>CAHIKZ030000436.1:2155000-2560000 GCA_903632075.3 Acanthosepion pharaonis | reverse complement strand
ACTAGAACCGAGGAAGTTATAGTCTCGTTATCTCTTGACGTGGAACTCTAAATCGAGAAAAGATTTGAATCTGAGTTCATGAGTTGTGTTTCATTTTGTTAGTATTACTTTTCTTAGTCTCACATTTAGAGGGGCATTGAGTACTTTAGATTTTTGCATAGCTAGGTGTCATTTTTATTCTTTTTTTGTTTTTTTTTCTTGTGTTTTATTTTCTTTCTCTTTTATCTTTTCAGGCTTTTGGCAGGCTTAGTATCGGTACGGTTGTTCTTTGAGGATTAACAAATAGCTTAGTTTCTTTTGGTATATATATATATATATATATATATATATATATATTCTCAGAAGGAGTACATCTGTAGAAGAGACAATAGGAAAGCTATATTTAATTTAGCCGAAAGCGTTTCGTCATTTGCCTTGATGAAGTCCGTCGAATGATGAAACGCATCGGATAAACTAATTTTCCTCTTTTCGTTTCATTCATATATATATATATATATGTGTGTGTGTGTGTGTGTGATGTACTTATTGTTAGTAAATTTAAAATATATTTCATTTGAAAGAAAGAAAAACAAATCAGTTGTACACGTTTCATGTTGACATAGAAAGTAACACTGCATGGCTACTTGCAATTTTACTCCTTAAACAATCAAAGATATTCTTATAGTTTAATGATGGAGTGATGTACGAAACTACTAGTCACCATACAATGTTGAGTCCACACTATTTACATCTACAAACGCCCTATCCCCGATATTGAGTACTCTTCCGCTATAAATATAGAAACTTTAAACTATATATATATATATATATATATAGAGAGAGAGAGAGAGAGAGAGAGAAAGGAGGGAGAAGAGAAAAAGAGAGAGAGAGAGAGAGAGGAGACGAATGTATATTCCATTAGATGAGAATTCAGAAATGAAAGAGAGAGGAAATTGGCAGAAAATGTGGAAAATAAGAGAGATGGAATGAAAGACTGGAATGTCGGGTGTTCATCAGAAGAGATAAAGTCTACTTACGGAAATAGCATTTTAAAGGCAAACAGATTTTAGCTGTTTCATGCCTGCGGTTTTAATGCTTGGATTTCCTTTCAAAACCGTACCTCAAAATAATTCCCGCTGAAATTAGAATTTTATGTGCGTTCTTGTCTTCATATAAAGAATCACATGTGTATGTATATACTTATATAATTACTTATATGATTACCTATATGATTATATATGTTATTAACAAACTTTGCCGAAACTTGAAAATAAATATTAGATTAAAGCTAAAAAATCTAATTCTCTTTGAATCTCATTTTTTAAATTCTTTTTTTTTTCTCTCTTTCCAAAAATAAATATCGGTCGTGGAATTATCTGTTATCGATTAGTCAGTAAATGAATGATTCGATCAAATCTGACTTTGTTTTTCGTAGCGATGGTTGAGTAATGCCATTAACAAGAACATAACGAATTCAGCCAGGCACATAGCCAACACCATATAGACAAGACATGAGTAGCCGTAAGTTTCGAATAAGACCCCTGTAATATATGGGATCGTCATTTCACCGAGGCCACTGGCAATTAAGGACACAGTTACAACAAGAGCGTCGACTCTCAAGAAACTTCCAGACCAGGAAATCACCGACGGTAAGAATGAAGCCTGGAAAAGACCAAAACCACTTGTAGCGACCCACAATAAAGTGTCGTTCTTCATATTATATTGTACAACCAAGAGACCGGCAAATGTAAGCAGGCCGACAAAATTCATGCTTAACAAAATCCCAATGTCGATGATTTTCGAAAAGCTGGTGGTTAGAATACGTCCAACTAGGAAGGATCCCCAAAAGAGTGAAGTCATAAAACCTAATTCTGCTTTCGTAAAATTCAAAGAACTGGCGATGCCATAACTTGTAAGGAGGTTGCTGTAGGCAAGGAGGATACCAAAAATAGGAATATGGAAAAGAAACAGCAGGACGATCATTTTCCATTTCTTTTCCCATGGGTATTTGTTCTGGTCAACGATAGGTTGGTTCATCTCATCAGTTTCATAACCATTTACAGATGCCTGGCAACCATCCCGGATGAAGAAGTAGAAGAAGGCGATAATCGGTGGCACCATGATAGCTGCCGTAATGAAAAAAGCATACTCAATGTGAGAGGGACTCATGATCTGAATTTCATTGGGGGTGCTGCTACTGTTGCTGTGGGAAGGGATAGCTTCGAATGCTGGTGGATTAGGAGTATTTGGGATCCGTCCCAGGGGCCGGCTCTGGAATTGGACCACAATGAATGGAACAAGGAATGAGGTAAGGGATGCAGCCACCGTGACAAACTGCATTTGCCAGTTGCGTTTGTTGGGAAACAGTCGGAGGCAGATGACCAAGCAAACTGAAATGGGAATTAAATAAGATTAGCAACGTGCACACGGAGAGATGTGAAAGAAATACAAGGAAAAATTAAGTCGATGAATAAGACAGTTATTGTTTAGCTGACACTTTTTACTTAAAAACAATCTCAGTTTTAATTTGTTTATCAAGTAATCGCATAAGCCAATCATAAAACACTCGCTCGCTGAAATTACTTGTTTTTAAATATTACAGAACAATGAAAATTCTTGGCAAAATCAATGTGCAATTTTTTATATATTATACTTTTTTTCAATTTTTTTGCTATACACGTTTCGGGCCTTATGGCCTTCATCAGGCGAAGAATGGTTATTTCCGCATTTTATTTAAAGGATTTAATTTCTTCTTATGTTTCTTTATCTTAAACCATTGTCTTTTGTGTGTGGTAATCCAAATTCTTCTTGGACTGGCGGAAAATCTTCCTTTGCTTAAGGGGTAATAAAACAATTAGGATGGGTCAAATAAAGGGAAAGGATATAAGGATTTTGGTACTTATCTTTTCATGTCCACAGTATCTTTTTAAACATTTCTCCATTTTTGTGTATTGTGTGTGTGTTTTTGCTAGTATCTGTATATATATATATATATATATATATATATATATATATATATATATATATTTCTTTCTCCATACATATATATATATATATATATATATATATATATATTATTACAAGGCAATAGTATATATATATACGGACATTGTATGGTATGTAGGGTTCTTGTGTGTGTGTGTGCGCGCGCGCGCGCGCGCATTTCGCCCATCTAGTGTGTGTGTTTTTTCAGTATGCGTGTATATATTCGTTCTCCATACATATATACTATATATTATATTATTATAAAGAAATCTACATAATAACTACATGTATTTTGTATGGTGTGTGTGTGTGTGTGTGTGTGTGTGTGTGTGTGTGGTCCGACTAGTGTATTTGGCCACTTTGTGACTATGGTGTATGTTTATGTGTGTGGGCTTAATATTTGTTTAATGTTGTTTAAATCTGTCTATAATTTTTTTTTTTTGTTTGTAGGTAAGAGTAATCGTCTGTTTGATATATTGGAATAATTTTAAATTTACCTATGCTGCACTTGTTATTACACAAAATGTTTCCTGTTATCTGGTAATTTAATATTGCTTTTGTGAAGAGAAATTCTGTTGTTTAGTGCTTGGGTGATACCTATATAAGATTTGTTGCATTTTGTGCACTTGAATGTATAAAGCACATTTTTGGAGTTGCAGTTTCAGTTTTTCTTTATTGTGAATTTTGTTGGGGTGTTTTATGTAGGAGTCTCCTATAATGATATCACAAACCCTACATCATTTCTTGTTGCATATTGTGATCCCTGTATTGTATGTCGATTAAATTTGGATGAAATTAATATGTGTTTTAGTTTTTTGATTGACGTTTGCTTTTATTTTGGTTGTTTTAGTATAACTTTCATTTTATCATTCTTATTAAGTAGATCTAGATTTCTTGTTATTTCTGTAAATCTGTGGATATATATATATATGTGTGTGTGTGTGTGTGTGTGTGTGGTGACGTGAGGGTAGTATAGTGGTTATCGGAACAGGGATTGTCATTCCAAGCTCAAATTGGTTTGAATTTTGGAACTCAATACCCTTTGGAGAGGCAGGTATCTATCTTTTTACATCCCACCTGCTACGAGCTAAATAACAGAGCTGTTTGGAATTTAATGGCACATTGTGCACTATTTCTCTGTTATCTGTTCTTCTGGAAAATGTAGTTCTTCACAACTTTTCAGCCCAATAATCAAATCATCTGTGTGGATAACCTAACGGTTCAGGTTTTGTTTTTAATTGAACTTGTTGACCCTCATATGTCGAAATCGACGGGAGAGTTATAGCGACACGGGATAAACATGGAGAAAGAATGGAAGAACAAAAGAAAGAAAGAAATAACGAAAAAAGAATCTAGGAGACAAAATAATGGCGATTACTTACTGACATCAACAAGACCCTTTGTGAGTCCTTGCATAAAGAAGAAAGTTGACATGAGGTAGATGCTGTGTGTGAGAGGGATGAAGACATTATTGGCTGAACCGAGCAAAAGGGAGACACCGAGAAACATGTCGAGATTGATTTTTTCTGAAAGCAATCCGGCTATAATGCAACCGATAATGAATCCAATTCCTTGACAAATGAAAATTGGATTCATTTGGTACATGTCAACATGTAGCAGAGAACGCAGGTCCAGCAGACTTGGCCCCAGGATTCCATTGTCGATTCCCTGCAAAGAGAATTAAATATGTTTAGACTTTGTTCGAATAAAGAAAATGATCAAACGAACAGAGAATTATTATTTCTAGAATCAACATTAAAGTCTCTAATCTTGGAAGGCTATAACAATAATGTCTATAACGATCTATCACAAATGCGTTGAATTCTTTCGTCTATCACAAAGGTTTTTCAAAACCCCAAACGCAAATTGCTTTCAACTATAACATTTTCTTTTTTGCTTAAGTCGGTTTGCTATAGGTTTTCAAAAGTTGGCATGCTCTTACTAATTTACTATTGAAATTGTTCAATTCCATCCGTGTCTACACTTTCCTGTTCTGGTATCCATTATCCACTACCTTGTTAGGTTAGTCGCTGTTTCCTTTGTCCCTCTTGCCTACAACATGTCTTGTGAATGTCAAATTACACGAGCGTTCTTTCCTCATTATGTACCCCAATAATTTCAACTGTCACTTTCTAATTCTGACTATAAATGTCCATCTCCGGCCATTTTTCAAGGAAAACCCTGAATTCCAAACCGTTGCGAAGACAACAGGAAACCACATATTTTTCAGTGGCATTCCGCAGATATTAAAGAAAAATCAGGCGTGAAAAGTCAGGATTGCCAAAGCCTTCTGAGGATATTGTAAAAAAAAGCCCTCTAGGAAAATATTGTAAAAAAAAAAAAAAACTCTAGAGATATTGTTAAAAAAAAAAGAAGCCCTCTAGGGATATTGTAAAAAAACAAAAAAAGAAGCCCTCTAGGGATATTGTAAAAAAAAAAAAAAAAAAAGCCCTCTAGGGATATTGTTAACAAAAAGCCCTCTAGGGATATTGTAACAAAAAGCCCTCTAGGGATATTGTAAAAAAAAAAAGCCCTCTAGGGATATTGTAAAAAAAATAAATAAAAGAAGCCCTCTAGGGATATTGTAAAAAAAACGCCCTCAAGGGTTATTATAAAAAAAGCCCTCTAGGGATATTGTAAAAAAAAAACGCCCTCTAGGGATATTATAAAAAAAAGCCCTCTAGGGATATTGTAAAAAAAAGCCCTCTAGGGATATTGTAAAAAAAAAAAAAGCCCTTTGGGGATATCGTAATAATAAGCCCTGTGGGGATATCGTAATAAAAAGCTCTTTAGTGATAAGGTAATAAAAAAAATAGGCAGGGTTTTGTCATTTTAATTCATTGCATCCTATTTAATGAACTGTAACTTCATCTCTTCAAATGGTTTTATTTAATTTAAGGCATCAGAAAATTAAATATATCTCACGTTTAGGGAAAAAAATGCATGATTACGAAATTAATTCTGAGCTAAAATTTGTTTTAGCAAATTTCCACGCTATCTGTATGTTGAGTAATTAAAATAAGTGAAAAGAGATTGCCAGAAGCCATGAATCAAGACGGTGATTACTGAATGATGGCATAGGGCTATAATATGTACAATATCAGTGCATTGCACGCTGTGTAATATTTGAATTTGCATCATATCAAGTCAGAAAATACGGTAAAATATAGTTATTTCAGTAAAAAAAGAAAAGCCGTATGTCATATATACAACAGCTTGGTTTGAATTCAAGTCATAACTGTACATGTGACTGAATACGGACAGAGTGGTACGAAGTAAGATCATGGGATTTAAGTATACGTGTGATTACGGTTTTAACCATGAAATGTGTAACAAAATGCAACCATTTATGTGCTGTAGCCAAGAGAGCGCCAGAAGAAAAGAAAAAAACGTTGAAGACATTTTTGTCTTTCCGTTGGAGGAGCTCAAATGATATATGTTCCCAGATTGGGTGAAGAAGAAAATCAATCTCTAATTTAACCCCTCATTTGCTGAAAGGCTGTGATTTTGCAACGGTGAAAAAGATAAGTGTTGTCGCTATGATCTTAAATAAACTATACTTGAAAACGAGTGACACATACCACGAGTCCGAAGGACCATGTGAGCCATAAGAGCTTTCCGATCTTGTTCTTCCATTCCACTTCCATCTTGTAGGTACGCTGATCCGGGGCACTCACGAGAAGAGGCGCCTCTAGCTCCGGATCGTTGCTCCCTTCCTCAAGACTGAAATAAGAAACAGAAAAATAAAGAACCAGTTTGATTATTCACATAACGCGTACAACAGGAGATAAAGTAACAGGTTTCCTTAACACACCAGAAATCTCCACAGTAACCTGGTTGTTTTCAGCTATCGTCTATTTCAGGGGTCAGCAACCTACGGTATGCCTGCCACACGTGGCCATCCAAGTAATTTTCAATGGCACGCAGTTGCAAATGACATCACAAAGTCCAAACCAATAACTACTACAACTCAAAGATATTTAACTGTTTCAATTTTAATATCTACTAAAGTATATATACTATATATTACTATATAAAATATATTATAGAACAGGCATATTGACCTTGACTTGTATAAAAATACGTATACTGTTGGCACACTAAATGATTTTAAAACCCTAAGTCAGTATATAGTTAGTAAAAGGTTGCTGACCCCTGGATTTATTCCCGATTCTCTCTCAGATCTCCAGTTCTTATAATTCTTTTGCTAAATTTTTAGGACTTTTCCAGGTGCGTGAGTAATGATCGGTACAACTGTCCATTTTAAAATCTACAGTTTTCTTTTCTCTTAAGATTCTGTTAAGATATTTTTTGAAGTTTCTCAATTTCTTTCATATCTATGCTGCCATCTGCTGGAACAGAAACATTCACCACCTGACAAGTTTTTTGGCAATGTATTTTTTCAGTATATATATAAAGCAATTAAATAAGCTCAAAGTTATGATTTCTGAATAATCAAAAACGTTATCTCTAAACAAAAGAACTGGGAAGGGCAGGTTTCCCCTGTCACTTATTTCGTTTAATCCTCCAGTTGTGTATATATGAAGTCTACACAAAGAGTAATGTCATATATATGGTGTGATGATCACTTAAGACTTGAAACTGCCAGTCACCAAGCAATGTTCATTTCTATGTCCACACTGTTTACATCTACAAATACTCTGTCTCAGATATTGCGCATTTTGTAAACTATATATATATATATATATATATATAATGGGGGGAGGGGGGCTCAGAGTCGTGATCTCCATACAGGTACCATATACGCCAGCTGGATGCTTTCCATAAAGGGTGTCTGCGTGCAATCTGTGAAGTTAACCTTCAAGATAGGACATCTAACGTAGTTTAACAAGTGTAATATTGAAGGAATCGAGACTTTTATCATACAGTCTCAGTTACGGTGGACCGGTCATGTCTTGAGAATGTCTGATGACAGGATACCCAAGATCCTAATGTACAGCCAGTTAGATCAGGGCTACAGGAATGTAGGAAGCCCATGGCTAAGATACAAAGACAAGCTGAAAAGCAACTTGTCAGCAGTTAATATACCACATAACACCCTTGAGCGCTTAGCCTTGGAGCGGGTAGAATGAAGATCAACGTGTTTTAGTGGACTCAGCAGTTTTCAATCTGCTTGTCTGAATCATCTTCAAGAAGCGAGAGCAAGATCTAAAAGATCAGCCAATTTATCAGTGATCTCATCTCACAATCCTTACTCTTGTTCTATATGTGGCCTCTTTTGTAAATCACTAGCGGGTATTAAGTATCCATTATTATTATTATGTGTGTGTGTGTGTGTGTGTGTGTGTGTGTGTGTGTGTGTGTTATTTAACGGTATATCAATCTATATGGGTTATTATATACCGAAATTTAAATATTTTGTACGCAATTTTTATCTTATTTAATTTAAAGTTTTGCGGGGTGATTTTAGTGATGGTAATGGTTTTAGTGATTTTTTTAAGCATTTTACCTCAAGCAAGGTTGGAAGCCACTAGCACACAAGGGGTTACAGAGGATTTGGAGCGAGAGCAGATAGGAGTGATAGAGGAAAGGATGAGGAGAAGGATGGTGGATAGATCAAGGCAACTGGAGATGTCGATTGACATTGCATTTGAATAGCTGGAGATTATAGCTATCAGGGAAACTGGAATAGGGAAGGGAGTTCCACAGGCGAGAGGTGCGAGACATGAAGCTATTGGAGCTGAAGAGGCGGCTAAATTTAACAATTTCAACAGTGAAAGGGTGAGAGCGGGATGCCAGCCTCGTGGGACGCTTGAATTCATAAATTCTGGGAACCAGCGAAAGCAGCTCATCGGAGCTATTACCATGAAAGTATTTGTAAAAAAGAGAGAGGACGACGGCACGTCTGTGAGAGAGCGACTGCAAACGAGATGACAGATCAGGGCCAATTGCATTGCATGTCCATCTCTAGATCTTATCAAGAACCCTGAGGCAAACAGAAGGGGTTCCATACCATATATAGCAGCAATAGTCCATGTAAGGGCGAATGGTTGATTTGTAGATTTGAAGGATCGATTCCGGGGAGAAAAATTTCCTGGCGCGGCACAGAGAGCCAAATTTTCTCGTGGTGGACGAAGCAATGGACTCAATGTATTTATTCCATCTCAGGTCAGCAGTCAACGTGAGACCGAGCAGACGCAGAGAGTTGCTCTCAAGAAGTTGACTATCAGACATTCTAATGGGGGCAGGGAAGGATTTCTATGGTGATTAATAGAGAGTAGTTTAGTTTGTGAGGCGTTAAAGTTGACCAGCCAATTCTTGCCCCAATTAACAACCGATTGGGGGTCCATTTCAAGACAAGCGGCCAGGTTAGTTTTGTCAGCGACACTAGTTTTGTTTTTGAGGCTGGAGTAAATTGTAGTGTCGTCCGCGTAGATGCCTAATTGGGAATCTATGACGTCAGGAAGATCGTTGATGAAGATAAGGAACAGAGTAAGGCCTAGGATGGAGCCTTGGGGAACACCCGCGTTCGTGGGATAGGAGCTGGAGGAGAATCCGTTGAGAACGACCTTCAATTCACGGTTTGACAGGAATGATTGTATTAATCAAACAATCAACTTATAATACCATAACCCTGGAGCTTGCAAAGAAGGCCGGCATGCCAAACCCTATCAAACGCTTTGGAGATGTCTCGGGGCACGACACGAGCTTCTCCGTTATTTTGAAGAGCTTGGTAGACAATTTCAGTGATGGCCATAAGCACATCAGCTGTAGATCGGGCAAAGCGGAAACCATATTGCTTGTCTGAGAGCAGATCATGGGATGTAAGGTGGTTAACCACTTCAGCGTTGATTAAAGCTTCAAAGACTTTGCCAAAGAGGGGTAGGAGACTGATAGGACGGTAATTAGAAGGGTCAGATGGGTCGCCAGAGTTCTTAAAGACAGAAATAATCGATGAGGACTTCCAGCAGTCTGGAAAACAAGATTCCTTGAGACAGGCGCACATTTCTTCAAGACGATGGCTGGTATCCCATCTCCACCACTAGCCTTGTGGGGGTTTAAGTTAGAGATAATGCCGAATACCAATGACGGGGTTATGTGCAACCCGCTCAATAGGACATCAGTTCTAAAATGGAAATCAGGTATGGGTACACCGGAAGAGTCGAGCGTTGAATTGAATGAAAATTTCCGAGCAAAGCGTTCAGCCTTGTCAGAAGAGGAGGTCAGGACCTCAAACTGATTGAACAAAGGAGGTATAGAGGGTTTGCTATTGTTAAGTACGCTCTTGCAGAGACGCCAATAATCCTTGGAGCCGAATTTGCGAGATGCAATACGTTCCTTCATTCGAGCAGCAAATAGTGACTTAGCTTCGTTAAGGACACACTTACACTCGTTACGGGCGGAGGCAAAGAGACGTCTATTTCAGTCGGACATGTCGCTACGATATAGGTAGAAGAAGTGGTTCCTATGGGCAATAGCGACTGAGCAAGCAGCGGAGAACCAAGGTGAGGAGCGCGATTTGACCTTATATTTCCTTGAGGGGATGAAAGCGTCTATTCCAGCTTTAACCGAGGAGACCTCAGAAGTACATTTTTCAATGGGGAGCGTAGAGATAACACCTCAGTGGACATCGCGGAGGAAATCACGGAACGAGTGCCAGTCTGCTCGTTGATAGCAGAACGAGGTTCTAATGGTAGGAGGTTCTTTGCAGGGGGGTGGAGTTGAAGGAGATGTTGACAGACACTACAGCATGATCAAAGTTACTAAGAGGACAGAGCTGCGTGGCGCTACAAGACTCGGAGATTGAGGTAAAACATAGATCGAGAATGGAGGCCTTACCGTCCCATTTGTAGGTACAACGCGTGAGGAAGTCAACTATCTGCGTGAGGGATTGAGAAACTGAAAAATTAAGTGTTTGAATGCCTGCAAGGTCAGTAGTAGCATTCTTAAGCCACTTGGTATGATGGGCGTTAAAATCGCCAAACACTAATATGTGAGCAAACGGATGGAGAGAGAGAGAACCTTGTCTATGCTGTCAGAAATACTATCGACTATTCCACAGTCTTGAGAGGAGGGAGAGCGATAAAGAAAGAAGAGATAGCTTACAGCATTGAGAAATGATAACCGGAGACACATGTACGAATAGACTGGCGATTCGAGAGACAACTCTCTAGCCAGTGGGTGATGTTCCTTGACGTAAACACCAAGACCATGCATGTGGGTTTGAGAGTCTTTTCCAAATAGAGGAAGGTAGTCGGGGATCGAGAGATCAGAGGAGGGGATAGACGAGTCAAGGTTGGTCTCACACAGAGCCAGTATATCCGGGCGGTTTGCAGTGAGGAAAGATTCCACACTGCAGAAATGGTTCTAATGCCACGGATGTTGGAGATGTTAAACGGTTTAGGTGATTTTTGAAGGGCTGGTTTAGGTTTACGTTTTTGATCATGTGGAATTATGGTTGGAAGATGAGAAGGCCTGAAGTAAAAGAAGCAGACGGTTATCGACTGTGACGTGGGCAGAGAGAAGTTGGCACAGCCTGCATCATAATGTGGCCTCAGGGTTGCCCACCGGAGGTGACTGCAGGGCACCTTTCCATGCGCGACATGGCACTACAGACACCCCCGTATTATACAACTGTTGATCAGAGCGGCCGCTCAAGACGCTACGCAAGAGTTAGGGCTCCTAGCTACCAGTCGGAAACAGCAACCAGGAAACTGTCAACTGTGTACCCTCAGAATGAAGAGGTAATGCCACAGACTACATACATCACGGGAGAAACATGGCAGCACTAGTACAGAGGCCAGAAATATATATATATGCGCTGGGTCTTTTTTCAAATACCTTATTCATGAAAGAATTGCTCTTTCCCAAGCCAAAATAAATGACTATAAAATCATTAGAAAAATTAAAAGAAAACGGTTAGATTCATAACCTATTATTTTAAAATATATAATACATAAATTCATCCCATAATAAAATAATTTAAATATTAATTGCATAAAAAAATCAACATCATCATTTACTCATTTTTTTACCTAGACTTTTAAGTTAACCTGATGAATATTTATGAGCGTGTCTTAAATTTAAACATTTTCAAAAACTAGCCTTTTTACTTTTGTTTATAAATAATTCGAGCAAAATAAAATCCTCACATTTGCCTTGATAAAGACCGTTAGAGGACAAAATGCATCGGCTAAGATAATTTTTCCTTTTGTAATTATTCATAATTATGTGTCTATTATTGGAAAGGAAGAGTGAGAGAGACATAGGGTGAGAGAGTAAAAAAAAAAAGGAGAATTTCAATCATTTTAAATTCTGTTATAGAACCTGGACAGACCTGTCAGACACCAGAGCGTCTAGTTCGAATGTCTCACTTTGCTCTTATGACAAATATCATCCCATCACTTCATTACGACAGGTGAGAACACGTCGTCTGAATAATTCGGCTCCTTATAGATAAAAAGGACATTTTCAAGTGTTACGAGTGCTTGAAAGACATTTTCTGTAGGAGTGCTTTTGTTTATCAATCAACACTCCTTGTTTGCAATGTACACACAGAGGCACAAACGCATATATATATATATATATATATATATATATATATATATATATATATATATATATATATATTCTTTTAATGTAACACATGCACAGAAGAAAATGACTTGTCATCGATTCGAAGAATACACGTGAGGTTTTAAAAATAATAATGGGACAGGTGATAATTATGTAAATAAATGCATCTTATGTTTTGTATAACCAACTCACACTAAGTGACACACTTCCCCACATTTATATATGTAATCGAAAATGAAGACACCCACACTCACACACCCATACACAGAAACACATACACAAACACACACATATGTATGTATGTATGCGCATCTCCATGTATATATTGACTGTATAGCATTTAAGAAAAGTAAAAAAAAATCATAAATCATAGCAGATATTTATATTTACGCATGCACGGAAAGAGACAGATTAATTGACATAGGTGGGTGCGAGTCTCCCTCTTCTCCTTTTCTCTCCTTCTCTCTTTTTTCCATATATATATATATATATATATATATATATATATATATATATGCCAGGTGCCGATAGCCAAGGGTTTAGAATCTCCGACTGATGCCAAATCGGTCGGGTTTCAATCCAGGCTTGAAGTAATCGGATGTCTAACCGCACTGATGAGCTGTGAAACAGTCTGTCCATGGATGGCGATATATATATATATGTATATATATATATATATATATATATATATATATAAAACTCACTAGCCATGGCACAAGATGAGCTGGTCGCTCAGAAACCACCTACATTGTCCAGCGATGTTATGGCACAGAATGCCACCCTAGTGACCTCCGACCTTGATACATGCCCATGAGGATTGACGTGATAGACTCATGAATGTTCGAGCTAGCTCGACCGAATAGAATAAAATAAAAAACGGGGGTATACAAAAGGGTAGCTCTGAACGTATAACAAGTTGAACCTTGAAGTTGTTGGGCTACAGCAAAAAGACTTAAGAGAGTTCCACAAGCGCGAAGTGCAAGAGAAGAAACTGTTTGCATAGAACTTACGGCTACATCTGGTCATTTCAACTGTAAAATGATGAAACCTATCCGCCAATCCAGTACTGTGCTTAAATTCATAAAATCTAGGCACCAAAGAAGAAAGTTCATAAGAAAAATTATCATTGAATTATTTATAAAAAATGCACATGGAAGCTACGCTATGGCGGTTGGGAAAGTGACCGGAGCCGAGATGCCAGGTCATGACCAATAATCCTGCAAATTCTTCTTTGGATTCTTTCAAAAGCACAAAACCAAATGTGGCAGCAATATTTAATCTACTGGCAAATGGTCGATTTATAGGTGCAAGATAGATTCTAGCGAGATCAATTGGGTGGCATGACACAGTGATTTGATTTGTTTTGTTTTACGGCATATCAACCTCAATGGGTTATTTAATGCCGACAAGATTTTTATTGATAGTAATATTTTTTTCCAAAAAATTATTGCCGCTAATATATTTTCCAAAAATTCATTACTGGTAATAAAACCTATTTTTATACTTTCATAGTGTTTTGACCCGAATTTGGGAGTTAACTATTTGCCCATAGCTGGGACCCTAATGTGCGCTACCACCCCAGGTCAGGGTAAACCTGGGAATATCAACAATTAAGAGGTGGTTCTACGCTCCTCAAAATCTCCTGATCAGAGACCTTGCTGATGGATGTAGTTTATCGTCATACCCAGGACGGACGATACAGTGAACCAACTTTTTTCGTAGCAGACAAAGCAATTCATTCAATATAATCGTTCCACTTTATGTCAATGGAAAACATTAGACCAAGCGCAATTTAGGTTAGCATCAACCATGCTCATAGAAAGCAAGAAAATGTTCTCTAAGACAATTAGAAGAAGGCAGTTTTGTTTTGGAAGCGTTAAAATGATTAAAAAAAGATCTAGAACAGTTGCCATTGAAGCGGACAAGAGAAAATTAGGAAACGTTGCTTAATCTGATGAGACTGGTGGAGTTCATCAATTAAATTTTGTGTTAAAGTGATCTCCACAATTACTGGTTCTCAATCTCATAGAGCACTTTTGGGACGTGGTGGAACGGTAGATTAGAATCCTGAATCTATAGAAGCCAACCAATATCGAAGAAACAGTAAGAGCATCGACCAAAATTTGGAAAAGTGTTATTACATAACATTCTCGAATCCTCGCCAAGAAGAATTCTAAAGGCCCAACTTCGTAAAAGAGTATACATAATAAAGTGACTGGTGAGTGCATATATATATATATATATATATATATATATATATATATATATTTCGTTAAAGACGACTGACAAGGTACTGCGATTAAGCTTTTTATTTAATTTTTCTTGTGTTCGTAAGTGTGTAAAATTTTCTGCATTTCCGAGCAATTTCGGCTATTTTTTAGCCGTTATGAAGGATGATTTTATTTTTAGTTTTTACCTCAATGTATGGGTTGTGTGTCTGTATTTAGAGTTATAGGTATGTTTTATTTTCTAAACATGGTCAGCATACTGTGGCTGTGTTCGTAGCTAATGTTATTGGATGTTGTTTTTTTTTCTTCTTTTTTATTATTCGGGCTTTCATTATTTTTAATCAATTTTTACATGTGGTTGAGGTTATTATGCTTGTATTTTTTAGTAATATATTTCAGATGGAGTCTGGTAGGTTTTTGTATGTGTTTAAATAAGTCCTAATGGATATGTGGCCGGGTAGGTGTAACGTAAGTCGTCTGGGTAGGTATGTAGTAGTGTGACCGATGTAATTATTAGTTAGGTCTGATCAGTAACACATATCCCTTAAGGAACTGTGTTTCTGATCAAACCAAACTCATAAATAATTACATCGGTTACACTACTACATGCCTATCGAGACGACTTAAGTTACCATAGTTCCTCTATCCGGGTTCGAATTTCACCAAGATCGATTTTTCAGAAAGATGACTTCTTGTATTATCGGCCAGTAAAGGCGACCCCAGCGTCTGGTGTCTTTGAAAGTGTCTGTAAAACATACAACGGGTTGCCACAAGCCTTGTGAGTGACATATATATATATATATATATATATATATATATATTATAAAATCCGTGGGTAAGTAATCCAAGTAGATCCTATAAATAGATAATATTAAAACTGATCCACAAAAGAGAGCTCAATATAATTTTTATTATAGAGCATATAAATGAATTGCAATCAATAAGATCCAAACGTAAAATTATTTGGATCTCAGTGATTGTAATTCACACACACACACACACACACACACACACACACACACACACACACACACACACACACACACATATATATATATATATATATAGGATTTGAACATTTTTAAAACTCTTTATTCTACATTCAACACCATCACTTGAGAAGACACTAAAAGTGTTGAAACAAAATGGTTATATTTGTAGCGATTTTATAACATATATATAAAAAGGTAAATTCACACACACACGTATATATATATATATATATATATATATATATATATATATATATATGTGTGTGTGTGTGTGTGTGTGTGTGTAAATGTTTGGATCTCATTGATTGTAATTCACAGACACACACTTATATATACTTGTGTCTGTGTGTGTGTGTGTGTGTGTGTGTGTGTGTTTCTGTGTGCGTGTGTGTGCGTGTATGTGCATGCGCGCCTGTGTGTAAGTGTGTATCTGTGTGTATGCTGTTTAAAATTTGCTATGTTTATGAGTGAAGAACGTCCAATATCGGAGTGTTTTGATTATAAACAATGAGTGTGAACATAGAGAAAATTAACATCGCTTATTGACTTGCAGTTTCACACCTTCAGCGATCATCAGATCTCTATTAATCTATCAATGATTTAACACACAAAGAAAAGCAACTCGTGAATGAGTATGCTAGAACGGTACACTGGATAAATGTACACAGCATCTTAATGGAGTAGCATTTATATTTTTTATATAATAATCCTTTGAAAAGGCAAAGACACACCTAAAATATATGAATATTTTACTTTCAACCCATTCTGAAAAATTGGATAAGGATTTACCTTAAATTCAATGGGAGAGTATAAAAAGAAATTTCAGCAAAACAAAAAAATTGAAAAGAAAAAAACAACAACATAAAATAACGGCTTTTATACAAAAGTCACACAATTTTGTTCTTTGACCCCGAACGAGGGACACCATCTTAGCGGGAAAAAGTTAAATGATTTCATTTTGAAGCACAAACACAAACATACAAACACATATTTCTTACATTCTGATCTGAGGAAGTCTAAGGAACGATGTCGAAACAAATAATCAGGTCAATGAAACAGTATCCCCCGCTCTCTCTCTCTTTCTCTACATAAACATATATATATCGTGGACTTCGCGTCGTTGATCGTCGCGGGCTGTTGTTGTTGACCTGCTCCTACCAGGGAGCCTTTTACGACGTATTAGGGTCAGGCCACTCAGTTCCTAGGAGCCGACAGCCAGACAACCTGCACATGTGATTTGATTATAATGGTGAAGGTTTTGTGCAGAACGAACTTTTTGAACGACCCTCCGCAGGTTTTGAATTCTGAGCTGTCCTTCTCCTAGACCAGTTGCCATCCAAGGCTATAGAACCCAGTCTGTCCTGCTATTTACCCATAGCTGGAGGGAGAAGAAAAGGATTCACACCTTTTCCATATATATATATATATATATATATATATAGAGAGAGAGAGAGAGAGAGAGAGAGAGAGAGCGGGGGATGTTTGTTTTTCAGAGAGAAAGAGTGAGAGAGAAAGTGTGTGTATGTATGTTGAGAGAATGGTAACTAATTATCAAATCCTTTAACACACACGCACACAAACTTACATAACTTACATGTGTAACATAATGATGAAAAGGCTATTCTCTCTTCCTTGATAATGTCCATAATTCAGTAACAAAGATTAATCACGTAATTCAAACATTATGCAGTGAAAAATTCAGAGCAAATTTCAGTGAACTTCATTTCACATTCCAAACTTACTTGCTCACCTTCGCTTGTATACACTAACGTGCCAAATGTTAATGGATAAACACTAAGAAGTGATAGAATTACTTGGCACCCCCGTATTTCGATATCATAGAAATGTCTATATAGAACAGTTGGGTTCTGACATCTGATGGACCAGTCTGAACATTGGCTAGACTGCTCATGGCATGGCCGGAGTTAGGACGGGGCATAATGGTGGGCGGCATACAATTATGACTTTCATTTCTGAAATTATGAGGACATAGGAGTAGATAGGTCTGCCTATCACCCGGTACACACTCCTTCCTGGTTTTTCCTGTTTAGGATTAGATTTCCGGTTCCTTCGAAAGTCTACTTCAGCTCTGTACTCCTAACGTCTTATTGCTGCAACGTTTGTTCACGTGGAATAGATTGGATATGTTTTGTCCGCTTAAACATATCATTGATCGATAATTGCTACAATGTAAGTGACTGCTCTGTAACCATTTAGACTCATTCGTGAACACCATGTACACCGAAATGGGTTATTCCATCATGACTATTCATCCTGTTACGTTAGAGAAAAGCTTTACCCTGAAATTTTAAGGAATGCGATATTTCTGTTTTAAACATATGTATATCGTATTACAGTGACGTAATCTGTAGGATTTCTTTTAATTAATCTCTTAGAGGCATGTCACAAAACTTTACACCGACTTAAGACGAAAATATTACACACAAACACATACACACACGCATACACACTAGAAAAAAACGTAAACGTTATTAAAGCGAGAGCAATAACAAAACAAAATATCATATTTTACTGGAAAGTTAGAAGCCATAAGAGAGTTTCACAAGTGATAAGTGAGAGAATAGAAAATGTTAGCATAAAACGTACGGTTATATCTAAGCATTTCAACTGTAAAATGGTGCCGCCAATTTAGCCATCAGAACAATTACCATGAAAGTATTTAGAGGAAAGGCTTAAGGAAGTAGCATTATGGCGGTATATATATATATATATATATATATATATATATATATATATATATATATATATTTGGTTGGATAGATGTGAGTTTGTGACCCTGGGTTTCACGCTTTAGCGATCATTAGACAAAACAAGTACCGCGCATATAATATATAAATAATTATACATACTTATATTTATTTATATTTATATACACTTTTCACATATATATATATATATATATATATATATATATAGGTGTATACGGAATAAATTCCAATAACCAACAATTACTATTCTTAAAAGGGTGCTCAATACAGAGTAGAGCAAATATAATTATTTATTTAAAAATTATAACATAAATATGTTATAAAATTACTACAAAAATAGCCATTTTGTTTCAACACCTCTGGTGTCTTATCAAGTGATGATGTTGAATCACTTGATAAGACACCAGAGGTGTTGAAACAAATGGCTATTTTTCTAGTGATTTTATAACATTTATATTATTTTTTAAATAATTATATATATATATATATATATATATATATATATATATATATATATATATATATATATAATAAACCAATAAAATCTAAAATCGCCTCATATGGGGAATAGCCTATTTCGGCAGACGAAGATATCGGTTGTCTGTCTTATCAACTCCGATATGGACAGAGTTCATGTTAGAAATAGAAATTTAACTGTGAAAACTAAAAAAAAAATTAAAAAATACAATCGTAAAAGTAATACAGAATGCATCTATTTCAATGTCTCAGCCAGACGAAAGACACGATATATATATATATATATATATATATATATATATATATATATATATATATATATATATATATATTGTATTCGTATTAGTGTTTTCTTTACTGGACATAAAGTGCGTAAAAATTGTCCAGATGTTCTGCATGTCCGAGCGCTTTCAGTTATTTCTATAACCGGAAGGAATAATGAATAATAATTCATAAATAATTATATTGGGCCCACCACACATGCTTATCAAAAAGACTCACGTTACACCTACCCGACCATAGCTCAATTAGGACTCTTTTAAATACACATGGAAACCTATCAAACTCCATCCACAAAATACTTGTAGAAAAATACAATAACCCCATCTACATGTTAAAAAGACTAAAAATAATGGAAGCACTAAAAATAAAAAATAAAATGACAACATGCAGTAACACCAACTGTGAACACAGCCATAATGTGCTGACTGTATTTGAAAAAAAATATTCCATTAACTCTAGATATATACATAAGAATTCTCCATACATTCAGTTAAAAATAAAAATCATCCTTTATAGTAGCTAAAGAACTATCCGAAAGCACTCGGATATAAGTTTGATCCTTATATACAAAATCTTATACGAAAGCCAGAAAAATACAATAAAAAGTTAAACAGACATACTTTGTTGGTTGAATTCATCAAAACTTGTTTAAATAAATTCTTACTGTCTATACTTATAGACACAACTACATCTAAAACAATAAAACATTTAATTAATACAAAACAATAATCTAAAATGTGAAGGAGGAATTTACTCTTACCTGTAATAACTGGCACAAGAAATACATCGGAGAAACCTCAAAGAATTTAACTAAAAGATTATATGAATGCAAAAGCACTGCATCAAATTTTTAGTCTTTTTAACATGTAGATGGGGTTATTGTATTTTTCTACAAGTATTTTGTACTGCATCAAATGCATTTAGTTGCTCACCGTAACGAGACTGACCACAATATTTATTAAAAAAATGCAACTCTAATTAAAAGAGAAAACAATTCATTAAGACGAAAATATTTTAGAAAGTGCTTTATGTAGGTTTTTATGTGAGCTGTAAGTTTCACCCGAGAAGCTTCTTCCCACGAAACGCTGCTCTGTGGAACTGACCCCTGATCCCTATAATCTTGTTCCAGTCTAGGGTTAACCGTTATCTTCTTCACATATCTGTATAAACTATGCCTCTTACTCTGTAACCCTCTACCCGAGTGACTCTATGGCCTTGTACAAGGTGAACATAGTTGTAAAAAAACAAAAAAACAACAACAATGCATTGAAAAAATTAATGATAATACATGTGTTTCTTTCTTTGCGTTTGTATGTGTATTTGTAAACATGTCTATTCAACACATGTCAATTTAATTTTATATTTCTCAAAATAAAACTTCAAAGTTCATTTGCGACATTTTCAAAAAAGAAACCCTTACCGTTTACTTGAAAAAGATTTTAGATCATCACTGTTTTTTAAAAAGAGATTTAAAAGAAAAAAAAAATGAAAAGTGAAACGATTATCAATAAATATCTCACTCTTTCTTTCCACCTATGGAGACACAGATACACGAACTCAAGTAAATATATTAGTTGTGCATTACAGATAAAAATGCATTTTTTAAAAAAAATTCCTTACGCGTTAGGATTGGTTTTCGGTACGAGTTTTGCCATATGAAAAAAATATTGTACTCGTATATTTCGCATTGGATGAGTGTCAGCTGGCTGGGGTCGTTACAAACATTTCAAGCATGTGACGATCTGTGTTATGACGAAGAGTGAAGTAACCGCGTCGGACGAAAATCAAATAATCCGTCTTTTGTTTTCTTTTGCAATGTCTGTTCCAAACACTACTGTTCACAAATCGAAAATATATGTGACAAATCTTTAAATATCAGGTAAATGTACAAAACACCTGCATACTTACTACATCAGCGTATGCATGTCTTCTTAATTAATTCTGGTATTTTGTAATTGTTATTTGTAAGTGTTTTTCTTTTCTTTTCCTGAGTATTGTTCGGTTATTATTGGTATCAATTTACTTTCTGTCTTCTCTTTACGGAAGAGAAGTATTTTAAATAAATTCATTTTACGTCAACCTTATTGAAACAAAAAACAAAAGAAAATGAAAACAGTTGAAAAAATTAGTTGTCTAGATAAATAAACCGGTTTTACACAGGCTGCTATGTGTCGTTATGAGTCTGTCTTAGCCACAATGTTTGCCAGAGTGTTTTTTTCTTCTTGCATCAATGTGTGGTAGCTGGCCACTCGTATCCGAGTATGCCTGTCTACTAGGACGACTAGCCAATCCCTGTTGCCGACGCCTGCTCAGGTACATTTGTATTTGTTCAACACCTACAGAACCTACTTGTGGTTTATACTGCAACTAAGCTGAGAGGACCTTAGTTACCATTTCGGGTTAAGAGTTCATTATCTAGTGTGATCAACAGTCTGAACAGGTACAGTACACTCAAAACTTCGGTCACGATGACTTGCGACTTTGTGCTAGCACACCCATCCCAAACATTTCCGTCGACCCAATTTCACTCAAAAGGCTTGGCTTAACTCGTGATATAGTTTTCAGGCACTTTACGAAGAAGCTACCTTCCTGATAAATCGACCGCGATGAGATTCAAACCTGGGTCTCATGATCGGAAAGTGAACATTCTAACCTCTCAGACACGCACCGAAAGGAAAATGCCCATCATTAATTTTAAATATACTTTTTGACCCCTACGTAAACTCATTTTTCAACATCTATTGTGGGTCTGTGTAGATGGGTGTGTATAAATTTAAATAGATTTCTTTGAATCTTACTTTTTTCTTTTTTTAATCTTATCACTCCAAGCAAAACAACAAAGTCACTACCACGTAGTTTACTGAGTATGAAAAAAAAAAAAAGAACATTATGATCGTGGGAGACAATAAAAGAACAGAAATTAAAAATAAACAGAAGATAACGAATGACATTACATTTAAATTATTGAAGATCAAACTTGCCTGGGAAGCAAGAAGCTAGAAGAGAGTCCCACTAGCGAGAAGTTCGAGAGAAGAAACTGTTAGCATAGAACTTACGGTTACATCAAGCCATTTCGACTATAAAATGATGAGTTCTTGCTTCTAGTCTAGTTATCAGAACAATTACCATGAAAATATTTATAGAAACACACAGAAAAGCTACATTAGTGTGGTGTATATATATATATATATATATATATATATATATATATATATATATAGTTAAACCTAGAGAGCCAGACAAACCTACAAGGTTTCACCTAAACGGATCGTCAGGGAAGGCTGGAGCCAGCCTTCCCTGACGATCCGCTTAGGTGAAACCTTGGTTGGTTTGTCTGGCTCTCTAGGTTTAACTAGGTCTGCGCTACTCATTGTATTGAGCACTTTATTTAGTTGTTTTGTGTACTGCATCGGTTTTTTTTTTTTGGGGGGCTTGAATTCGTATGCTGCTCGATTATTTTCGGCTAACGTAAATGTTCTTGGTTCTTTCTTTTTTTTATACCTTTTTTCCCCTTTGGTATTGGCTTGCAAATCAATACAACGAAGGTTTTCCGAGCGAGTATAGTTTCTTATAAGATTTCTATTAATAATAATAATAATAATAATATATATATATATATATATATATATATATATATATATATATATATATATCCACTTATAGGATTGGTATATATATATATATATATATATATATATATATATATATATATGTGTGTGTGTGTGTGTGTGTGTGTGTGTGTGTCCAATTATAGGATTGGTGTATACGGAATAAATTCCAAAAAAGAAAAAATACTATTTTTAAAACAGTGGTCAATACAGAGTAGAGCAAATGTAATTCATTCGAAAATTATAACATAAATATGTTATAAAATCATTACAAAAATAGCCATTTTGTTTCAACACTTCTAGTGTCTTATCAAGTGATGTTGTTGAATGGAGAATAAAGAGTTTTAAAAGGTTCAAATCGACTAAGCAGCTCTTGATAGGGGAAACGTTGTTACATAAGCCACAATGACCAATCAAAATACAAGTATATGAAAATTCAAAAACCTTGACAACGAACCTTGGTTATAATAAGTAATAATACCTTAATGTTAAGGTTAAACTAAAATCGTGTGATATTTGTAGTGTCATGTTGCGCATGGGTAGGGGTCCTTGCATGGATTTCCGGTCGGCAACCTTGTGGCCACATTATGCTCTGGTCTCAGCCACGTTGACCACGTAATAATTGTTTTTCTCTTCCAAATAAATTTCTAACTCCTGCACTGTAGAATCTTTTCTCTTGCAACGGCCACCGGATATCTTTGCAATTTGTGAAACTCTCTATTCCAGGCTTTCATCTCTTTGCCGAAAAGATTCCAGCATTCACATGCATGGTCTTGGTGGTTAATCCGAGATAATCTTCCAATGTCAAGGCAATTGTCACTCGAGTCACCAGATAATCCTTTCGTGTGCTTTCTCCTTTATAATTATTACACTATCTATCTCTTTTTCCTTTATCGATCCCCCTCTTCTCAGGACAGTATATTAGACATAATCTCTGACAGGATTATCTCTCTTCATCCATAGGCGACCATCTTTGTTTCCGGTGATTTTAATGCTCACCACGACCACGTGACTTAAACAGTATAATGTTACTGACGTTGCCGGTATGCAGAATTTCAATTTTTCCTTTCCACAATCTCTTATTCAAATCGTGGATTTCCCTACTCGTTTCCCTAGCAACTCCGAGTAACAGGATTTTTTTATTCATTCCTTACCTCCTCTCTAAGCTCTTACCGAGTTTCGCAACATTGTTCTCTTCGCAACTCGGATCACTCAGTGATATCTATTGATATTACGTTCCCATCATCTATTAGGCAGGAAATTCCTATTCATAAGACGTCCTTCCACTACGAATAAGTTAATTGGGATTCTCTCCATGACTTTTTTCGAGACGTCCTTTGGAAAATGCCAGGTGAGACCTCACTCTTCTTGATGGTTCCCACCTGAATGTTCTGCCGAAATAGCTCACAGGAACTACCTTTTTCCGGCTTTACCAGCCTAACAGTTCCCGTCACAACAGACACCGATTCGTGGCCGCACGTAATAAATATAAACGTATCCTCGAAGGAGCTAAGTTTTCGTTTGCTGACAGAATGAGGCATCGGATTGCATCTAACAACTTTAGCTTTCGTAAATAAGAGTAAGCTTTCTAATCCTCCCTTCTTCAATTAATTTGAAGTGTTAGCATCTTCTGTTGATAAAGCTGAAGGTTTCACCTGGAAATTCTCCTTAATCTTAATTCATCTGGAGTATCCCTGCCTAACATCCCACTTAGAACTGAATCTCTGTTGAGTGATATGCATATATAACCCCTTCTATGGTTTCTACTATCATCTCTAATCTGGATCCCCAAAAAGTATATGAACTTGATGGTATACCTGTAATAGTCCTTAAGAAATGTGTTTCTGAACTGGCTCCTGTTCTCTCTAAAGTCTATAATAATTGCCTTGCTGCTACTTTATTTACTGCTTTTTGGAAATCTTTATCTTTTGTTTCAGTTTTTAAGAGCTCATGTGAGTCGTGTGATCCTCACAACTGTCGACCGACTAGTCTTCTACCTCTTTGGGGGAAACTATTAGAGACCTTAATCAATACTGAATTGGTTAAGCAACTCACATCGCAGGGCCTTCTTTCACACAAGCAATACGTCTGTCAAGTTCTAGATAAGAATGGTGAAGCTCAGACTGCTACTTTGGATATCTTAAAAGCTTTCGACAGGGTGTGGCATGCAGGACTTCTTCACAAGTTGAAAAGTTACAATGTCTCTGACCAACATTTTGAAGTGATCCAATCTTTCTTATCAAATCGTAAAATGAAAGTTATCTTGAACGGCCACTCTTCTAGATCCTTTTATAATAATGCAGGTGTCTCCCATATCTCTATCCTTGATCCTACTTTGTTTTTAATTTTCATTAACAACCTTCCCGATGGCATTAGTTCTCAACTTCGTATATATGATGATGACACGTTTACTCTTGTCTCGATAGTAAGTCCGATCAGCTCGATAAGGTGAAATTGGCGGCTGATGTCAAAAACGGCCTTCAGTCTCTTGTTAACTGGCACAAAGGATGGCTTATTAAATTTAACGCTTCCAAAACTAAACTACTCTCTATTAATCGTGCTAGATTACTTACTGCCTTCCATCAGTATGGCTGATACTAACCTCCAAGAAAGTGACACGTTGCGCCTTCTCGGGCTAACGTTCTCTGTTGATATGAAGTGGACAGACTATATTGAATAAATTTCTAGATTTTCTGCGAGGGAAGCTAGTTCACTGTGCCGTGTTAAACATTTTTTTCTCTCCCAAATCAATCTTTATATCTATAAATCTACCATTCATCCATGTTGCTGCCACATATGGTCCGCTGCTCCTGCTATATATCTAGAGATCCTTGATAAAGTCTAAAGAAGAATCTGCAATGTTATTGGTCCTGATCTGGCGGCTCGGTTTCAGCCTCTTTTCCACCGCCGTAAAGTTGCCTCTCTGTGTCTTTACTATAAATACTTTCATGTTAATTGTTCAGATGATCCCTTCGCTATGGTACCTTGAGATTTTCAATTTAAGCACAGTACTAGAATGGTGACGAGGTCTCATTAATTTACAACTAAGTTGGTTACATGTAACCGTAAGTTCTATGCTAACAGTTTCTTTTCTAGCACTTCTCGCTTGTGGAACTCTTTTGCGGTTCTATGCTTCCAGTCAAATTTAATTTAAATGCAATCGCTATCTATGATTAATACTGATTACTGTTAATGACTTTGCTTGTGTTCTCACTCCTTAGTAATGTTTCTGTTTTCTGTTTCTGTTATATTTTCTCTATGTTATGTTTCTGCCACACCTAGTAACCCCCCCTTCTGTCTTAGTGACTTTACCACCTTGCTTAGGGAGAACTTGTTTAATTATATATATATATATATATATATATATATATATATATATATATATATAAATTAATTGATTTAAAATATGGGTTTTTTCGCTACACAGTTCTAAACATGTTTCAAATAAAAATATCTATGAGAACACCGGATTATATATCTTACTGTTCTTTCTTTATATATATATATATATATATATATATATATATATATATATATATATATATTCTTTCATTTTATCTAGCTTTCTTACTTTTGATCTTTCATCCTTCCCATCCTGCCTTTGACTCCTCATCTCCATTACTTTTCCTAATTTTTTTTTTTTTTTTGCTTGATATTATCATATTAGGTTTCTCGGTTAGAAAATGTAATTTCAGTTCAGAAAGACTGTGGCTTGTAAACAGATACTACACTCTGATTCTAAGAAAAGAAGCGTAACTGTTGTGCATACAGACAAGCAGAATAACGTCTAAGATTATCATTATTATTATTATCATTATTATTATTATTATTATCATCGTCATCAACATTATTATTATTATTATTATTATTATTATTATTACATGATGTTCTTTGCAATCACCGTGTATTAATGATATTTATATAAGAGAAAAATACAACAGATGGTCCAATTATAAACAGTTATGCACATCCCCGATATTTTTAATCATTTATATGGCATTTACCAAACACAGAAATCGAATGTTTATCACGCACGACTCACCTGACACTCAAAATGTTTCAGCAGGAATTAAAGACGATGTCTTGTTAACATAAATGACTAGTTGGGCCCTAATCCCCAGTATTCATGTCCAAATGAAGACCAAACTAAAAAAAATGTTGTTTTTTTTTTCACTCTTAGTAACCTCTTGCATATTAGTGGTTTTATCGCCTTGCTTGGAGTGAAATGATTAAAAACATTCGTTCAAATTGTATTATTCTTTCTTCTGATGGTGTAATCCTGTGATTCTCAACATGGGTGGTTCACTTGGTAGCGATTTCATTAAGCATGAAAAACGGAATGAGATCCATCATTGGATTGAATAAAGCGCTTGATTCAAAGTTCCAAAAAGATTAAAAAGTACGAAAGCAGTCATCTGAAGGATCGTAAAACAACTGAAACATTTGTGAATGTAACAAGCAAAATGAACACGGTGGTACCAACGGCAAAGTATATAATATTTTTTTTTTATGAAAACCCCGTCTGAAGTTATTAAACAAATCATATAAACTTCAATAATCCAAATTTGGCTTGAAAAAAAAATTGTCAAATTTTAAACAATCAATTTAGATATCAAAACAAAGCCCGTTACAATTTTAGGTCGTATCAATATGTTTTATTGAACTTCTTTGATGTAGTCGAAAAAAACTACCGTCTGAAGTTATTAGGCAAAACCAAATAATCCCATTTTACTTCAATAAAAAGTTAATAAAATCATCAAAAATTCATCAACACCTATAATAGAAAAAGGAGAAGGGATATTGCAAGGGAAAGAACATATTGAAAGTTAGGAATTGTGTGGGTGATACGTACGTGTGTGTGTGTGTGTGTGTGAAACGAATCCTGCTTATAATTTTGAAAAAATTCATTATCATTTGAAGAGTTGATCGAATCTTTATGAAGTTTATATTTTTACTATAACGCTTCGAACGACTTATTCTAAAATATTCAAGTGTACAATTCATAAGCAAAGAGAAAAATTCAAGACTTTAATACAACCCCCAAATCGTTGATAAGGAAATATGTTCAGATTTTTAGCACGAGAGCAGTGGAATCTACTGTTGTGACTGTTGTTTATAATTGAGTTTAAGCATTCGATAATGTACGCCACGAAAATCTGTTAGACCTGCTCAGCAACCTTGACATATTCTGAAAGGATATTAGAATAATCAAGAATTTATACTGGTAGCAAACCGCCTGCATACGGACAGAAAATGAATTCAGCAGATCTACAAAAATGGGAAAAGGTGTAAGATATCGATGTGTCATTTCACTGGATTTATTCAACCTATGTAGCGAGGCAATTCTGAGAGAATTAGAAGTCCTAGCAGAATTCAGCACTGACGACGTCCACAATCTTAACAATATAAGATCTACATATAACACAGGGTTGATAGCAGACATGGAATAGAAACTACAAAACCTTCTACAGAAGGTAGCGAAGGAAAATGAGGAGAAAGGATAAAGTATAAGAAGACAGAACGCATGGAAATCAGCAGATTTAATATTTGGAAAGTGTTCTAACAGAGGACGGAAAATGCGACAGTGAGATTCAAAGACTTATTGGTATGGCCAAAGCTGCATTCCAAAAGCTAAATAGAGGATCAAGAGAGAAAAATTTTTTAGATTCGTGATCTCTGTCCTTCTGTATGGCAGTGAATGCTGTACAGTCTCCTCAAAGATGAAGTAGAGACTTGAAGCAATAGAACTGTGGTTCTATAGAAGGATGCTGAGGATACAATGGACCGAACATGTTAGTAACGACGAGGTTTTGGAGAACATGGAAACAAAAAGGAAACTTAACATCTTCCCCACTTTCTCTCTCTCTCCCTCTCTCTATCTCTCATGTATATCGGAGTGATGAAAAGTCGTCGGTCTTGAGTAAAATCCTTCCCACCAAAACAATGAAGTAAATCGAACTGAGAACTTTCCTTATTTTATATATGGTCTAAGTCGCCTTAATTCTAATGACGGTTTCCCACGGAGATGCAGGTTCGAATCCTTCCGGAAGACACATATTTTTCTAAGAAGATTTCTCGAATATTCAGACCGGTAGATGTAAATAAATAAATAAAAACAGATCATCTACTCAAATATGACTATCCATTTAAAAATAACGTTTAAACAAATAAATTTAAAAAAGCTGTAGGATTTAATACATTTCCTACATATATATATATATATATATATATATATATATATATATATATATATATATATATATATTATATTTATATTTATATTCCTCACCGGTATCACTAACCTACAACACAAATGAAAATTCACTATGTAATCCAGTACTAACTGTTTCATAGTCGGATTGTCGGCGACTAAACCGGTAGCCACACAGCGTTTGTTTGTCAGGAGGGTGGTTAGTCACCCTGCAGGATTAAATACACGACCTATCAAAAGGGCGGAGGAAGCTTTTTGCTTAACGGCCATCCATCACAATTTCCTAGGAGTCTTGGACCCCACCACTTTTTTCCCCTAGCAATTGTCTAAGAGGACACTCTTTGAAACCTACGACCTAGAGACTTCACTGTCATCGTCCCAGTTTGGTCGTCTGATGTTAACCTGAGGACGACAGTATCGTTCGGCAATGCCCTGATTTACCAAGCAGCCTTCTCTATGGACAGCAATGCTTGCTCTATATGGAGAGGCCTAGAAAAAGTGGCCTAAACACTGCTAGTCTCCTACATTACTCAGTTGGCTAACCGCGGTCAACGGGCCTCTTCTCATGCAGTCAAACATCAGTAAAGAAAAGGTTCACACCCACCTGTAAGAGTATCAAAGGAATACATGTAGCACATTAGAACCATGATGGACACATCGAATAATGGTCAACCAGAACGTCACTCCGCTCTAATTGTAAATGAATTGTCAAGACTAAATGTTAACATCGCTGCTCTCAGTGAAATCCATTTCCCATAGGAAGGCAGCCTACAAGAGCACGGAGCCGGATATACCCTCTACTGGTCAGGTAATTCAGTACCGGAGAGTAGTCTTTCGTGATCAGGGTTTCCATTGTCTCCAAACTTGAAAATCTGCCAACCGGTTATTCTGAGCGCATATGCGCCTCTCACGGAGCAATCTTCAATATTTCACACTAATTAGTGTGTACTCCCCAACTTTACAAGCAAATCTTGTGGAAAAAGATAAATTTTACTCAGATCTGCACAGCCTACTCCGAGATTTTGCGGTCAGGAAGGGAGTACTTGGGAGACATGGTGTTGGTAAATTATAACGACAACGTGCGCTTGCTACTAGAGTTCTGCGCAGACCATCAGCTCGTCGTCACTAACACCATCTTCCAACAGAAAAAAATCGATTGAAAACAACTTGGATGCATCCTCGGTCTAAACATTGGTACCTCATTAACTGTCATAGTGCGCCAGTGTGACCTGAAAGACAAAAGTGATTACCAGTGCAGAATGTCATACTGACCATCGCCTTGTTTGCTGCAAACTGAAGCTTCACTTTAAACTCAAACCAAGAAAAGGAGGAGCTCTTTGTAAAAAATTTAATGTTGGCAGTTTTAAATCAGATGAAGTGAAAGCTAACTTTCAAGCAATACTTAAGTCAAAGCCTGAAGATTCGAGCGTCCCCACAGATTCCTCTCCTGAAACACTTTAGGAAAAACTCAAAACTGGCATTCTACAGACATCTGTAGAAGTCCTTAGGTTCTCCTCAAGGAAGAACAAAGATTGGTTTGATGAGAGCAACGTGGAAATCCAAGAACTACTGGAGAGGAAGAGATCAACTCATCAAGCTCACTTAACTCATCCAGCTTGTACTGTAAAGAAATATGCATTCCGTTTCGTATGCCGTGATATCTAACGCAGGCTTTGAGAGAACGAATGGTGGACCAAAGCCACTAAAAAAATTCAGCTCTGGTGACATCAGGGGCTTTTATGAAGCTTTAAAGGCAGTATACAACCCTATGTATCAGATCCAGAGTCCTATGCGCAGCGCAGACGGTCAGACGCTTCTTACAAACAAGGCCTCCATCCTAAACCGTTAGTCGGAGCGTTGCCAGGTCCTCTTCAGTGATAATCGTTCGGTCCATGAACCAGCAATTCTCCAACAACCAGTAAAAATGGAACTGGATGAGTTGCCCACCAATGAAGAAACTATCAAAGCCATAAAGCAGCCGAAGTCGATGGGGTACCACTTGAAATTTGGAAACATGAGGTCCACTGTTGCATATGAGACTCCATGAGCTCTTTTGCTGTTGTTGGGAGCAGGGAAAAATACCACAAGATCTCTACGATGCAGTTATCATTGCCCTGTACAAGAACAAAGGGGGAAAATCTGACTACTTTAATTACCGATGTGTTACTCTGCTCTCCATCGTAGGAAAGATCCTTGCAAGGATTCTGCTGAACAGAGTGCTACTCGCCATCGCGGAACAGCACCTTCCCGAGAGTCAGTGCGGCTTCAGAACCAACAGACATGGTACTTGTTCTCCGGCAGCTGCAGGAGAAGTGCCGGGAGCACAACAAGGTCTGTATGTGGTGTTCGCTGATATGACAAAAACATTCGACACAGTGAGCAAAAGAGGAATGTGGCAGATCATGGGGTGACTCGGCTGTCCTCCAATGTTCCTGAACATGATCATCTAGCTGCACGAGGATCGACGTGGCCAAGTTAGACACAACGGTTATATCTCAAAGCCCTTCTCGATCACCAACGGTGTAAAGCAAGGTTGCAATCTGGCACCGACTCTCTTCACTATCTTCTTCATCATGATGCTCAAACGAGTCACGGAAGATTTTGATGAGGAGGATGGAGTCTACATCAGATACTGTCTCGATGGTGGCCTGTTTAATCTACGACGATTAAAAGCCTTCACGAAGACCCTGAAACAGGCTGGACTTTCAGTTGCAACTACAGTGACCGTGTATGCCTGTCCCGCTTTGAACTTATCAGGCAAAAATGAGCCTGCACCCATGTAGAGACTCCCTCTTGATCTTCGTTTTGCGAAGCCAAGCCATGATATATATATATATATATATATATATATATATATATATATATATATATAATGTGTGTGTGTGTGTGTGTGTGTACGTGAAAAGGCATATATATAAACCATTCTGCACCGTGTGGGTGTATTTGAAAGGGTCCACCAGTCATTGATCCGACGGATGTATGAATGTGTAGAAGCAAGCAAAGGACATTGTTTTGAATGAGGAACCTGGCCCCGAAGTTTTTAAAAGTATTTTGATATACCCTGTATATCTTTGACTGCTAGAGCCGAAAGAAAAGAAAGAAAGAAAAGGAATAAGAAGGGGATATAAAGAGAGAAGAAAATAATGAAAAGAGAAATAACCACGACATTCGACACATACGCACATACACACACACACGCGTACATAAACATACACACATACACACGAAAAGAGGAAAAAATCAGCCTCACAACAATAGGGCATAAATTATTTTTCAACTTAGTATAAAAAATATCTAAAATGAGAAAATCGGCAGTTAACTGCTAAAACCTCCTGATAGATTGCAAAAAAAGTTCGTTTACGAAACTCTTGTGTCGAAGAACTGAATATAACTTCAATCGACTAAGTGGCAAATTTTATATTTGTATTAATCAGATAGATAGATAGATAGATCAGTCAGTTATGTGCCATGCGTGATACATGCTTAGGCGATCATGTATCTTTCGATACATCACTGACAAGGCAGATTTTTTTCCCGCACGCGTCGGCCATTACTGACACTAATATCATTAACTTTAAAAACACTACAAGAGATTGCTTATAATTGATATGTTTTGAAAATTCTCTCTGGATAACAGAAAATACTAACTGCATGAGTTACTCTCCTTTTTCTTATGTAAATATGGCGTGTAATGTTTTCAAAAAATTATATCTAATGTCTTAAGTGCGTAATGTTTCAGATTTCTGCTGAGTTATAGGTACATTCATGAGATCGCTAAAAAGAGTATCGCATGATGAAAAAGACGCCAAACTTGATGAAAACAAAACTTTATCGTGTAAATCATTATGTTATTATTAAGAGCAAAGATCAAAGTATTTTGGGGTATTTTTTTACATTTTTTAATAGTTCCTAGCACGTCCAAAATTTTCGTTAAAAATCTTGTTTTTTAGTCAACAAAATTGACAGATAATCGATCATGTCAGCCATTTTTTCCATTTTATAAAAAAATGAAAATTTCAGTTTGAAATTCTTTTAAAAATCACTTATAGTTTTTTCAAAACTTATTTTAAGAAAATCAGAAATTATAATGTTTATTTAAAATATTTTGAAACAAGCTTAACTTAGTTTCTGCACCGAAAAAACGTAGTTTGAAAATAAAACAAAGCAGGTCATAACATTTCGCGTCACTTGACAGGTGACGAAAGACATTTTCATGACGTTTTGATAGCTTACGTGAAGATAATTCCTTCTACGGAAGGAGAGAAGTGAAGTTAGATTTAAGTGAACAAATTATTTACCTCGTTATTTTTAAGGAAAACTTTCAGCGCTCTAATAATATATTATTAAGAAATTAAAATGACTGTTGAGAGTGAGATTAAATTTCATAAGGTATCTAATTAATTTATAGGTATCTTTCTTATTAAATTTTATCAGAAGTGTACATAAAATACAAATTTAAATTTCATAACATGATACTGATACTTGTAGTTACCCTTGTCAGTTGAAATTAAAAAATCAAATTAACTTCTCCACACGTGTTTCGCAAAAATAAATCTATCTCAAAAGTACATTTACGAAACTGAATGCGGCTTTTAACTAATTTTATAATATTTTAACGACTTAAATGTAAAAATCTATTATAATTAAATAAATAAGAAATAATTGTATTAAAAATTCAGTGTTTAAGTTAAATACTAGACAGAAACTCAATCCACGTGACTTTTTTTTATTGCACGCATGATACTTCCGGTCTTCCGTAGATTTGATTTACTGTCTTATTATTCACACAAATTATATTTTTTTATATACTGTTGTTCGTTAGTTTGTAAGAAGCGTTGGAAATTATAATCTGTAAATATATATCTACTTAATAACAACATTCATTAAATTCTACAAACTTTTCCCTAATTTTAGAAGAATTAACAACATAATGTAAAAATAATAAAATATTTCAGAAATGACAAATAATTGTTTTAAAAGTTCATTTTTCATCGAAATATCTTTTTGCTTTCAGACAATATTGTCCATGTTCATTAAAATAAATAAAAGCAATTAAAAGCTTTTGAAATTAAATAATATTTTTGTTTTATTGGGTTTTGTATGTTACAATTCAGAGATGATTTTCAGGTAGAAGTTGTCCAAAAAAAAAAAACAAAAAAAACAAAAAAAAACATGATTTGGTTTCCTCAAAGCCTTGTGCTTTTAACTGATATAATCACTAATCTTCTAATCTTCCCAAAATTGAAATTATAGTTTTCGTACAATTAGTTATGGGGTAGATAATACATACGAAAAAAACTTTTTTACCATGACTTTAAAAAAGAAAAACATATTTACAATAAGTTCCATCATTTGTGAATAGTTTCTGAAAGTTTCATTAAAATCTGACAATTATTTTTATTTTTGCAAGATTTTCAAAATTAATGTCTGTCATACAGAAAAGATTTTACGTTATTTTACTAGTTCCGGTGATACAAAGAGGAAAAAGGTGTTTTTAGTCAAAATTTAGAATGTTCTAAAAAAAAGGAAAAACTTTTAAAAATAATTAAAAAATACTTTGATCTTTCCTCTTAATAATAACATAAACATTTAGACACTAAAATTTTGTTTTCCTCAAGTTTGGCGTTTTTTCCATCATTCTATACTCTGTTTTTAGCGATCTCATGAAGGTACCGAAGTTACAATGATCCGAGGGAAAATGAATTGTTAAGGAAATTAGATTCATAAAAAAATAAATCAATCTTATTTATTTACTTATTCGATTATGGCGTTAAAGCTTCAGAAAAAAAAATGAATTGTCAAAATTTTACGTCCCTCCAGAATGTTTAAATTGCTCGAAACATTTAGTAAATACTTTTTAAGTTAATTTTCTTGCAATTACGCATTTCGATGAAAAAAAAAAAATTTTCCCTGTAGGATGGTAGAATATAAAAACAAAATTTAATGTCTGCAATGATAGATCTGATAGATTAATTGACGTTTATGGCTCTCGGCTACCAACAAAGTTCAAACAACAATTTATTACCTGAATTGAACAATAAGTTTATCACTAAAACAAATTGTTTTAAATGCCTAAACTAGCGTTGATTAATGCACACAATTTTACATTCTCTCTCTTATTTAATGTCTTAATTTGTTGTGTATTTGAAGGAAAAAAGTTTAGAAAGGCAGCATTATAAAAATTTACACATATTCTTGTTTACAACGCAATTATTGGGCCTTTCTTGGGATATTCAAATTGATGCGAGAAAATATTCTAACCTATTTTGGGAAAAAATAAAGCTTACAACCAGTTGTTAAAACGCAGATCAATTTCTAAAAGCAAACAATTTAAAATTTGAATATTCCCAATGGCGTAGCTAGAGTATGTGCTGGGCGGGGGAGAGTGTGCACCGTCTAGTGTAGCCTTTAAATTTTCCATCCCTCAATCTACTTCCCACCCCTAAATTCTAATTCATTGCATAGTAATTGATAATGTGAAACCTGTGAATTGATGGATAAGACCTCTGTAGGTTGTCGACAATGATAAAACAGCCTTGAATACATCTCTGATTATTGTTTATTGTTCATCCAAAATAGCAATTGCTTAAATCCATATGCCATAGTTTCAAATCGAAAAGGGAATATCGCTCTGACAATAAAACCATTTTTATTTCAATACAACCGGCACAATTCCTGTCTTATTCTGTTTCGTTTATTTCACGCTAATACGTTTGTAAAAGGCATCAATCTATTTTCCACTATCTATGGGTTAAATAAAATGACAGACTGGGCTCTTATGATTTAAGGTGGCAACCAGTATATGAGAGGGAAAAATTTAAATTTGTTGGGAGAAATTCTTGTCACGAATATACCTTTGTCTTAGGTATCACTATAAACAACATCGGGTAGCAATGTCTCTGATCAAACAGTTTTGAGGAGCAGGGAACCATCTCTTACTTACTGTTGCTCCCAGGTTCACCCTAATCCGGGATGGTAGCACCGGTTAGAGTCCCAGATATGGGCAAATAGCGACCCCCCCCATTTGGGGTCAAAACACTATGAAAATATAAAAATACATTTGTGTAGTAAAAATACCAGTAATAAATTTTCACAGTAAAAAAAAAATACCAACAATACATTTTAGTAAAAGAAATTACTAATGCTGGCAAGAAATTTAAATATCGGTATTAAATGGCCGCTAAGATGCCGCTAAATAAACAAACGAACGTATATGCTTGAAATAGACAAACCTTTATAGAAAATATAGGAAGAAAAAAACAATATTAAAGTAATTGGGAAACGAAAGAAAAATTGCATTAATTAATTTTTCTGCTTCGACTCTTATACTCATTATGTAGGAAAGAAATTTCGATTAAGACAAGCGTAATGTCTTAAGAGCTTATTCCATAAATTACAAAATTTAAGTTATGCGAAGTTTTTCATGAAGCAAATTAGTTACGTCTATAAACATTCATTGATACTTTCGTTCGCGGCTGCACTGTTTAGTGTGACATTCAGGTTCACTAAAAATATTTGAAAAAAATATGAATGCACAAAGTTCATACTTATTATTTGAGTTGACCTAGTAAAATTCTCTCGGTGTACAGCAATTTGATATTCTAAAAAGTCTGACAATTTTAAACTTTCTCTTCACCTCGTTTTAATGTATACACCCCGACTCATTTCCTGCGTCGACCAACGTTCCGCTGTTGTCGTGCATCACATTAATTGATATCAGCCATTTTCAGAACTCTTCAGAACTCAGACTTTCTTTAAGGTGAGGCAAACATAAGAAGTAATCAGCCATTTGTCTTTGAATAATAGTATTATTCTTATCTGTACAAAAACTATCACTGAACAGAAAATCAGTATCCTCTATCAAGTGTTCCAAGAAATGGGACTGAAGATAAAACTTTTGAAAACAGAAACTATGATCTGAAATTAGAATGAAAGTAGTGGTCACACCGACGATGAATCCATTATAAAAATACTGGATGTATAATTAGTAAATACTAAACATTTCAAATACCTCGACGTATGGATCAGCTGTAATAAATTAAGAATAGGAGAAAAAAATGAGCATAGAATAGGTTGTGCTACAACGCAAGCTCGAGTCATGTTCTGAAAACTCGAATCATGTTCTTAAATAGACTTGTCAGATCAGGACTTTCATATGAATGTCATGTCAGACCTGTTCAGCAATACCTAAACTGTTATGCTGTATAAAATCGCTTTCTAAAATCAATAGTGAAAAAATCTTCGAGCGAATAAAACCTGAGGGTTTTGACGAAGCCCATCCGCTACAGAATTAGAACCAAAGAACTGTAGCAAATTAGCAGAAACCATATCACTTAAGGGCTGCCAACAGCAGAAGCAGCAGCAACTAAAATGGTTAGTACATGTAATTCAAAGAGAAAATAAAGACCTAATCAAAATATTAACATTCCACGCCACATCTAACGCACCGGATGTTAGAGCACAATAATAGAGGTCTGATCATTTCCATCACATCAAGTGGTGCCAGCTACCATTATCTTTACACACATTTTATCCATGACCTCTGTCAAATCAGTATATACATACACACACACACATATGTGTGTGTGTGTGTGTGTGCGTGCGTGTGTGTGTATGTGTGTGCATACTTTTTACTAATTTCATTTGTTTTATTATGAGTGAATTCAATCGCTTTAATACACACGCGCGTGCACACACACACACACACACACACACACACACACACACATATATATATATATATATATATATATATATATATATATATGTATGTATAAAAAGCTGATTGAAAAACGAGGAAAAATTGAAAACACTGAAAAAGAAAATGGAAATACTGTTTGAAACCAGAACCCCTGAAAACTGCAAATTTTAACAAGAAACTTCAAGTCAGGATGAAATTGATATTTAAAAGTTAAGTAATCTTTTCATATAACATTTATATATATATATATATATATATATATATATATATATATATATATATATATTTTGAGGAAGATGTCTGACAAAGTTGAAAAGATTTTCGCATCACACGAAAGCATTTCCACATTGTCATACATCTTTCCTTCAAAACTGTTCTTGATATATAAAATTTATATATCGTTATCCTATATATATATATATATATATATATATATATATATATATATATATAATAAACTCTCCCGTTGATTTCGACGTATGATTCGACAACCTCATTCAGTTTTTATGTTTGTGCCGTATGTGACACCTTCAGTCCCGCTAGTGACCTGCGTACAAGTCCACATATTGTGCAACAGCGAGGATCACGGTACAGAGCCACAGGAATATTTGCTAACGCTTTTCGCGACTGTCTTTCCGTCCCTTAGTCGGTCAATACGATTGATTTAAAAAATTCTGATACCACTCTGGCACAAACATCTCCAGTTATTTCTATTTCGAGCGACTCGCTCGAAGTTGGTATGAGGCACATTGACACCTGGCAGGTTACTATTTAACTTGTCTTTATACTTGAGCCACAACCGTCCAACACTCCTTTGTCCACTGTCAAGCTGACTTTTTCTGTTTCATTTCTATGAATATTAATAAAAACCATAAGAAAAGACTGATATCTTTCTAACTGTATTAAAACTGATTTGAATATCTTAAAGATGAAGTATCATTTTTTAAAAATGTCAATAGTCGACGGAAAGTAGACACTCAATACTCTTTAACGAAGAACATCCGTTTCGCCCCTGGATAAAACGAAATCAGCCATCTAAATCATGAGGTCTAATCTGTTTTACTTCAACTTTGGTGCATTGAGTGTCAATTTTAGGCTTTTATAAACTGAAGAGATCATTTCTTTTGTTTCAACAAGGATTGAAAGCACACTGGAAGTACGGATCTAGCGAACATATGTATTTCGTGACAATTAAACGATAAATGATAAATCCATATTGCTTCAGATACTCAAGTCCTGGAGATATCAGAAAATGAAAACAAAAATTCGTGGACATTATAAGAGACACTTTGGAATCACTAAACACTAACTCAAAGCAACAGACACTAAGCATTTTGTATGCTGACAAATGGTATGAACATCATTTTGAAGCAATCATTGAAGACCAATAAGTCACACTAAAAAACTATACAAAAGATAATAGGCCTGAATGAGACCCAACAAACAACAAAATTGCATTCTCATAGATATGATATTGCTATTAGATAAATCATATCTTTTTTAATCGAATTAAGTAAAGCAATAAAGTCACTAAGACACAAGGAGTTACTGGTTGTGAAAAAAAAAATAGAAAACATTATGAGCGAGAACAATAGAAGAGCAATCAGGAAGACAGTAGATAATTATTTACATTGCATTTAAATTTTTGAAGATCAAAGTAGGCCGAAAGTGAGTTCCACAGGCGAGAACTGCGAGAGAAGAAACTATTAACATAGAACTTAGGGTTACATCTAGCAGCCAATTCAACTGTAAATTGATGAGACCTAGCTGCCATTCTAGTACTGAGCTTAAATTCATAAAGTCTAGGTACCATAGCAAAAAGCTCACCCGAACAATTACCATGAAAGTACTTATAGAAAAAGCACAGGGAAACTACTTTATGGCGATGAGAAAGTAACTGAAGCAGAGACGCCAAGTCAAAACGAATAATATTGCAGATTCTCCTTTGGATTTTTAATCAAGAATATCTAAATAAATAGCAGGAGCACCGGCCCGTATGTGGCAGAAATATTCTAAGTATGTGCAAATGGTAGACTTAGAGATATGTAAGATAAAAAAAAAACAAAAAAACAAAAAACAATGAATTGAAGATTTTTCAAACGGGTTGGTTTCTTAATAAAACAATTTTAAGACGATGACATTAACATGAGTATAGTCGGTTTCTTAAAGAAAGAAGGACAGGACATTTTATACATTTTCCTAAGTTTGGTACGAGGCCAAATTAGTGGTATCCTGGTTAGGATTGTTTGCAAAAGTTTACAGCAAAAACCAGTATTCAACTGTGCATTTCAGTCTCGAGATTTGGAAAAAAAGACTCGCTTGTAACATTTAGCTTTAAATAACATGCAAAAGGTTGATAAGCCGTAAAAAATGTATCAATCAATGATAGATTGAGGAGAGTCAGTTGAATGACCGCTAGTTCTCATCCCAATGGACTTTTATTCTTTGAGGTTTTATCAGATATCAAGTATTTTTAAGAAAACGATGTACTATTGTCAACATGATTTAATTCCTGAAAACAATGCAAATAATTAGAAACCCTATAAAGAATTCTGCACCAAAGTGTTCTTGAGTGTAGAAACTCGATTACAGGAATGTGTAAATACTTGAGCACTTAAAAAGACGTATTTAATTGGAATTTTAGAACCGAAGCACTTGTAATTTCTTTAATTAATTGATATATGCATGCCATCTTTAATACAACTTAAAGCTGACGTAATAATCTGGCTTAGTAGACAGCTGAATGTTTTTTTCTCATAAAACTGTATGCTTATTTTTGTATACTTCCTCACTGACGTCCACATACGCTCTCTCTTTCTCTCTCTCTCTCGCACACACACACACAGAGAGAGAGAGAGAGAGAGAGAGAGAGGGGGTGCGATGGATAAATTGTCGTCTAAATGACGTAGAAATGAAAATAATACTGACATCTCATTCTAACAGATATATTTACCAAAATTGCACGAAAATATCTTGAAATACTAAAGAGTAAATTTATTCAATAAAATCGCCTGTTCAGTTATTCCTACAGAACAATGCCCTAGTCGGTAAAACCGTTGATTTTTGTGAATTTGGCGACATCGTAGTTGTGAGTTCAAATCCTCGGTCGGGTAGTGTGTACTTGCACTCAGTTGAAACGCGCGAGTAATAACTGGACCGTACTAAATAAAAATAAGAACGCCGATATATCTGAAGAAGGCTGGAGAAAACAACGGCCGAAACGTTGTAATAACAATGATAAAGATGAGGACAATAGTCCGAATATAAATAGTGTAAATAACTTCTCATCCTATTCAAACAAAATTAGTTTTCAGTAAACGACACAAATTCTTCACCTAAACTTTCTTCCTGATAAGCTTTGGTAATTTCTTTACGGTTTTTTCAGGGGTAAATATCTCTAACTGATGAAAGAATGCAAATACACTATTCACCTTTTGATGAGCTTTCTGGTATTTTCACAGAGTAGAAAGCAAGCAATAAAAATGTTCGGCTTTTAAACTTTTAAGAAATCGTTTGAGCTTTAACAAGTGAATCAAATGTATTGCAGCCACTGACATTATCATTCACATTTCTTTTACACTCTCATTGAGTTTGTTGCTGATAATAATTTTCACTTTCAGTCAGATCCTTGGCTTCCTGGTCAATGCCAGAAAAGGTAGATTGCATGGCTTAAATATATCCATGCAAGGATTCATACAATGCACAAGCAGTGAAATTGGGTAAACGGAAATATTTGGGTGCCGTCGATGCTTGTGCTAGCATGAAGTCACAAGTCATCGTGACTGAGGGTTTGAGCGTACTGGCTTTATTCAAATTGTTGATCACGCTAGGTAATGCGCTCTTTCCCAGAAACTGTAACTAAGGTCGGCTCAGCATAGTTGCAGTATAAATCGCAGGTGGGCTCTGTGGGTGTTGAATAAGCATAAATGTGCCTGATCTGGCGTCTACAAAAGGGATTGGCTAGCCGCGCTATGCAGATAGGTATAGGCCCCTTTCTTCTAAAAAGGTGACATCTTCAATTATTCGCTCTAAAACTATGCACCAATACATTTCTTTAGTCTCCATTTGTTTCACACAGTTGGGAATTGTCACGTTAACATTTGACTTTGCATATTGACACTGAAAGAAAAGTCTGCTTGCGTGAGAAACATTGTTCGTATCGACGCGATAGTTTGCTTGCATTTTCCAGTCATAACCCCGTCTTCAGTAAAGTTTGATGAACAGCCTGATGTCATGACTTTTCTTGGGAAAGAGAATAGGCTTCATTTGCTTTCTGAATGGCATAACTAATTTCTTGCATGTTATATATTTTAGAGATTCTTGATAAAATCCAAAGAAGAATCTGCAATATTATTGGTCCTGACCTGGCACCTCGGTTTCAGTAACGTAGCTTCTCTGAGTCTTTTCTACAACAAATCCACCTCTCAGAGGAGGACGGGATAGCCTCAGTATCCCCGGTGCAAAAATAACCAGCAAGCCATTGCACTATTCTGCCATGAATGTCACCATGAACCACAATTGTGAAATGGAGAGGTTTGGTGACCACTGCGGCATAAAATGTGCAGACTGAATAAAATGATGAATAAATGATACATTTAAAAATAGTTAATGTATTAAGCTTTAGGCAACATAAAAATAGGATTCATAAATCTACCATTCGTCATTGTATTGGATATTTCTACCATATCTGGTCTGATATTCCTTCTATATGTATATCGAGATTCTTGACAAAATCCAAAGAAGTGTCTGTAATGTTATCTGTCCTGACCTGGCATCTCGACTTCAGTCACTCTCCCACCACCATACCATGGCTTCCCTCTGTCTTTTCTATAAATATTTTCACGGCAATTGTTCTGATGGGCTTTCCTTCTTGGTACCTCGACTGCTTGAATTTAAGCGTACTACTAAATTAGCAACTAGGTCTCACTGTTGAATTAGACAGATGTAACCGTAAGTCCTATTCTTATCTCCAACTTCTCACCTGTGGAACTCTCTTCCGGTTTCTTGCTTCAAAGATTTTAAATGTAACACTAACCGCCATTTTCTGTTTTCCTGAATCCCGTTCTTATATTGTCATTTCTCTTTACTAAAGTGTTTTCATTCTATTTCACTCCATGTAACGTCTTAGTCGCAGTATCGCCTTGCTGTCGGTAAAATGATTAAAAAATGATTTGGCAAGCAGAAAGTCAAGACTATATCAACAATTTATGTTATAAAATCAAAACAGAGATATCAAATTCTTACAAAAGATGAGTGAACAGTAATAAATCTATGTGACTGTTGTGGCTATGAGCACGTGCGAATCACGTGCAAGCAACGAGGAACAATGTTCTGAACTGAAGTGTTTAATTGTTCACTGAAACTCGTTTCACTGGTAAATAGACATTGAACCAGAAAGTCTAATTCTAACGTTCATGTTCCCGAACTGGTTCGGACGCCTGGAAACCAGGAAAAAAATATGTAGAATATTTGAAATGAAACGAAATTCCTAAAATTATTGAAACATGAACATTCAGCACTTTTTCTCATCATTAACCAAAACATGTTTATTTAACAAATACACCGGAGTTGGTCAGACTTTCCAGTCTCGATATTGTCCAAAAACATCTCCCCGTCCTTGTGAGTGTGGGGATTAATTATAACCCCATAACCCAACAGACGAAACGTTGTTAAACCTCTAGTTGCTCTACCGCTATTTCCGTGGAAAGTGTTCAGACGAACTACACTATTTAGTTCCACCAGTTCTAAATCTTCACGGCTAGGACCCACTATGACACACACACAATGTATCTAACAACCATTATTAGTATTCTGTTGGTGAGATCACTCGTGTAGTTTCTTCCCACAAATCACTGCTTTATGGAACCTACTCCCAATACTACAATTTTAACCTGTTCAATCTAGGGTTAACCATTATCTCCCCCACCTATCCGCATAAACTATGCCTAAACCCTAACTCTCTACCTCGAGTGGCTCCCGGACCTTGTAAAGGATGAACTTCACTGTAAAAAATACTATTTTTGCTACTAGGTTAATTCGGTAACTGTTCAATAGGGTTTTAGTTCAAATATTAGAGTAGCTTGTGTATAGTGCTGAACACTTTTTACTTCTCTTTTTTGCCAAGTTCTACACATTAGTGTACAGTGTAACCCGGATATAAGAGAGTTGTCGGGACCGGAGAAGAAGTCTCTTATATCCGGGTTTCTCTTATATCCGGGTTTGGTCTATTTTGTATACATTAACACAGGCTCTAATTTGGGACCAGAGAAAATCTCTCTTATATCCGGGTCTCTTATATCCGGGTCACACTGTATATTCAAGCATCATCTTTTTTAAAAAAAAAACAAAAAAAACAAACAAAAAACAAAACAAGCCAATAAGTAAAAAAAATCACTTGGCACTGCGAGCTTAAACTGGATATGGTTATAGTCAGCACTGTCCAATATTTCATTTATAAAGCAGATATTTCCGAATCCTTCAATAAAGAAGCAGTCTCAGATATTAACATTGCCTCACGCGGGTTTAATACAAAATGAGATAAGGCATTGTAGTTAATATCAGCCTTCTTGCTTTCTCTTCACAATTCAAATTTACGTTCGTCCGCTCAAAGAATTTCCCAATGATAAATGGTTCATTTTCTGTATTTTATAGCAATTTCGAACCTTTTATTTTTCTCTTCACGAAGAGATTGCTGACTACAAATTTTTCAGATAATCAATACGTACTTTATTAGTATTTTAGAAACAGTTTGTTATTATGTTGCATTGAATTTTTTTCTTCACTGGCACATTCTCTCCTATTCCTTGGGCTCAGTAGCTGAATATATTTTCCATGTTTCTATTTAACTTAGGGAATCATCCTTATTCTTACTCAATTTTCAAATTTCCCTGTTGTGTCGATTCAGTTAACGTTCGCTGTAAATTTTTATCAGCTCCACTCAACCTGATACGATGTATGTATACTTTATTCTGTAGACAATTTTGTGTTTAGATATATTTCTTCATTAATCAATGCAAAATGTAAGGAAAAATGAAAGGGAATTGTTAACATTTTTAGCCTTAAACTAGAATTTCTAAAAATAAATGCAAGTTATTGTCAACAGCGAGAAAGGGAGTATTCACTGAATGTTATCACAAATCGAATGAATTTTGATTTTAAGGACTTTTATATATTATAGACTTGCTCATCAATACATTTATTGTAGGATTAAAATATTCATAGAGGAGAGAAATATTATTTTTGTATTTTTTTCCCATGATTTTTGGCCAGATTAATTTAAAATTCTACTATTTTGGATTGCGTGTTGATATACTAATATATTTTTAAATAAAAATATTATTTAAACTTTTAGAAACTGTACATAATCGTTTTCTTATTCACCAACCACTCGACATGAAAATGGAAATATGGAATTGGAAATTTCAGAATATATTTTGGTAACTGTGAAATGAACGATGTTTTCGGAATAAATGCGATGTTCTGGTGAAAGCAACAGAATTAAGAATAGTTGGATGGATGACAACAACTAGCTAAGTGCAAATATAGTAAACATGATTAACACATTGACTGAAACACCAATTTTGACCTTGCGTCATATTTTACTTTTATAGTTTTGTAAACGTATCAATGCAAAGGAATAATAAAAAAAAAAACGCGACGTCTTTATTTTAATACCTATGAGTTTAATTTTTAACAAATATATTTGCATTGACAAATCCCGGGGATCTCCTGGGGACGAAATGGCCATCTGAATGGGGTAATTTAGGTTTCATTTTAGTAATTCACTTATATGCTATATATATATATATATATATATATATATATATATATATATATATATATATCATACCTATTATAAAACCCAGGTTGTGTGTGTGTGTGTACGTTTATATATTGGATCGGATTTCTACATTTTCAACCGATTTCAACAAAACTTCACAGGACTACGTAAAATTACCTTGCGGTGATTCTGACAGTGTCAAAAATTGGAAAAACACAATTGTTTTTGCACGAAATCAATTTGAAAACGCGATTAAGAGGCATCGCGAGAATGAAAGGGGGACAACTCATATCGAGTTATACTTATTATAAAACCCAGGTTGTGTGTGTGTGTGTGTGTGTGTGTGTTCGTTTATATATGGGATCGGATTTCCTACATTTTTCAACCGATTTCAACAAAACTTCACTTTTTTTTGGCAGGTAGTGTTTCTTATTGTCTTGCGCACTTTTTTCTTTATTTTTACATTCAGAATGCTTAAAATTCCATTTACAAGACAATTGTTTATAATAAAATTCTATTCAATCGGTAGACTCATAACGATTGAAAACAATGTTTTTGTTTGAGTTTGGGTTTGACCAATTCGTAAAAAAAAAAAAATTAAGACATGCGTGTCCGTCAACTTTAAACAATAATCTTTGTCAATTTTATTTTTCAATCTTTATGATGGTCGATACTTGATCTATCTCTTACTGTTACATCCCCGGAAACGCCGGGCTCTACTGCTAGTATATATATATATATATATATATATATATATATATATATATATATATATAATAAAAAAGGCTTAAACACTAATATTCCATGGTCATAATTTATTCCATTGGAATCGTAAATACGATCCAAATCATCAGACCTACAAATTCAAAATGAAAACAGAAAAAACAACTCCGGAAATCAAAAACGAATTTAGAGAAAGAGTAAGTATGAGGAGGAGGGACAGAGAGAATTCTAGAGATGTATATTTTCCACTAATATTATCTATCTATATATATATATATATATATATATATACGTATTCCACTGTAGGAGTGTCGGCGACTAAACCGGCTACTCCATGTTCTTGCAAGTGAGGCGGGTTGTTAGCAACCCAGTAGGACGAAAAATAAAACCTAACAAAGGACGGAAGAAGTCTCAGTTAACAAGAGTCGATGTCTCCATAAACCACCGTAGAGAAGGCAACAGGAAACCACTCCACTATTAATCCCGATATATATCATCGCAATTAACAAACAAATAAAAACTAACGGCGTGAAGAGGGTAAACCCTATGGGAATTAACTCCTTTCCCGGTAAGGACCGACATATGCAGCAGGTGTAACCTGACCGCCATTCAGAGACTGTTAGCATATATAAAGTAAAGGGGATAAAAGTCCTCGGGCTTGTCCCTCGCCCGGAAAGGAGCGACATGACCGATGGCAGAACAGGGTCTGGGAGAAATAACAAAAAGACAAAACTTATTAAGAGCTACAATGGGCAGGAGAAAGTGGAGGGCCATGATCACCTAAGTCCGACATCATTTAAAATGTGAATATCTGAGTAACATCTCCCAGGCAAACGAAATTAAATAGGCTTCATGATGAACAATAAAATATTTATTTATAAAAAATTTAAACAAGATATTCAGAGGGATGGAGATTTTATAACCATTTTCACAAAGCTTCACAAACGTTCAATATTCGTATCACCTGTGACAACACACGTCAAGTCGGTAGTCCAGCTCCTGCCAAACACACTGTAGCATGTCTTGCGGAACATTCTCCAGACTTATAGCAATGAGAATCTACTAGGGAGATGGATCGGGCATGCCAGTTATAATGACAATGGGCTGTTAAAGTGGTCACCATATTCACTTGACTTGACATCTTGTAATTTTTTTTTATATGGGGCAATGTGAAAGGACAGATCTATAGCCCCCTCTTCATACAAGCCAGAGAATCACTGATGCACCGGAGAATGTTGCGCAAGACATGCTACAGCATGTTTGGCAAGAGCTGGACGACCGATTTGACGTGTGTTGTGTCACATGTCGTTCGCATATTTAACATCTGTGAAGCTTTGTGAAATCAGTTATAAAATCTCCATCTCTTTGAATATCTTGTTCGAATTTTGATAAATTAATCTCTTATGGCTCAACATGAAGCCTATTTTATTTCGTTTCCTCTCACATTGCCCCATATAAAAAAATTACAAGATGTCAAGTCAGGTGAACATGGTGGCCATTTCAACAGCCCATTGTCAATATCACTGTCACGCCCCATCCATCTTCCAAGAAGGTTCTCATTGCGTTTGCCTGGGACATGTAGTTAGATATTAACATTTTAAATGATGCAATCTGGGGAGACACCATATGTATATATATATATATATATATATATATATATATATATATATATATATATATATATATATATATATGTGTGTGTGTGTGTGTGTGTGTGTGTGTGTGAGATCGAGCTAAAAAAACATTATAGCATCTCGCCAGCTAGTATATCTTTGCCTTTCGTTTCAGTGGCAGGATGTGAGCCGAAAGTATATTAGATGGCAAGTTGCTATCATTTATATTAGCTCAATGTCAGGTTGCTCTGCTCTGCTTTTTCTTTCTTTCTTTCTTTCTTTCTTTCTTTCTTTTTTTTTTTTTTTTTTGCAATTCTTACGTATTTTGCGATAACGAGTCACCATTTTTGCCAGTATACCAAGTAATGAGTTGCTAGAAATTATCGTAACCCAATTTTGAAATTGATTTGCTTTATCAAAGCACTTTTTGAAAATTTTTTTACGTATTTTGTGTATTTGGGCAGCAATCCCTCTTTTATACTAGTTTTATTAAAGACGACTAACAAGGTACTGCAATCAAACTTTTTCTTGTGTCCGTATAAGTACTTGCATTATTTACATTATTTGGAATGTTACCCTCATCTTCATTGCCATATTCACAACGTTTCGGCTGTTGTACGCTCCGGCCTTCTTCAGGTGATTAGAATTTCGAACAGAATACTTTATTTCATCCACCGGGGTAGATTGTTCTAGTTCCACGTGCCATGCCTCTTCCGGATGTCTCAGTTATTTCCCTTTAACTCAAATCTCCAAGTTTTGGTTCACCACTGCTGTAGCCTGGTATTGAACTCACAACTTTTTGGGTCTAATGACTGGATCTAACCAACGTCTTTATCCACTGGGCCGTATAGGTGTTTACTTTTCTAGACAAAGTGTGTAAAAACTGTTCAAATGATCTATATCTCCAAGCGTTTTCGGCTATTCTATTAGCCATTGTTATCAAAGATGTTTTTTATATTTATTTTTAACTGAAGGACAAATATTATATATGCATCTAGAGTGATGGGAATGCATTTTTATTTTCCAAACACAGTCAGCACATTATGTCCGTGATCATAGTTGATGTTACTGAACGTTGGATTTTTCTTTTTTTATTATTAATGCTTCCATTTTTTATCCATTTTTACATGTGGATGAGGCTATTCTACTTGTATTTTCTATGAAAATGTTGCGGATATATATATATATATATATATATATATATATATATATATATATATATATATATTTTATTAAAAGATTATAATAAAACATGTTGAAATCGTTACACAAAAGTTTTCATGTTTATTATAGAATAATATGCTTAGAGGTCGGAGGTGGGTGAGTTCATTTTTCATGCCAGATAAAACGGAACATAGACTGGCCATCACTGACGATTGTGACGATACGTCAGCGATAAAATCGGAATAAAATAAATGCTACAAAACAGTGGAATTTTACTTCATCTATTCTTTCTCTCATTTTGATTGACATATATATATATATATATATATATATATATATATATATATATATATATATATATATATATTACAAATAAGGAGATTTAATTAATTTTTTATTTAGTTTTTCCTGCATTCTTACATTTTTCCGTTTGGCGGGAGTAAGGAAGTGCAAAAATGTCCGTAATATCCATTGTTCCAAGCAGTTTTGGCCACTTCTTTAGCCATTTTTAAGAGGATTTATTTTCATGTTATTAATTTCTCTTCATGCCTGACTGTATAAGATGTGTTCTGTGGTCTTTTTGAATACTAGTAGAAGCGTTTATTCCGAATTTCGCGTGTTGAGTGCAGCTGGAATATAAGTATTAGTCCTTGAATCAATGCCTCCCTGTAATGAGTGTGTATACATATATATATATATATATATATATATATATATATATATATATATATATATATATATGGTCTGGTGCACCTTCTGTTTACCTTGGAGTTCTTGACAGGATCCAGAGGCGGATATGCAATATAATTGACCCTGCTCTGGCATCTCGTCTACAGTCACTTTCTCACAGACGCGCCGTCGCCTCTCTCTGTCTTTTCTACAAATACTTTCATGGTAATTGCTCCGATGAGCTGCTTTCGCTGGTTCCCAGACTTCATGAATTCAAGCGCCCTACGAGGCTGGCATCCCGCTCTCACCCTTACACTGTAGAAACTTTTAAATGTAGCCGTCTCTTCTACTCCAATAGCTTCATACCTCGCACCTCTCGCCTGTGGAACACCCTTCCCAATTACTGTTTCCCTGAAAGCTATAATCTCTAACTATTCAAATGTAATGTCAATCGACATCTCCAGTTACCTTGATCTACCCACTATCCCTCTCCTCATCCTTTCTTCTATCACTCCTATCTGCTCTCGCTCCAAATCTTCTGCAACCCCATGCATCCTAGTGGCTTCACGCCTTGCTCGGGGCGTAATGCTTAAAAAAAATACACACACACACACACACACACACACACACACACACACACACACTACTGGGAAGCTCTCACTCACTCAGAAAAGGTATTAATTCATCCTTCTTCCCCTAATTATGGGTCAATAGTAGGACAGAGTGGGTCCTATAGCTTTGGGTACCCACCAGCCGAGGAGAAGGACAACTCAATTCAAAACCTGAGGAGAGTCGTTTGGGATCATTAAGGCACTCTGTCCACCAATTGTCTGTATTCAGCTATCCCAAAAAGTGTAGTTAGTTCTGCACAAGAGGTCACCAAATCATATATGCGGGTAGTTTCTAAGAAGCTGGATCATTATACGCCGAACATGATGGGAGAGTCCTCCATACACTAACGGAAATTAACGGAGAAAAGAACGCTGACTGAGCACTTGAGCAAATCACTTTTCCAGAAATACTTTATCTGTGATGGTGTAGCAACAGAAATGTTTTTACTTATATGTATAGTCAACCAAAGGGCGGGCATTATGTATGTATGTGTGTGTGTTTGTATCCACTCACGCGTAACAGAAAAAAAGAAATTGTAAAATAGTTTACAATAAATGTAAATACGAATAAACATCAGAGGAGTGCCGAAAAGTTCTCATCTCAAGCAAGAAGGAATTGTATATATATATTCTGTCTATATTTCTGAGATGAGGTATTATGTACATTATTTACAGTATTCGGATTATTAAGGACAATAGTCTGAATACTGTAAATAATGTATATATAATATATATATATATATATATATATATATATATATATATATATATAGGGGGGTAGGTAGATATGTATGTATGTATGTATAATTAAAACGTGTTTTCCCCTATCCAACTTATAACTCTCTTCATCAATGTTTGCAATCTCACTCACCACGACATACTAGTAACAACAGATATGTCTAGCATTTTTACGCCAAACAGAATTTAAGTTTATTTTCATAAAAGGTTTCGTACATCGATTGATTGACTGAGATCTGGCTTTGCTTATGATACGATTTACACTGGAAAATAACTTTTCTACAAAAACATCTGTCCGTGAGTAATTCCCATTTCTCTGTTTGTTCCTCAGATTGTTGATAAAGGACACAGGCGTGTCCGAAAATTCCAAAGTTAAAACCGTTCTCTCCGTGCTTTGTCTTCCTTAAATGGTTGATATTTAATAAATATTTATCTTACTGACTGTATTGGTATCTTTTCGTTGGACCTTAATTAACCAACATTTCTATTCTCTCTGTCCATCTGTCTGTCTGTCTGTCTGTCTGTCTCTCTCTCTCTCTCTCTCTCTCTCTATATATATATATATATATATATATATATATATATATATATACATATATATATATATATATATATATATATATATATATATATATATATATATATATATATATATATATATATATATATATATATATATATATATATATATAAATATATAAATGACTGATAACTGTGGATTTTAAATATGTTTATTCGTTCTCTTCATTTGAATATATATATATATATATATATATATATATATATATGGGGAAGAGGGTATAGTTGTCCTGACGAGAGAAAAGTGTATATTTTAAAAAGAAGATAAACCGCAAAAGTTTTTGGTTGAAATGTGGATTTTTTTTATTTTAAAATCTATATTAGACTCTATTTTCCCTAATTCTGTTACACGGGTTTCTGGTTTCGCGACCTTCTTCAAGCAAAGAGTAGGTATTTCTACATATTATAAAAGTGTATTTTTTGCGTGGTAGTGATTCAAATGTCTTTCATGGATTGGTGATAAGAGTTTATATTCATTTTAATATATATATATATATATATATATATATATATATATAAACTTGAATAATCCCGAATCCTATCCTGGGAGGTGCCTTGACGGGGTGTAATGCTTAATGAGTCTAGTCTAGTTGACTGTCACTACTAAATAGTGATTTCGATCCTCACTAGGTGCAATATACAAAATTCAACATTAAATAACCCAACAAGTGTTGACATGTCGTAACATTAGACTACTAAACAAACAGCCAACTCTCCTAGGTACTAAGAAAGTTATGAAGCACATAGGTTAATGTCATTCCAGTAGTCAATGGAACACATGGAACGATATTAAAGATTAAAAGAGAAAATGGAGAAAAAATCAATTCCGAGTAAGGAATGAAACCTTTCATATCTTGGTACGATACGGGAAATTTATGGCGGTTTGAGGAAACTTGTTGTCACTCTACCTCCAGCGATAACCAACAAATATTTAATGCAAACATGCACATGTGTAGAAGAATAAGAAAAAAGGAGTGAGACTTACGTCTTTGATTGTTGCGACATAACCGAGCCGGATTTCGGGTACAATAGAAAAACCCAAAACATAGTCAGCCGGTTTTATTGTCAAGTATTAAATAAAAACTAGTGCGACTCTAAGAAGGGAAATACCCGGATCTGATGAGAATAAATTACGACACTTGAAAAGAAAAAGAAAAACAAACCGGAACTGTTGGGAAAAAAAAGTTTTAAATAAAAAGTTAAGTTCCGTGTAGAGAGAAAAGAAAGGCTGGTTGATATAATTTCTTTTGAGAAAAATAATTCTTATAAAATTTATATATACCCTCGAGATGTTGGGTGGCTGAGGTAGTTGCAGATAAACGACTGTAGTCACTCCAAAATCAAGTATAGAAATTTAAATATCTGATAAGTGTTTTAATAGAGAATGAAAAGTGCGATACTGAAACCCGAAAGCATATTGGGATAGAGAAAAATGCCTGCTAAAATCTAAGCAGAGTATTAAGAAAGAAAATAATGTCGTTATAAACAAATTAAAAAGTACTAAACTGTCCTTTTATATAGCAGCGAATATTAAAAATGTGGTTCTATTGAAGGAGATTGAGGATGTCACGGAGAAAACGACGAAGTTTTAGAGAAAATGGAAACAAAAAGGAAACTTATATTTAACATCAGGAAGAGGCAGTAAGGGTTTTTGGGGGCACATAATGAGGAAAGAGGACTTGGAAAATCTGATACTCATAGGAAAACTTCGAGGTGCGGAGCTGACCTAACGATAAATGAAATTGATTTATCGATTTTCAAATTCCAGACGTGGTAATTTGCGATTTCTATTGGAAAAGGCATGAAATCGCTTTTCCCACTAGTTCAAAAACAACACACTAATAATCACAAGATGTTTAGAATTGTCTGAGAAACGCCGCATTTGGAACAGTTAATATGGCTTGATTATTGTGAATGTCTGAAATATATAAGGTTCCCGTACGATCATTTAAGTTAAGCAACGTCGAATCTGATCAGTACCTAGATGGATGACCGCTTGGGAATACCAGGTGCTGTAAGCTTCGATCTACAGGTGGTGTAATGGATAATGGCTCGAAATTGTTAATTGAAAAGTCTAGCTCCAATTCCCGTTTGGTTTATTAAATTTACTTACTCGCAAATACCCGATCCACCTCTTCTCCCCCAGCTATGAGTTAATTAATAAAACTTGTACTACTAAACCATTATTATCTAAAAAAAATCTTACAATCTAAAAGTATTTTCTGGCTTTAAATAACCTGCAAAACGTTGATAAGCCGTAAAAAACGAATGAATCAATGAAGCAAGTAAAAAAAAAGATTTTAGAGAGAAATTAGTCACAGAAATTGTGATTTTTAGAGCAGATGAATTGTTATATGTTGGCTGACATTTCGGCCTTTGTACTCTACAGACCTTCTCAGGTCTCTATTGTATTTTGTAATGTAGAATCTTTATCATGGATGGGGCATATACCTCTAATCTCTTACACATTGCAGGACAGACCGGGTTCTATAGCCTTGGATGGCAACTGGTCTACCACAGATCAGAAATGGCAACCTACTGCGGGAAAAAATCTGCCTCGTCAGTCATGTATTTAAAGATACATGATCGCCTAAGCGTGTATCACAGATGGCATATAACTGACTGAAATACATTCCCTATGATTATTATAATTTTAAATAATGTAATAGACCGAAGCCTTTATTATAATAACCAATGATTTTCCAACAAGCTGTGCGTATATAGCAAAATTACGAATATGAATTTGAAGAAAGATTCTTCAATAATGCATTAGCGTATTCATCAATGTTTCTCGTGGAACCCCTATTGACCTCTTGTGGAACCTTAGGGTTTCGGGAAAAACAGATTGCGAAACATTGTTTCAGGGCGTTGACAATCATGCCTTTCCATAGAAAGAGCTACAAAGAACAGGAAATCTTTTAAATATATATTAGCAAATAGTTGTAAATGCTATGAATGGAAGGCGTTAAAAGTAAAAAAAAAAACCCATAAATTCTAGATTAACACGAATACATTGTTTATTAATTAAAAGATCAACAGTTGGTGTTAATTCCAGTGACACCAAATAAAATATTGTCCAGCTCACGTGGAAACATCGATTCTTGTACAATCACCGAAGCAACGTCGACCCTTGTCAGTACCGAGATGGGTGACCTTTTGAGAATACCAGGTGCAGTATCCTTGGAGGTGCGGGTGGTGTAATAGATAATTAGTAAGACTTGTATCATCAAACCATTATTATCTAAAAAAAATTCTTACGATCTAAAAATATTTTCTAGCTTTAAATAATCTACAAAGGGTTGATAAACCGTAGAAAACAAAACAATCAAAATATTGTTATTCTTTTTCCTTGTAGACGCTTCCATAAATAAAAGAGATGCCCCATATTTACGAATCGTATTATTAAAGAAAATTAAAATTTAATAAAGCCTTGTTATTCAATAATATAACGTTATCTTTTTATTGTTTATTAGTTAAATGAATTTGTTATTACTCGGAAGTAATTGTGTCGGAAAGCTCATTGCGCATGCGCGTACATTCGTGTGCCCACACATCAAGCAAAAGCTAATGAGGTGTTCATTTTTTATAAAGATCGACTTCTCATTAATTATATTTTTATTATCGACATTATTGTCATTATAAATTAATTAATCTATTTATTTCATTCTTAGTACGTATTTACACAGTGTGGTTATTCCATAACTGAAAAATTGGTCTCATTGCTATCTTAGTCCATTGTAATGTGAACATATGTTTCGTAGAACTTTATCTTATCGAAGACAAGACATAGCAATTTGGGCTTCATATAAGGTTTTATGCCTACATTTGAGTGCTTCTGAAAACTTTGAAAATCAGATTTCAAATATAAGCTGTCCACTTTTCATTAGACGCGTATAATAAAAGCAAAATAATAAAAAGTAATGATGGACATAGCAAATGAGATGAAAATATATTAAACACGGTTTTTTAGTATGAACGATACGAATTTAAAAAATTTCGCATAATAATAATTTACTTAATTATTTAATTAACTATTGAAAAACGATATATACATTTTTATATATCAAGAACAATTTTAAGGAAAAATATCAAAACAGCTGTTGAACAAGTCTTGTCAAGAAAGAGACGATAGTTTGATAGGAATGGTTAACAAAATTTCATTCTTAAACGACTCAGTTTCACAATTCATAGGTATTATTAAAATCTTATAGATTTATATAATAAAAATAAAACGTTAACAATATACCTATATGTGTGTGTCTGTGTGTGTGTGTCTGTGTCTGAGTGTGTGTGTGTGAGGGAAAATATGACATATGCATTTTTATGTATCAGTATAATGTTAAGTAAATTAATAACAAAATGGAAAAAAATCTGTGTGATAAATTTCATCTGGTGGTGTCCTAAAGGATCAAACGTCTTAAACAGAATTTATTTACACTTTGTCATTAATTTATATATATATATATATATGTGTGTGTGTGTGTGTGTGTGTGTGTGTGTGTGTGAATCAGTGTTTACACAGTTTTGCTTGAGACAAAAAAAAATGATGTGACATTAATTACTTACATGAAATCTATTTTATTCCAAACACCGAATTATATTTATTCTGGAAATAAAAATATCTTAACATCTCCACAGATTGCAATCTGGTTAGTATAATAGTACATCCTTATTGTTTTATTTTATTTCCTTTTTATTTCTGGTGTATATTTATTTCTTTCCGGGTCCCAACCAGAGACCTAAAGTCAGAAATGGCATCATAATATTTTCCACTGAGCATTTTTGGGAACCGCACCCCACAAAGAAAAACCTAAAATCACACACATTTTACATAGTTAAAGCATTTCGTAAGGTGTGAGCTGTATTTGTGAGTACAATTTTGTTTTGTATTTCTTTAAGGCTTGGCTATCAGGAAACCCTTCAATGAGTCTATCGGAACCTTTTCCATTCAATCCGGGGTCTCCAACTACAACTGGGATTTTTGATGTCCTCATGTGCCATATTTTTTAAATTTTGATTTCAAGGTCATTATTATTATTATTATTATTATTATTATTATTATTATTATTCACAAGTTTCCTTATCCGCAATATGTGTCTCATTTGCAGAGGATTAAGTGACGGCAGATTCCCTCAAATCTCCAGGATCTTTCTCAGTATCTTCGACATCTATTGACTATTATTATTAAATACAAATACTGCTAATTCTTCGCCTTTTTTCTATCATCTCCAGTCTCGGAGATTTTCAGGTCTATTCCCGGTATTCTGGTAACGACTGGTACAACTAGTATGGTCAAGCTGTTTATATACCTTTTCACATTATATAAAATCTTCTGTGTGGAAAATCACTTTTTTTCTTTTTTTTTTCTTTTTTTTTTTACAACTACCAAATCCGGTTTTCTGGTCTGAATTAGAGAATCCGGACTTCTGGTCTGGATTGGGTGATCCGTTTTAATCTCAAAGGATCTTATGCATTTCATTTTTTAGACATTGGTTTGTATGGCCAAAATGTTGTCGTTTGCACAGTTACCGGTAGATCACCTTTCCCACCCAACCATTTCTCTCTAACCCTAACCCTGCCGTCAGCGGTAATTTTCTACATTCGGTGATTGTGTTTCACTGTCTTGTATTTATTTCACATAGTTTATATTTACTGTTTTCCTGTGTTTCTGCTCTCTTGGCCCTAGGTTAGGCTTAGGGTATATAAATATTTGCTTCATTTGGCGTTATTTTTAACCATTCTTAAGATCATTTTTTTCTTTTCAAGTTAACATTATGTCCATGTCGATTTACCTGCCATTCTCTCAGCTTGTCTTCCGATGTGTCCATATAAATGTATTTGTCCCCCTTTTTCAATTCCAATTGTTTTCATGTGTTTCTGTTCATTCTTCTGTTCGTTTTAGTACAGAGTTTGGTTTTTGTGAGTAATCTGTGCTCGTTATACTATATGTACTCTTCAAGTTCATTGACTGCAAAGTTGATGTAATTTCTGAAATTGAATAACATTTTTCCTCTTCCTTTTCTTTGTCGTACGGCACGTCAATATCTTCTTGACGATGTAGCGCCTTATACATTGTTATCCGTTTAATTGATTTTTAGTTCAGATTTCTGAGTTCCTCTCTTGTCCAGTTTAAGAAGTGTACGGAGTAACTTTCTGTGGAAACTACTTACATACTTATTCCTTTAAATTTCTGCAGCAGTGTTTGGCCTCTAATATTTTTCTTGTTCTTCTGGGGCATTATTTGCTTATTTTTACTTTATCTTTTTTTGTACAGTCTTACTTTACTAAATAATAGCAATGTACTTGTGGTAATCTTTCCTTTGAATGATCTGTTGATTCCTTTCTTGGGCTGTTCAATTCTGTTAATTATTTCTCTTTTTCTTTATTCATTAACAGCATTGAACATTTATTAATAACAAATTTAATTCTTAAATCTTAGTTTAAGATTCTGTTTCAGAGATTCCAATTCTTTTATTGTCTTTTGCAAAAAATTTAAGTTTATTTTTCCACATGAAATGGTTCAGCTTTTTTTTCGTGATTTTATGATTTTATAAACCTGGCTGAATTTCTAGTTCAGAGGAATTGGTCCTCTGATAAATTATAGTGAGGAAAAGTGTATCTTCTTAGGAGAAAGCTTCTTTCTTTATTTGAACCTCTGATAGATATTACCGTTTTTCTAGCTAGTTCCATTTTTTAACATTCCGTTGTTTTTGTTTTGAAATTTAATCATTTTATTGAGTTTCTCGTACATCCTCAAGAATTATATTCTCCAGAGTTGTGGGATCATGTCGTCAGCGTTTTTGTAGTCTATCCTTAATACGGATAGGTTCTTCCTTATTTTCTTTCAGTATACTTCCATCAAAGTAATAGATCAATCAACCTTTATTGTTCTCTCTTTCAACATCCTTTCTTTTCCTCGGAAAAGGGTCTTCGGGTCTTCTAGTGGATAAGAGCTTTCATTAGTTGTTTGTGTCCTTAGAATATCTGACATCATTGATAAACACGTTATCGGTCTGTAGTTGTTGTTTAGTTACTACGATAATATCCCATGAATAGTATCTTATGAATAGTTATAACCATTTGGACCAGAAGCCATTCATCTCCTATTATTATTATTATTATTATTTTCTTTGATTTCTGGCGTTTATACATTTCTTTCCGGCTCCCGCCCAGGGACCTAAGGTTAGAAATGGCATCATGACACTTTCCACTGACAAAAAAAAAAAAAAAAAATTACATAGATAAAGCCCTTCGTAAAGTGTTGGCTGTACTTGTCAGAACAATTTTTTGTATCTCCTTGAGGCATGAACTTCCAGGGATCCCTTCAATTAGTCTACTGCAATCTTTTCCAACCAGTCCTAGGGCTCCAACTACAACAAGGATAGTTGATGTTCCCATATGCCACATTTTCGAGATTTCTATTTCAAGGTTCTTGTATTTTGACAGCTTTTTGAATATCTTCAAAGATACATTGCAATCAGCAGGGACTGCCATATCAATAAGGAGGCACCGTTTTTGTTTGTGGTCTTTAATAACAATATTATTATTATTATTATTATCAATTCTATTTTTAATTGTTAATCTTCTATAGACTGAAATAAATATTCTGTGGGTTTAAATACTGAACATTTAAAAAAAGATAGAGACGGAAGGAGAAAGAGAAAACACTTTTGTTTTGGGTCAGATTGAGTTATTTATTTATTTCTCTCTCATATTTCGTTACATAAGAAAAAGCGGTTTTAGTATAAAAAAAAAAGAACCAAAATTTATCGTTAATAATGACAAATCTTTTGAACTTTGGAATATGTGGTGTGAATCGAGTTCCTTTTATGTTTTTGTTCGTATCACATATTTACTATGTTTTTACATAATTACAGTTTTAGTTTTGCTTCGGGAATTTTATTAAAGACGCTTTTTGAGAATGAAGATTAAAAAAAATACATGATCATACATTTTATTTAATTGGCTTTATAACGCAATGATAGCAATGTGGGACATTTTGGGCGTAGAAGCAAAGTAAATAAATCAAAAAATATTTTAGAGAAAAAAAAGTCCTATGCTGAGATGCAGTGTGGAGCTTGTCAAAACAAGAGTGAACAAGGCAATAGACAGTTGCATACTGTTTTTGAGGGACGCGGGTTTTCGCTCGTGGGTGGTTATATCACGTGATTGGCACAGTCACAGAACATTAAGATCAATACACAGAAACAGACATCCACACCCACCCGTTACTAATGCAACATAAAATATTTACCGAATCAGTCTATCAATGAACGATATTCTATCTATCTATCTATCTATCTATCTATCTATCTATCTATCTATCTATCTATCTATCTATCTATGTTGCACACACGCATATATATATATATATATATATATATATATATATTATTGCGTATGTGTGCATGAATTTGTATTGATACAATATCGTCATAAGGTATCAGTGCGTGGTTACATATGGTTATATTATTGCGAAGAAACTGTGTTTTCCCGAGCGTTTATAAAATAGACACTCCCACAAGCACATGTAGATAACTGTATATGACAAATAGGTATATATATATATATATATATATATATATATATATATATATATATATATATATATATATATATATAAACAGGCTGATAGATAGATAGATAGATAGATAGATAGGATGATGAAAATAAACAATTTTTTTTTCAAAGCATATTGGTTTATTATATATATATATCTCAATATATATATATATATATATATATGTATGTATGTACGTATATGTGTATATATATATATATATATATATATATATATATAGTATGTATGTAGTATGTATGTGTGTGTGTCTCTCTCTGTGCTTCTGTGTGTGAGTGTGTTCACGATATATATATATATATATATATATATATATAGATATATAGATAGATAGATAGATAGATAGATAGATAGATAGATATCTCTGAGTGTTTATGTGATAATACCTGTGTAGTATTTCTTAATCATTCTGTTATCTGTTTATACTTAAATAATGCTTGGTCTCTTTCCTCTCTCTCACACACACACACACACACACAAAACAAATATATAGCAATGTAATGTATATTTTTTCGACACAATATGCGTTAAAAACCTCCAAGGTTTCTTTTAGTTTAACTTAATGAAGATACCATTCCAGATGTTCGTCAATGACAGCTACCAATTTATCTATGTGTGTGTGTGTGTTTGTTTGTGTGTGTTTATTTTTTTACAAATTTAAACAAAAATTGGCACTCACCTGTTAAGTTCTGTTCACTTGGGAAAAAAGATCAGCAATTCAAGACGAAACAGTAATTATTCTTTTTTTTTTGTAGAAGCAATTTAAATTTAAAACGGAAACTAACGATTTCGATTTGAATGTCTCGTTTCTTTACTTTCGTCCTCATCTCACCAACATGTTTCTGTGATGGGCCGAATTTTTGCCCCAAATCTGAGATTGAATAAAGACGCAAAAAAAGATGGTTTGCTTCGATTAAACAGTAATGTCTCTTTTTTTTTACTTTTGGTTTAATTTCCTTGAGTCTTTCTCTTTTTCTAAAGCTGCTTTTTTGGGAGAAATTAAAGCTAAAAAAAAAACCCGGATCTTATTTCTTGTTGAGCTGAAAACCGTAATATGTTATCGTTTGTTTATGTGTAGATGAGAGTATTTTATCCTTAGTCTGGTTTGTAATCAACATACGGTTTTCAGCAAATGGATGCTTTCGACTAACGTGAGAGATACCTGTTCGTCGATATGATGATAATGATGATGGTCTCTTAGTTGTTCTAGTAAAATGGAAAGGATTGTCAGACCTCTAATGGTAGTTGTAGCACATGTAGTACTAGTGAAGTTGATGATGGCAGTTGTTGTTTTAAGCAGCAGTAGAAGACGATGGAACAGGATCCGTTGTTACAGCAGCAGCAATATCAAGTGCAGTAGTAGCACAACTAGCAATTTCTTACTACCAACCAAAGTCATGTAGGTGGCAGCTGCCTTGTTTGAGACGATACGAATTGATAAAACAAATAAATATATAAGGAACATTTTGTGTTATTTAGAATTTCGACATAATTAACTGGCATCGTTCTTTCTCTTTCTTTTTTTTACACTTTTTATTTTTCTTCTTCTTTGTTTGAATTTTCATTTTTTCTTTCATTGTTTCTTTAGACAAAAAAAAAACATTACACACACATCCACACAATCTTATACTTTCTAAGTATCATCCTCACAAACTAATACTATCAGTTGAACAACTAATTGATTAGCAAGCTAGTATAATTAGCTAGTGAAGTGAGTTCGATTCTCATGGGTGTCTCTTCAGTGGTGTTGATAATTCCTTATCGTCACAATTAATTTAGTAAATAAAGATTCAATAATTTTGCTAGAATTTAACACTGAAATTTATTTATATTTTCACTTCTATGTGCTGCATCCCTTCAGGACGTAGGCGATCATGGCTCTCCACAGCTTCCTATCATTTATAGTTCATAGCAATATTAATTCTTTTTACTATCTCTCTTACCCCCTGTTCTGTCAACCATTGACACAAACTCGTTAAATCGGTTCTTCGCTGTTTCATGTTGCCCGTCTTAGCTGAAATATGTTCTGTAAATATCAAATTCTCAAAGCCTTCTTTCCTCATTACATGTCCGAGAAATATCAAATCTCTCTTACTGATTGTAAGTATAAGCGTCATTTTGTTTCAATTATCCTAAAAAAATTCCGCGTTACTCACATGTTCAGTCCATGGTACCAAGCATTCTTTTGCCTCAAGTCTTCTCTTCGTCTGCGAGAAGATTGTCCAGTATTCATTGCAATATAAAAGGATTGATACTGAATAATAGTATATAGGTTTGTCTGTCGTCCGGTTCACACTCCTCCCAAGTCTTTTGAACAGGAGTAGAGGTTTATCCCTTGTTTCCTGTTTAGGATTGGGTTTCCGGTTCCTTCTAAATTCTACTTCAACCCTACACTTCTGTCGCTACTATTTACTATTTATTTATTTATTTTTCCACAAAATAAGTAGATGAGTTTGCCTATCGTCCGGTTCCCACCCCTCCCCGGTCTTTTGAACAGGAGTAAAGGTCTATCCCTTGTTTCCTGTTTAGGACTGAGTTTCGGGTTTCTTTTCAATTATTTTCATTCTATTTCACACCCAGTAACCCCTTGCGTCTTAGTGGAATTATCGCCTTGATTGAAGCGAATTAATTAAAGAACAAAAAAAAAAATAGCAATTCAGCAGCTTTTTTTTTTTGTTTCAAATGAAATTTTCCTTTTTCTTAATACTTTGCTTAGCTCTTGAAAGGCATTTTTCATAATTCCAGTGCTCTTTCCGATTTCGGCGTCACCTTATTGTTTTTGCTATTTACAGTTTTTTCTCTAAAAATTAAGTTTAGAAACTAAAATGATACATATGACACACTCATATCCTCTCTCCCACCTCACTTCCTGACTTCGTTAATTTTACGTATACTTGATGAGGTCCGTAAAAAACGTGTGAATTTCTTTTCATTTTTCATTTCAGCTTTTGGAAGTAAAGTCTGATGATCCAGAACCCTGTTAAAGGGGTTATGGTGAAATAGCTTATTACATGGAATCTTAACGTGGTCTGTCTTTTATTCAAATATATATATATATATATATATATATATATATATATATATATATATAATGATGAAAGCAGAAACTTTAGAAATCCATGGTAATAATTTATTTCGCGGAATCAATGAGATCCCGTCCTTTCAAACCAAACAATGTTGCAACACTGAAGAGACAACATCTGATTGATCCCGCGAAATAAATTATTACCATGGATTTCTAAAGTCTCCGCTTTCATCATTATTATATTTGCTCTGTTCTTATATTGAACTTTCTTTGGATTTATACCCTCTTTGGAATTATACCTACAAATTATCAAATAATATTATATCACAGCTTGGGGTAGAATCCCCGACTGACACTAATTCAGTCGGGTTTCGATCCTAACTAGAGGCAACCGGACGTCTAACCACACTGATGAGCTGTAATAGACCGAAACAGTCTGTCTGTTGATGACTATATATATATATATATATATATATATATATATATATATATATATATATATATATATATATATATATATATCAGCGACTCTAGTGTCATCAATGTTTGTCTGACTCACTAAAATCTTTAAGAAAATATACTATTGGTATAACTTAGATGCTAAAATTATTCCTTTACTCTAAATAAAATATATAATTTTTTAAAAATCTCTATGCATAAAATTAAAATAAACACATTTTGTTATTTGAATGTTAATTGTAATAATTCTATAAAAATAAGCATTTATTAAAAAAAAATGTCCAAACATGAAAGAAAATAGAGTAAGAACAAAGCCAGATGTTTTTTTAAATAACGCTTGTATCTATCTCGAATGTGAGTTTGTATATATGTCTATGCGTTAGTGTGTTTATGCATCTATCCGTCTGTGAATTTTATTGTATGTTCATGATCAGTACTGCTGACTGATATGATATTTCCTCAATACTACCCCGGTCACACTGCTCATCCTCAATCCTCCAGTCAATGAGTTGAGGCTGCCACTTTATATGATTTTTGCCGAATTTAAAGTCGGGCTAAATTTGCCCTTTCTCAAAATATACGTTTCGTGAGCGGATATGGCCAATCGAGAAAAATCGTTGAAGATTGTATGTTTAAAAAGAGTAATTTAGACTTTGCTACCCAGAGGCTTCTCTGTAGATAAATGATATAGCACATCAGATCAAATAACGGTTTCCGGACTAATTCCTGTCGGCGAACGCACATTTTCTATGAAGTTTTTCGAATATTCAGGCCGGTAAATGTTTATTTGTGTATTGATTTTCTTTTTGTGTGTTTTTGATACACTCCTGAAGTTTTTACACATTTTGAATTAATAAAATTGAATATTACTACACGCTAGACTAAACATTTTTTATACTGCCCGGTTGATAACATTCGTTACAAATTCAGAGGGGAAACTCTTTCAAATCCAAGCCAACAGAAACCTACGAGTTTAATCCTATAACAAACGTTATCTCCTTGTTGCTAAAGATAATATTATGCAAATAATTTGAAATTTAGGCCAGTATCTCCCCCTCTCTCTATCTCCTTTTCATTCCGTTTATCTACCTCCTCTTTCCGGCACTCTAAAGCCCTCTCTCTCTCTCTCACACACACACACACACACACACACACACACACACACACACACACACACACAAATAAAGCCACTCACTCTTTCTAATCATTGTATATATGATCTTTAGAGTAGAAGTATAGTGTTATGAGATGACTCACTAAAAAAAACTTATTTCTTATCTTACTAACCTCCCAAAACCTCTATTCCATGCCACAGGCAAACACGCAGGTTTAAAATGAAAAAAAAAAACGATCAAAATGTGAAGATTTTTCTGAAAACATGACACTTTAATTTTTTCATTAATCGGTAAGTTATTAGACTGATATTATCGGCTTTATTGTTTTTATTGGCTTCCATCACATGAATAATTCATAGGCAGAAGCTACCTGGTCTCGATAGAATCCCAAACTGCCTCCGCGTCTGCAACACCTTTCTCACAGACTTCGTATCCTTCCGATGAGATGCAAGTTCCACTCAAGCAGATTCTTCCCACAAACCACTGCCTTGTTTAACCGACTCCCAAGAAGTTGCTTCCCAGGTCACTACAATCTTAACCTGTTCAGCTCTAAGGTTAACTGTTATCTTCCACATATATCCGTATAAGCTGTCCCTCTTACTATGTAACCCTCTACCTTGAGTAGTCCTCGGCCTTGTACAGGATCAACACCGCTATAAAAATCATTTTATAAATGGTGGGGTGTCTACTATAGATAATTTTCGACGCAGGAAATATAAAAGAAACTGCAGTCGACTTTTAAAAATTAAATTCAAACATTGGAAGGCCCCAATCACTGTTTTACTTCGTAATACACTGATTGTAGTTTTTCACTGTTTCGATATTTTAATGATATCATGGCTGAAATGGTTTCAAGTCATTTAATGCTGAATTCTGTCGTTTTGATAAACAATAGGTAGATAGTAACAGGTTTAGTTTGCACGAAAGCTAAAAAGGTGCACATAAGTATAGTAAACAGGTGGTCTCTGTTGTAGGGGGTTACAGTCGGTGTATTCTTGACCCCAACCTATCAGCCAAACATATCGATATTTGTTAATCATATCTTAGCCTGATACAAGGCTACAAATTGGTGTTAGCGATTGAGGAACGAACGCTCAACAGAGTATTTGTAATCAAATTGACTTTCCTGGTATCATCCCGCAGTGAAGAGCCAGGAAAGAATATTTCTGAAGGGAGAAAGCGGTACGTCACTATTTAATGGCTGAAATTAACAAATACAAAAACGGCATTAACTAGGAGAAAATATGAAACCGACAAAAGACTGACATTATCACATTTGATCAGCGAAAAAGTAAATAAATAAAACCCCGTGGACACATCCAAAACGAACAAAAATGGGATTACAACCCACATATGTGTTGATCTGCTCGATTTACATAGCCAGATATTTTCGGTTTAACTAATTTGACTTCAGGAATATCTAGTGTGCAGACATTCAATTATTCATGTATTATATAGCCGAGGAAGGTTGAAGAGCGCATCGACTAGAATTTAGTAATAAAACCAAGAAATATGAGAATATTAGTAGATAAATATTATTGCAGTACAGATGACATTTATCGACGAAAATCGAAGATTAGTGAAGGAAATAAAATTACCAGTTAAAAATAGTCTTAAACTGAGGATTTTCTCCCAGTGAAACATTTTAAATGCATTACTTACTCTGGAAAAATAAAATGATTCTAGGTTGCTGGATAAATAATGACATAAAAGAAATTAATGGACGCTGATAAGAAGTGCGGTCGAGCAAAGATAAAAATGTAATTTGTTAGCACTAGAACTGGAAAACAAGACATATGCGTACACACGCACGCACACACACATGTCCACAAAAAGAAAAGAAAAGAAAAAACAACCTAACACTAACAAAAAAGCGCATAAATTATTTTTAACGTAATATAAAGATATCGAAAATGAGAAAATCAACAGACAATTGCTGATACCTCCCGACTGAACGAACACAAAGATTAAACTTAATAACTCAAAAACGAAAGATTTTCTGACATGTTTATATGAACATTTGTTCTAGTTTAGTGTGTGGAACCCGCTCCAGAATGTTGTGGCCATGTTCGGAAATTAAAAAACACCCACATCCATATAGATACTTATATATCAAAATCTACACATTTAGTTAAGCAAAATCACATCCTTGATAATGGCCAATAGATTAATTGAAGGCGCACAAATCCACAGATCATTTGGACAGTTTTTACACATTCTGTTTCCAGAAAAGAAAATACGAATAAAAAATACGAAAAAGAAAGTACGAATGCAAGAAACATTTAATAAAAAACCTAATCGCAGTGCTTTGTCAGTCGTATTCAATATATATATATATATATATATATATATATATATATAAATATATATATATATAATATATACAAAAGTGCAAAAAGTAGGACAAAATATTATTATAATTATATTTTTAGTATAATAAATTACAATAAAAACATTTTACATCGCTACATAAAATCTTTCAAGTTTCGATACAAAGATAGTACCTCTTCAGGCTATGTTATCTAACATCTTATGTATCTTAATCTCGAAATATGAAAGTTTTAGTGTAGTGATAAAAATGTTTTATTGTAATTTATTATAATAAAATATATATATATATATATATATATATATATATATATATATATATATATATATATTCGTCTGTATATAAATGATAATTGTCCAACCATTTTGAATATGTCGAAAACCAGTTGGGCTGCCTTTTTGGAACTTGATAAATAATCGTTATGCTCTTTACTGCGCATGTGTGAGCAGATACACTCCTATGGTGTTACTCAGTTTGCTGTAAGATTCTATTGAATGAACTTCATCATGCACTTTGGTACATTCACTTATATAATTTATAGTCGTGTCTCTTTTTTCATACAGACGACATTTAATCTTTCTCGGGGTTTTATTGTTTTTCACCAAAATATAATTGATTTTAATTCTTCTATTTTGAGCAGCCATTATTTATGACTTTGTTCCTCATTGTATTTGTCTTCAGGACGAATATGTTCATGACACTTCATTCATAATTTCTTTTCTCTGTTTTCTGAATTTTCCATGGATACGTTTATTTTTTATAGGTGAAGCTTCTAACCAGATTTTTTTATCAGATAGGCATTAAAACGATAATCAAAATTTCAAGTTTTTACATAACTTTATCATTATAAACCAAGAAGAAATCATTTGTAAAAGAATGAAACATGAAAAGATTTTTCACGAGAGGCTAGAATTTGAATAATTTTCAAATTTGCACCAATGTATTAGCACTATAACCGGCTTAGTTAAATGCGATTACCATATTAGCATATTACAGCACTACTTATATAGACTGGTCCTCTCGTAAAATAATATGGAAAATATTTTCGTGAAATAATTTTGTAAATTAGTATTCATTAGATCTTTCTCAAGCCACGACATTTTTCAGAATTCATAAATATTGATTTTATCGAATCAAATACCGAGTTGAATTCACAAAACAGAATGTCAGCCATAAACACTTTGTCCCTGTGGTGTAGTACTGTTTCAACATCCATCGAAAAAACGAGAAGGTTTCTCACTTACCAACTCATGCATCATCCTAAGGCAGGTGCTGATCATCTGTACGTGCCCAGATCCAAAGGAGGCAGAGGATTAGTTCAACTCGAAGTGCCTTATGAAACTGCAACAATCAGTCTTCAAAGATAGGTGGAAACTACAAAAAACTGGAGGATGATCTGTGTCAAAGATCATGAAAGAAATAATAAATTTTATTCAGTAGTAAAGGAAGTCAGCAAATCCAAAAGGGAATTTCAAGTGAATAAAGAACAGCTTCTAAACCATAATACTACTGATCCGGCAAAGAATATAAAGAAGAAGGCAAATTCAATAGACTAAATGCAGAAACGATAGCAAGATAAGCCCCCCTTCATGATCAATACTCTACCCGTGTCAAACAAGCTGATATCGATAAACCTCATGCACATCAGTGATTGCATAGTGCAAGATTAAAAGCTGAAACCGAAGGATTTATTCTTGCTGCACAGGACCAATGCTTGCTAATTAGAGCAAACATATTGAAATATTGTGTTAACCCGAAATTCAGATTCTGTGATGAATGTCCAGAAACAATTGACTCTCTTGTATCAGGTTGCACGGTATAAGCATCAACTGAACATAAATTTCGCCATTATAGAATGGGCCAATCTCGTCACTGGAAAATATGTAACTTTTATGGGAAGGAAACTGCAAGAGATTGAAAACCACCAGACCCGGTTACAGACGAAGAATCTGTAACGATTCTATGGGATTTTACTATACACACAGACAGAACAATCAAAGTTAATCGCTCAGACTTCGTGATCAAAGACCACAAGAACAGAATGTGCTTTCTTATTGACATGGCAGTCCCTGCAGCCTGCAATGTATCTTTGAAGATCTTCAGAAAATCTATCGAAATATAAGGATGTTGGAGTGGAAATCTTAAAAATGTGGCACATGAAGACATCAATAATTCCAGTTGTAGTTGGAGCCCTCGGTTTGATGCCTTAAAGAAGTACAAAAACTTGCTCTTAAAGTACAGCTTACACTTTACGAACGGCTTTATCTATGTAAAATGCGTGTGTTATTTGGTTGTCTTTTCGTTTTTCTTTGTTTACAAAAATACTCAGTGAACATGTCATAATGCCATTTTTGACCTTAGGTCTATGGTTGAGAAGAAGAAGAAGAAGAAGAAGAAGAAGAAGAAGAAGAAGAAGAAGAATGGTAAGCTGAAGTAAACTTCTTGTAGTGGTATTTATAAAAGAATAAAAATAAAGTGGTCAAAAGTTATAATTCTTTTTATACAATTTAGCAAATAAAGACAATTAAAACTGACGTTGTTTTTATGGCTTTCTTAAATAAAGCTTTGTATATTGTCATATTATCTCCCTGACAGAAACGACAAAGCAAAACCTTATGATACATTGTAATACAATCATTTTGAGTTAAACCATTTTACGTCAAATAACCTAAGCAAATTTATAAAAACATTGCTTTATGATACTAGGGTTTTTATACAAAGCCAAATTTAATTACATTGCGGGCAATTTTATAAATTTCATTATTCGCGACAGTAAAATAATTCCAATGTTTGAGGAAATAAAGGGCAAATAAATATTTATATGCAGATATTTTATCGATTTCTTTATATTAGAAACTCTGTCTTTATCTTTTGCTCGCTTAGAGAGTGAGTATATTATATCACATAGATATATAAATAATGAAACCAATATGGCAATAAAAACAAAGGCTCTTGATAATGACTTATGAAAGCAAAAAGAACTTTGGACGATTTATATTTAAACATGTACCCGAAAACAGGAAAATGGTCTGAAACAGAAAAAATTAATAAAAATATTTTCAACGAATAACTTTCGTTGATCTTTAAACAAACTTATATATATATATATACTTAATGCTTAATATATGCTTAATATTATATATATATATATATATATATATATATATATATATATATATATATATATATTAAGCATTTCACCAAAAGCAAGGCGGGGGTGCTACTAGCACGTAGGGGGTTACGGAGAGTGAGAGCAAGAATAAAGAGGGGGTGTTTGAGGAGAGGATGCAGAGAAGGATCAAGGCATCAGAAGATGTTAACTGATATTACATTTGATTATTTAAAGATTATAGCTATCAGGGAATCAAGAAGGAGGAAGAGAGTTCCACAGACAGGAAGTGCGAGAGAAGAAGCTGTTGGAGTAGAAGAGGCTGTTACATTTAACTATTTCGATAGTGAAAGGGTGAGTCCGATATGCTGATCTAGTAGCACACTTAGATTCATGCAATTGAGGTACCAGTGAAAATAGCTCGTCAGGGCAGTTGCTATGAAAATATTTTTAGAAAAGACAGAGGGAAACCACAGCACGTCTGTGAGAAAATGACTGTAAACGATGCCAGTTCAGGACCTATCACATTGCACATCCGTCTCTAGAATTTGGCGAGGACCTCAAGATGAACAAGAAATTCAATTTTTGCTAAATGTTTTTTATAGATATTTAATTTTTTCTTGAAATATAAAAACATTAAATGTTATGAAAAATATGCCATTGTTGCTTAAAGCTAGGTTTCTCCAATATTCTCTAATTTCTATGCATTTCTTTGATCAACGAACGGGAAGCTTGTTATATTAAACAAATAATAATCTAATTATAAACTGTAAGTAACATTTCTATACTTGATGATGAATGATTGAAATTATATAGAAAGAGTATTTTGAAAATAAATCTTGAAAGATTATTTAAAATTTTCTTTTCAAATATTTTTTCAATAAAATTTTCTAACAAAATTTTATAAAAAATTGTGTTATATGACAGCAACACTCCAAAAAGTTGGCCGTAGAAATTGGCTTAATTCCGAAAATTAATGCAATAAACCAAAATATTTTTTATTTTCAATTTCTTATATAAATATATTGTTGGCTTTGTCATTATTATATATATATATATATATATATATATATATATATATATATATATATATATATATATATAAAAGTGAACATAGCTAGATGCACACTTAGTGACATTGTTTCATGCTAGATGCAATCGACTGTCGCCTGCATCTGTGTTGACTTCTATGTTCACTTTTATATTTATACACGCTCTATCTCTGATATTGAGCACTTTATCCCATATATATATATATATATTGCAATCTTCAGGTGCGGAGATATTTTGAATGTTATATAGTTCACGTTCTCGTGGTGATGATTCAAAAGCACCGTATTTATAACACCCGAGGAAGAAATATACTTATACCTACTTTGCGTACGTGTAAGCAGTTATGCGTGTATGTATATTTTTATCCTACCCATTCATATATATATAAGAAGAAGACGGAAACTTTAATTATCCATTTCGTTTATAATTTTTATTTCATGAACACCGAGATGTTCATCAGAACGGAACCTTCTCCGCAAATGGAGAAAGTACACGGGGCGGACACTTTAGATTGGTAGTGCCGGTGGGGAGGTGAGAACGAAGAGTTGGGTAAAGATAGGGCTACATTGAGTTCTCCTGGATTTATATCCTCCTCGGAATTATCCCTTTCAGTCACAAACTGGTAAAATGTATATATATATATATATATATATATATATATATATATATATATATATGCACACACGCACACGCACGCGCACACACACATGTATTGTATATATGATGGGAAATAAATTGAGTGTATGTAAATATAAAGGTTGACACTAAGATCAACACTGAGTGGTGTCAATCTATATCTTGTTTACATATGCTCTGTCCATGATATCGAACACTTTGACTCATATAGTATCCCTTTAAATTATATTTCTGCCATATATATGTATATATATGTGTGTGTGTGTCTGTGTGTGTGTGTTTACGTATTTAGACAGCATATCTTCATTCAAAAATATTTCATTAAATAATATAAACATATTATGTTCATTTATTGTTATAATAATCTTTTCTAGTTCTCTAACCAGTTTCTTGATGTTAAAATAAAATCCATCAAAGAAGGCGCCATAGTTTTTTCCTACCCAAGTACTTTCGATCTCTTCCGAGATCACCGTCAGAGTTAATTACAAAGACAAACTTATTGTAACTATATATATATATGTGTGTGTGTGTGAGTGTGTGAGTGTGTGTGTGTGTGTGTTGAAGAGGTGCTGAAAAGTTTTCAGCTCGACACTTCCCAAAATCTAAGCAAATTATAAAACATTTTTTTCGAATTCATGGTCGATTCGAGAATCTGTTATTACTCACCAACTTATACACACACACGCACGCACACACTTGCATATGTCAGCTAAGTAATACACTATTGTCTGACTTCCTTCTGTCGTATTGTTCTGACAAAATAATTTTGTTAATCACTCCATCACTGGGTCCGTTCTAAGTATTTAATCAAGTCTGGTACAAGGAGAAAATACATTTATTTGATGAACAATGATGTCCAAGCTTATTAATTCAATAATGGTTAGCAACATTAGTTTGTAAAATATAAACCTACGACGAGGTAATCGGTTATTTAAGGTTAATGTAAGTAACTAAATAAAGAGTTCCTAATGTACGATACATCGTCCTGTACCCAGGTGAAGGTACCCAGGTGAAGGTACCCAAATGATGGGTAACCAGTAGAGATTGAACACAATACAATTGTAATATTTTCCCAGTGTCATTATTTCAAAGCGCAAATGTCTGAAGTCCATCGTTCATAAGCTTAATTGCCGAAAACATGTACTGTATATTAAACTGCAATTTCTGAGTCTGCCTCTGTGTTGCTTTATCCATGGAGAAGTGCTAATGAGTTTGTTACAGCAATGATATATTCGTCATGGCAACAGGTTATAGTGGCAGTTGTCTGGTAGTTTTATTTCAGTTGCTTTCTTCCTCTTATTTTGGTTATCCTGTCATTATCTCTTACCTATCCAAACCTGCCCATTATCGGGAGGAATCATCTGACTGTAAATTTGCTCAATTCTCTCAATTTCCTCTCGCTAAATTCATCGAGACTTCAACGAAGTAGAATTATCTCAGTGCTTCCATGGATCTTTTCTACTTTTTTCCGGATTTTAAGAGCTGTTCCAAAAGCACTAATAATTAGGAGAACGATTGTTTCTTTTACTTATTTTATTTACATTCAGATTAATGCCCTCATCATTGTTATTATCATTATCACAGCGATTCGGTCGTTATATTCTCCGGCTTTCTTCAGCTGTCTGTACTAAGATTGTTTTAAGTGTCAGTACTAAGTCGGTGGAGTAATGGATATCGGCTCGTATTGAGGAATCGGATAGCTGAGTTCGAATTCCAGTCGAATCCATTACATTCACTTACGTGCTAATACTCTTCTTCTCCCCCCAGTTATGGGCAAATAACAGGACAGACCGGGTTCTATAGCCCTGGATGGCAACTGGTCTACCGCAGAAAGAAATGGCAACCTACTGCAGGAAAAAAAATCTGCCTTGTAAGTCATGTATCGAAAGATACATGATCGCGTATTACGCATGGCACATAACTGACTGACTAAGATTGTTTAAGTCTGTACTATCCGGCCCAGGGATTGAACTCACGTTTACAGTGTCAGGAAATTCACGAATCAATGAGAGAAGCGACTTAGACACAGTAGAAACAGGGTGAACAATAACCAAGCATTATTAAATAAGAACAAGACGAGATATCTCTGGACATAAACAATGTACCCAAATATATTGAATAAAGGGTTCAGTTAGAAATTCCCTGAAGGTTATCGTCAGTCACCTGAAGAAGACAGTTGAAGTCATTGACTATGCTAACGCTTAAGACTGCACGAGTCAGTATCAAATGCTTAGATACAGACGATATACTGGTATGAGTGTTACTATATCACATGTTTGCCGAAGACTTTATAAATTTTATCAGAATATCTTTTACTTGTTAGCATGCACATAGTGAGTACCCAGGTCAAATTTGCATCGTCCTTTGAGTGTATATCAATTATATTTTCCATTGATCTATTTTACTGAACCAGGATCAGTGTTTGATAGAAATTTAAGACAAACTAAATTTTAGACATTCAAGTTATCAAAGAACTAAGCATAAACCACAAATTTCTTCATTTTTAATTTTGCAGAAAGCATATGAAAAACTACTAAGGTGAATATTTTTGTTCAATAGTTTTAATGAAATTCTGTCGAGCAAGGTTTTGATATATGATCATTTTAGAATGATTCAAATTGGCTTATTGATTGATTGGCTTATTGATTGATTGGTTTATTTTACGGCTTATAAACTTTTAGATTGTAAAAAGGTTTTTAGAGATAATAATGATTATCTGATACAAATCTTACTAATTAACCTATACCTTGCGAGAGGTGGGGTTGATTCGTACATTTCTTAAGGGTATTTGCGCGTAAGTAAATATAACGAAACCGACTGGAATTGGAACTCGGCTCTCCGGTTAACAATTCCGAGCCATTATCCATTGCACCACCCACACAATAAGGAGCCTTCCGATTGTTTACCAAGTTTCAGCAAGGCTATCCAACTGGTTTTCCAATATTCAAAATGATTGGACGCTTACTGAGCTGACTTCATTTACATACAGACGAAGGAGTGCTGAAATGTTCACGGCCATGTCCATGTTCTATCATTTGACCAAATAACCAAAAATCAGTGTAAAGAGCTTCTTGGTCTCATCAAAAATATTTCAGAACCACTTCCTTGGGTGTTTTTTTTTAAATATGAAATATATTTTGTGAATATAATGAACTTTCAATTAAAAAAGTAACTCTCTTCAATGGAAATATCCCAAACTAGACTGGTTAAGAAAGTCAAAAAATAAACTGGTTACAGTTCCTCGGGGTGGAGTAATGATCAGCCGACAAGTCCAGTATACCGCGTGTATTAAGTTCGATGTTCAATGGGTTTCTCACACTTTTAGCATGTGTCCAATTATGCTTAGTAAATTATAACAACATAATTATTCAGTTTAGTGTATTTTAGATGTTTAGGTAGTAACCGGTTTTCGGTGCAGAAAAAGGAATCTGGGAATCGAGTTCAAATCCCAGGCTAGTCTGTTGCGATCACTTTCACACAAATACCCTCGAGAAAGGCATGAATCGTATCACTTCTTCTTTTCCCTTGACAGGGGTTAAATAGCAGGGTGTACTAGTAGCTCTAGCCTTGGGTGACAGTCTGTCTAAGAAAAGGAAAACCCTGGATTCCAAAAGTGCAGAGAAGGCAACTGGAAACCACTCTACAGCCAGGGTTTATGGAAACAAAATCTGAGGAGCGCAATGAGTGTTGTTTAAGTCCTGATGTAAGTTGGCGTTAAAAAAAAAATGAAATGAAACTTAGGAGGTACACACAAAATAATTACTCGTTACACGTGAAACGTTCAAAAACAAAGAAACATTTTTAACAAACATAAATGCTTGAAATAGACGTTACATATGAAAATAATTTATGGAATGGAATATGGTATGCCAAAATGAAAGCTTTTAGTGCATTTTAAATTTGAGGTGAAAACTAATAATATGCTATTAAAATAAACATTCGAATATTTGTGGGCGGTAAGTTAGCTTTACAAACAAAATGAAAATAGATTGGTTGAAGATCTTACACCCCGGAATTATAAAAATTTCAAATTAAAAACATGTACAGTTTATTGTAAAAAATTTTCAACTGTATAAACATTGTTTTACTTTTAAAAATGTTTCATTGATTTATATTTTTCTTTTGATAAAGAAAATTAATGCCTTCAAATATTGATTTTTCTGTATATATATATATATATATATATATATATATATATATATATATATATATATATATATATATATATATATTGGACAGTAAGGTCAACACCCAGAGGTGAAAGTCTTCTTAAACGCAATCGTCATGTCTGACAATTGCGGTTAAGCATAAAACATACCATAATGTTCAATTTTATATTTCCATACGCTTTAATGCAAATATAGCATACTTAAACTATATTTTTTATCATATATATATATATATATATATATATATATATATATATATATATATATATATATATATATATCTGTTGTTCATCACAAGTAAAAATTTAATTTTCAGATGACGACAACAATTTTGTCTTAGAAAAATAATGAACACAAGACTTTTTGGCTTGGATAAACAAAACCCTGATGATGACATTCTGCTATATATATATATATATATATATATATATATATTATTACTTTAACATTATTTTCGTGGATACCTATATTTGAGTAGATACTCCGTTTTGAGTATCCTTTAAAAATAATGTTTAAGTGATAAAATCCGTCAGATTAATAAATAAAAATACATTATATATACTTATATATATATATATATATATATATATATATATATATATATATATATATATATATATGGGATAAAGTGCTCAATATCAAAGATAGAGTGTGTGTAAATATAAAAGTGAACATAGAAGTCAATACTTAGCGGCGACAGACTGTTTCATGCTAGATGCAATCGCCAGCCAACAATATATTTATATAAGAAATTGAAAATAAAAAATATTTTGGTTTATTGCATTAATTTTCGGAATTAGGCCAATTTCTACGACCAACTTTTTGGAGTGTTGCTGGCGTATAATACAATTTTTATAAAATTTTATTAGAAAGTTTTATTGAAAAAATATTTGAAAAGAAAATTTTAAATATTTTTACAAGTTTTATTTTCAAAATACTCTTTCTATATAATTTCAATCATTCATCATCAAGTATAGAAATGTTACTTATAGTTTATAATTAGATTATTATTTGTTTAATATAACAAGCTTCCCGCTCGTTGATCAAAGAAATGCATAGAAATGCGAATATTGAAGAAACCTAGCTTTAAACAACAATGGCATATTTTTCATAACATTTAATGTTTTTATATTCCAAGAAGACACCCCAAATTAAATATCTATAAAAAACATTTAGCAAAAATTGAATTTGTTGCGTTTGGCAAACACAATTCATCTGTAAATTCTTGCTAAATGGCAAATACTTTTGAACATACAGGGAGCCTCTTTGATATTCCATCATATTTTATTCTCCTTGATGCAGAGAGAAAAGATCATCCTGCTGTAGTTGCGAGTACTTGTTGTTTGTAGTTATTTAAAACCAGAAAATATTTTTAGATTGTAATGACTTTTTTGAGATAATAATGGTTTATTGTTACAAGTCTTCCTATTTAATCTATATCTGGGGGAAGAAGGGAATTCCTACATTTCCCAGTGATATTAGCGCGTATGTGAATATAATGAACCAAACTGGAATTGGAACTCGGCTCTCCGATTAACAATTCCTAGCTATTATTGCACCACCCGTACAATAAGGTGGCTTATTTTTTTTACCAAATTTAATCAAGACAACTTAACTGGTTTAATGAAATTCAAAATCGTTGAAAAGTTATTGGACACATCTCGTTTACAAACAAATGAAGCAGTGCTGAAAAGTTCTCAGCCATGCGTACGTTCGAAAATTTAACCAAAAATCAATATTTTTGTGGGTTGGGAAAACTACTTAGTCTTATCAAAAACATTTCACCGCCCCACCCCCTCCTTGGGTGTATTTCATTAATTGATTAATTCGTTTTCTACGGCTTATTAATCTTTTGAAAGTTATCTAAAACCAAAAAATATTTTTAGATTGCAATTCTCTGGAGTGGAAGGGGATAATAATTATTGGTGATATAGATGTTACTAATTAACCCATATCAAGAGGAAGAAGAGGTGTATTCATACCCTTCTTAAGGGTATTTACGCGCATTATTATTATTGCGTATATAATGACCCAAAGTGGAATTGGAACTCAGCTCTCCGATTAACAATTCTGAGCCATTATCCATCACACCACCCGCACATATAAGCTTACAACACCTGGTATTCCCAAGCGGTTACCCATCGACGTACTGACCAGGCCCGATGGTGCTTACCTTCGGTGATCGTACGGTAGGAACCAATGTTTCAACATGATGTGGCCGTAAGCCGTATATGATTCGAGTGTTTGGGATAAAAGCAAGCTGAAGAAGCAGATAAGATACTAGTTGACTGTTGTTTTTTTTTTCTTACGCAAGGTACAGCCACTTCACTAGGGGGTTGCTCTGAATCACTTCCGCCATTATCATTCTCTTTCAAATACATAACATCATCGCTAGTATCTTGACGATTAAGGAATACCAAAAGTAAAGATTCCATCTTTTCGTGTTTCAAAACCAGATTGAGTGAAATGAGCTTTCAATGAAGATACTATTGAATCTAATACATCATAATATGCAACTCGGTATTGATCACGAAATGCTTCAGGATAGTTATTTTTTTTCCATCTACAAAATGTAAAATAAAATAATTACGTGCTTAACTTTTTCTTGGCTACACCGACTCTTTAATAAATTTTGGTCTTCTTTATGATAGCGTCGTATAACGAAAGAAAATATTCTTCTAAATGATATTCAATATCAATTCTATAAGTCTCTTACTACCGCATGTCCACATTTGTTTTAAAATAGATTAAATTCAATGGAAAATATTAACCCCCAAAATAAATCAAACGATTCCATCTGCTTTTTTCGACCAATTATCCGTTTTTTTCAGTTGAGCATTACGAATAAACTGTTCACATTCAATAACTACCATAGTTGTCCATCTTTTAAAACAAGCTGTTCATTGCGTTTCTGAAAGCTTTAAAATGCTGTTAGCTTGATAAATGTCGCCATTCTGACAATCTATCTGTCTTCTTCGACTGCCTAAAAAATGTTCCCCTCCTAGGAGAATATTTAACCAAAATGTTAACCTCTTCAGCATATCCCATATTATTCCTTAATATTTTGATTTTTTTTCATTTGCTTACGTCTCTGACAATGACAGTGTGAAAGACAGTGAGTAATGTACTCTGGGTTGAATATTTAAGATCTGCGCTGCAACATTAGATTTTGCTTGCCTGTTGGTGGCACCGCCGTAACACTGACCTCAGCACATGTCCTTCCTGTCAGTATTGATGTCTCGTCATTATATCTTTAAGAGCAGCTATAAGAACGTTACTGATGATGTTTGGAGTCTATATATCAAATTCCATGACTTGCATTAGCCCTTCTGTTCGTCACACCCTCTAAAATAACCCTACATTGACCGATCGAAGCAGGTAAGAGGCTACAAAGTACAATTGGTTTTACTAGAGTGCATAGCTTAGTACAATAAATTTTCATTAATTTTTTGAAAGAAATACTCCTACTATCTTAAAATCAATTTAATGATTAAAATAACAAATACATATTTAATAAAAATGCAATATTGTTTTTTGAATATCTTTTCTGTAATTTTTATATACAAGAATCCAGTTTCCAGTCCGCCCTACATTTCCGAGAACTATAAACAAATCACAAGGCCGAACACTAAAAAGTTAGAATTCGCTCCAGAAAGAAATATTCACTCATGTTGCATGCTCAAGAGTAAGAAATCCTAGAAATTTATTCTTCGCTGTTAAAAAGAAAAAATGAAGAATAATTCTTAAAAATTATTGTCCTATAAAATTAAATTATTAAATCGCGAAGTAGGGTTTTTGTCAAAGTATTTTCTAAACATATCAATTATTCAGATTTCCTCGAGTGGTTTGCGAAATTGAACGAAATGTAGAGTTTGTAAATCTCGACAAAGATATTGATAACTTCAGCAATACTAAATACTGGCAGGATTTCAACACGCTGACGTGTTTCAAATTCTTGTTTCATAAAAAGCGAGGTGTTTTCTCAAATACTTCAAGATCATAATTTATGCAGCCTATACAGTAAGTCAATTGTTCAGTATTAGAAATAATCCGTATTATGGAATAAAAGTTATATTTTACTGCATTCAATCGGTTACAAATAACTTGCTGTGACATTTGTGTTAACATTTTTTCATTTTGAATTTCACCAAACGTAAATTCATCTGCTTTCTCAGACAACCAATTCTTTGTTCGATTAATGGTCTCAATCGCCAGTTTAGGAGCTTACAAAGATTTTATCTCTCTTCGTTATCTCCACGCATGGCTAATTCTTGATGTAGTAGATATTTCTTTTAAATTGAATTCACTCCAAACAAAGCAGTAAAGCCAATAAAATACAAAGAGTTACTGGATGTGAAATAATTAGAAAACAGAAAAATTATTGAGGAGTGCGAACAATAGAAGTGTAATCAAGAAGACAGGAGATAACGATATTGCATTTAAATTTTTGATCTCAATCTTGACTGGAAAGCAAAAAACCGAGAGAGAGAGAGAATCGCAACCAAGAAGTGCGAGATAAGAAACTGTTAACAGAACTTGCGGTTGCATTTAACCAATTCAATTGTAAATTGATGATACCTTGTTACTAATTTAGTACTGAGCTTAAATTCATAAAGTTTAGGAACCATAACAAAGAGTTTATCCGAACAATTACCATGAAATTATTTATCGAAAGGGTACAGGGAAGCAACTTTACGGAGGTGGGAAAACGACTGAAGCCGAGCCGCCAGATCAGGACCAATAATATTGCTGATTCTCCTTTGGAATTTATCAAGGAGCTGAAGATAAATAGCAAGATCACCAGACCATATGTGGCAGCAATATTCAAATCAAGCACAAATGTTAGCAGGATAGGTGGTCCTGGAGAGAAAAATGTCTAGCACGACATAGTGAACCAACCTTCTTAGCGATTGACCTAGCAATGAAGTAAAAATAAAGTAATGACAAAAACATCATAATTTCTATCAACGCAGAAGAAAAATGTCATAAAATAAAACAAATTGCGGTTTAATTTAAAATTTGCAATTTTTAAAGATAAAATAAGTATTATTTTCAATTATCTTCATAAAAATTAGTCATAATTAAACACATTATTTTGATAAAATAAGTTTTGTTGAATTAGCTGATTTACTTTCTAGCGTTACAAAACAAATAATTTCCCCTTGACTAGGTGATAATTTATGCGCATGTCAAAATGTAAGAAAGACATCACGTGAAATTCCGGCGAGAAGCGAGAAATCTAAGTCGTCTTTTTACTATATCGCGTGTACAGCAGTGCCATATTGAGATGGTAAGGTAGAATTTATCTCTACCTAACATTCCAATAACATAATATAACAATAAAATTCTAATATCTAAATTAATATATTTCATACAAATTGTGTAGTAAGTAAATACGTATTTTTAAAACTAAATTTTCTTGGTATTCAGTTTTGGTCCTAAAACAAACCGAGAAAGGACCCAAGCGAACAATTACAGACCAATCACCTGCGTATCACTAATGTAGTAAATTTTTTACTCGGTCTTGTGAGAAAAGATTTATTATCTACTCAGAAGTCTCTTTCTCACAAAAGAAACGCTGCAAATTTATCGATACTTTATCGTTATTCCAAGACAAATATTCAGGTAAAGTCATCTCTTTAGGTTAACCAGTTTACACCTTTACAGTCAGGATACGCCATGTTACTCCCATCGAGTCGAATCACTCTTATTTCCTCCGTATTCCAAATGTAAGAAGGAAGGTACACTCAGACAGCTTTTTTCCCAAGAAGTGATAATTTGTGGGATAGACTCCCGCATGGTTGCTTCCCTGAACACTATAACCTTAACCTCTTCAAGTCAAGAGTCAATCGGTATCTATCCTCCTTATCTTCACTTCCGTCTACCTCCTCTTACGCTCATATCACACAACTCATTTAACATTTCGACTGTAACCCTCTACATTGAGTGCCCTCAAGCTTTCTATTGGATGAAATTTAGTATAAAAAATAACTTGGCAAATAGTCTAAAAATATACAATTCCATGGAACCTGTGTTCAATTCTGGTTTTTACCAACTGTTGCTTTATTTATATCAAGAGAATGATAAATCGTTTAAAGGCTGATTCCTTTGCTCTGTAACAAACAAACCGGTTAATAAAATAAAATTGCATGTTATCTGCTTGAGAATAAGTTTGACTATATTAATTGACTACACAACATTAATTTGTACTAAAACGCTACAGACGAAAAACAATTGGTATGCTTAAATGTATTTTCCTAGCAGAAATAAAATCCAGTTATTATTTTTAGAGGATCACATCTATTTTATCTTTATTTCTAAAGATTTTATATCGTTGGAGAACATATGTCTTAGATACTGATCACTGTTCCCAAACTACAAAAACGTTACCTGTCCCCGCTCAAATATATATATATATATATATATATATATATATATAAAACAAAAAAACTGTGTAATTTCGTTATATTTGTCTCCTTGATCTTTTTAGTAGAAAATATTGATATACAAGCCGTCATCGAGAAGTCGTTGCTAGGCACGGCTTGCTACGTAATAGCTCTCTCCAGGGAAATGGATACATTTGCAAGCATGACTAGTCGAACAGTTAGGAATACCAGAACTGAGTAATCAATAAACGTCGGAATCAGCCGGATAACTCTATTGACAAAACTGAGACGAAGAAAAGTTGGCTATCATAAACTAACGTAGAAACGTACTTAAAAACTTTGAACAAAGCCTTTGCCAATGACGTAAATGGTTGAGAAATAGTTTAATTCAACAGTTGAGATTTTATTACAGCATTTTTTATGGGCTAGACATTTTTGCTTTTTGAAATTTGTGATACAATATTGAATGTATTGTATTCTAATGTTGAGACAATAGCACAAAATAAACTCGTGAAGAATTTTTCTGTATTTTCCTCCCTATAATGTCTTACCAAATAATCCCGATTTCTGTTTCGACTGATTCTATTCCAACATATTCAGTCAAATATTCACCTGGCCCAAATTCGCCCTGAATATAAAACCAATATTCAAAACACAAGTTTCACCTGGCTCGAACCAGAACCTCATGCAGCAGTTGTAAATACATAATTATTCCATCCACGAAACAGACCAAGAAAATTTAAATGTTGTAACCAATACACAAGCGCATATACGATGAATAAGGGATTATTCGAAAGTACTTGCATTTAAAAAAAATATAGACTGGAAACAACAGTCAACAGTTTTATAGATGAGGATCACGTCACTATATGGATTAACAGTATTTTAATGCATACATTATACACTAGTAGCGATGGATGTCGCCAATAATACCATTAATATTACTGATTGATTCTATGTGTGATTATTTCTTTGTATAATATATATATATATATATATATATATAGTAGTAGTAGTACTCCATTTTGATAAACTGCATTCGGCAACAAGGCCTCTTTGATCCGGAAGTTTTGAGCAGCGTGGAACCACCTTTTAATTGCTGTTGTTCCAATGTATAAAACACTATGAAAGTATAATTTTTTTTAGTAGAAATACCAGCAATATATTTTCAAAGTAAAAAAAAATTACCTGCAATACATTTTTGTAAAAAATAAAATAAAAAATTACCACTAGTGCAGTTTTTGAAAAAAAATTACCAGCAATACATTTTCGTAAAAGAAATTACTAATGCTCCTAAGAAAATTAAATTTTGGTATTAAATGACCCATTAGGAGTTGATATGCCGCTAAACAAAAAACAAAAATGCTACTACTACTAAAGAAAACCAACGATCTTGATATGACCAACAAACAAATTGCCAGACAATTTAACAGTTTAGACAAGAAAAAAGAAACAAGGAAAGAAAAAACAAAAGAAAGGTCAAAAGGCGAACATCTAGCTACGCAGTAGTGGTCAAAGCTCAGGGTAGCCAGACAGGGCAAAAAACGTTTGACAACGTCACCACTTAACAAAGGACAGCTCGAGTCATTACTCAAGTTTCACGCTCTCACGATCTTTAGACGATTAGAACACATGGTACAAGTGTTGTTTATTAGCATAAGTATTTATATAAAGATGTGCGTTGTTTTCCATTACCGTAATTTTTTCATTATGCTTTTAAATGCAAAATGGTTGACAATGTGCTGAGCATTCATTAGAACGTGAAAAATTATCCATTATGGAATTTTTTCTTCTATATTATAATGTCACAGTCACGCGCGCATTAAGGCATGAAAAACTGTTCCTTTACATGCATTTCAGAACATTACTGCAGTAATCATAGTTGTTTCTGTTCAGTGTCGGCTTTAATTTTTTAATATATATTGCTTCAAGTATTTGTAATCTAGACTTGTTGTTTTCATGGTGTAGGATAGATGTGCTGTCGATTACTGCAGTAATGTTCTGAAATTTTGCATTTAAAAGCATAATGAAAAAATTATGGTAATGGAAAACAACGTACATCTTTATATAAATACTTATAATAATAAACAATATATAGTTTTGTACCACTTGCACCCGTGAAGATGATCTTGAGAGAAGATCGAAAGTACTTGGGAAATGAAAATAAAAGAAATTTAAACAGTTATAGCACATTTCTTTCATACTTTAGCATCAATACACGGAAGGTTATTCGTGACTATGAACGGATTTTGTTAAAAATTATCAGACATAATGTCTGTAATTTGTTCAGTCAGACATGTCCAAATGAGAATTTTGTACCTAAATACACAAATATATATATATATATATATATATATATAGTGTGCCATGTTTGGTCTTACACTTAGCATAAAGAAAACTGAAGTAGTGCACCAACCTTGTCCTACTCCGAAGCAATTCTGTTCTGCGGTGAGAAACAAAAACCAACAGTCTACAAATTTCCAGAGAGACCATTGAAAGTAGAAGACAAAGCCCTTCACCTATTTTGGTACCAAAGTCAACTACATTTGATCTTTAGATGATGAAATCAAGCATAGTATTGATAAGGCTAGCAGTGTTTTCTGTAAACTTCTCTGTCGCTTGTGGGATGAGCGAAGTACACGAAAATTCGGATTTACAGAGCTGTTGTCCTTGCCATCCATTTGTACGGCTCAGAGTCGTGGACTCCATACAGGTACCATATACGCTAGCTGGATGCTTTCCATAAGAGCTGTCTGCGTTCAAGACAGCACATCCAATGTAGACCTGTTTAACAGGTGTAATATTGGAGGAATCGAAACTTTTCTCATACCGTCTCAGTTGCGGTGGACTGGTCATGTCTTGAAAATGCCTGATGACAGGATACCCAAGATCCTAATGTACAGCCATTTAGATCAGATCTACAGGAATATAGGTCGTCCATGGTTTAGATACAAATACAAGCTGAAGAGCAATTTGTCAGCTGTCAATATACCACATAATACCATCACCATAGAGCGCATAGCCTTGGAGCGGGTAGAGTGGAGATCAACGTGTTTTGGTAGACTCAGCGGTTTTAAATCTGCTAGTCTGAATTGTCTTCAAGAAGCGAGAGCAAGATCTAAAAGGTCAGCTAATCTAACAGTAACCTCATCTCACAATCCTAAGTCATGCTCCATATGCGGCGTCTTTTGCGAATCACTTACGGGTCTTAAGTGCCACTTACGAATACCGCACAAAATTCATAACTGGATCAATTGGTCAAGTTGTCAGATCCTCATACGTCGAAAATAACGGCAGAGTACATTATATATATATATATATATATATATATATATATATATATATATATATATATGGTGTTCCAGGTGTGAGAACACATTTTTAGCGAGTCATATGTGTCAGACAGCTTAACGTAATGTTACGCAGCATGTGACAAATTTTTATATTCTCATTCTTCTTCCAGACCTATCGAAAGAATTAATATGACAGGTTATTCCTGTCAGACACATGAATTGTAAAGCTTATAATATCCGTTTTTACTAGAAATATTTAAATATTTTTATTATGCAACACGAGGTTGGCGCATGATATTGTAAATAAATTTATAATATAATAGTTATTAATATTTTTTAATTTCAGGTATATAAAAATTAGCATAATCTATATAACTTGAAAAGAGAACCATGTTACTGAAAAAGTTTGGAGTGATGAGAACACAAGATTTGCAAATTGTGAAAAATTGGAATAAAAACCGCAGAACAATAAAAATCAGTAAAATTGAAAACTTTGGCAAGAAAGGAGAAACTGGCGTTTATAAATTTCACAAAAAGCGATTTTACAAATGAAAAAAAAAAAACTAATTGGCCAGTCGGAAAATATTTGAAGCTTGTGCTGCGAATGCAAACAGAGGAAAATTCTTAATATTAAGGATATTGGCTAAAATATAGCAGCAACGAAACTACCACCTTTAAGTAATCATCACAAAGAGAAACAAGTTTAGCGAAGAAGTACATGAAAACTGATTTCTCAGCAGTAATTATTAGTGATGAATGTGGAACTACTTTGGAAGGACAACCTGATGGATGTTTAGTTTTGAGATTAGGGCCTTCATAGAAACAGTCAATTCGAATAACTTCGAAGTCATCAACTATTTGGAGGTAGTATTCTTCAAAGTTGATGATAGCATCAAAATAAATACAAAGAATTTTTGTAAGTTATTGGACACAACATTTTTGTGTGGTACAGGTTACCAGTAAAAAGCTTTAAGCTTAAGAGCATATTTATACAAATATCTGCTTAACAAGAATTGCAAGGAACATTGTCTTGATGTTTTTTTTCTAATTCTATTAAGCAGATATTTCTTGTTTGTACCAGAAAATGTTTCAAAGACCCCAAATTAACTAAATGGTGTGTCGCCTTTCCACATATTAATCCAATGGAATAAGTTGGCGTGACAATAAAAATAAATAAATAAAAATTAATTATAGTCAAAAATAATGATAATACAATAATTATAACAATTATTATTATTATCATTAATTTACTCATTCTAAACCAATGAGAATCGACCCAACTTTTTTCTCCTCTACACACACAAAGACGTAACATTCTAACTATCGGACAAACAGTTCACACGGTCAGGTCGTTAACACGTGCGTCAACGAAAATTTCGTTCTCCTCTTCCTTTTTCAGACCGTAATAGTAAAATTTATCTTTTAGCCCTGAACTAAAATTCAAAGTTATAAAACACCAACCACTTCTTGTATTCTTTCAACTGAATTATCTGGGGAAACACACACACACACACACACACACACACACACTCACACACACACACACACACACACACACACACACACACAAAAAAAAAAACAAAAAAACGAAAAAAAAACAAACAGAAAGATTGTATACACTTTGTTTATTCTTTATGTTATCATTCTGTCGGGTTTCGATTCATATTTGATCTACATTTGATCCCAAACTCACAATTTTACTCGATATTACTGACTTTCGTGTCACCAACACGACATAACAACAAGATAATAAATAAAACTCGTTTTGTTTTCACGTCTTGTTGCTATCCATTTTATTTTTGTATATATAAATGTTAGGGGGTTTATAATTATTTACTTAAAGTTATAACTCCCTGCTCCATCATTATATATATGAAAAGAAAATGGCAAATAATACGCAAGTGAAATATATATCTGGGAAGTAATAAAAATTGTTGCAAATAATAAAGAATAAAATAGTATAAAAGACTAATGAACGTTCTACAGGTGTCTGGAATATTGTGTTAATAAAATATGTTCCCGTGGCTGATATCGCTTGGGTTTATTTATAGGATAAAAAAAATACATTGCATTTTATTTGTATAATAAAACCTGACATTTCCACAAGTTATTAGTATTTTTCATAAGATATATGCCAGTTATATATTATAATATATATATATATATATATAAGATTAATATGAGTAAAAGTTTGTCACTTAGCTGATTGATGTTACATTCAGCATCCTGACTCCAGAGTTTCGTAGGCGGACTTGTCCATCCACACTTCAGAGTATCAGCAAATATTTACTTTATTTTCTTATCGTAAGAAACAGGAAAATTCCGTTAGAAACAAAGAAAAGAGTACTGAACTGTTATGTAATATCAGTCCTTCTATATGGCAGTAAATGCTGGACAATCTCTATAGATTTTAGAAGGAACTGGAAACCCAATCCTAAACAGGAAACAAGTTCTGAACCTCTGCTCCTTTTCAAAAACTAGGGAAGAGTGTAAACCGGGCGATAGGCAAACCTATCTACTCTTATTGGGAAAGGAAAAAAATAATAATTACTAAATACAATTTCGGATTTCAGGCGGAGACGTTAGAAGTATAGAGATCAAGTCAATTTTACAGGCGGTATTTCTGCCACTTTTTGGTGAATAGTACTCTTTAATTCTTCAAGGGTTGCTGATCAATGTTTGTAGAACTTAATTTTTAAGTAACCCCAGAGAAAATAATCGCTGGGAGCGAGATCGGACGAGCGTGTAGGCCAGAAATTGTCACCGCGTAAGGAAATCAAGTGTCCTGGAAACATCTCTTGAAGCTTCCATTGATTTCGGTAGAAGTAAATATTGCGAAGAAGCAACAAGCTTGTGGGGGAATACCGATCAGCTTTCCTGGCGATGATATCATTTCTCTGTTAATGCAGCGTCAACAAAACAACAGCAGTAGCAGCAGCTCAAATTTGCTGACATCTTGAACTTGATACGAACCGGTTTTATCATATCCAATCGCGTCAATTTTATTCCTGTATGAAAAAAAAGAAAGAAAACTTTTAATATTCGTAGGAGTAAAAGAGAAAATAACGGATGCAAAAACACCAACAACGTCTGAAATGGCTTTATTTATTTTCACCCGAAGCAAGGCGATAATTCTACGAGAACGAAGGGAGTTACAAGGAGTGAAAGTGAAAGAGAATGAGAAGACTCAGAATTGCGGAAAGTACAAAAAAATGGAACCGGATTCAAGGAAAGAGAAGATGACGATTGATTTTGCATTTAATTTTTGAAGATTTTAATTATAAGAAATCAGAAGAAAGTTCTACAGCTGGGAAGTGCGAGAAATGAAAATGTTAGGGTAAAAGTTGCGGTTGCATCTAGCTAATTCAACAGTAAAACGATGAGATCTAATTGCCAATTTTGTAGAACGCTTAAATTCATGTAGTCGAGGAAATAAGGAAAAAAGCTCTTCAGAGCAGTTGCCATGAAAATATTTGTAGAAAAGACAGAGGGAAGCCACGTCATGTCAGTAAGAAAGTGACTGAAATCAAGATGCCAGGTCGAGATCGATTACATTGCAGACCCTTCTTTGGACTTTGTCAAGAATCTTTTGATATACAGCAGGAGCACCAGACCAGATATGGCAGCAGTATTCAATGCACGGAGAAATGATAGATTTATAAATGTGCAAAACGAGAAAAAATTCTAGCACGACACAGTAAAGCAACTTTCCTTGCATTAAAAAGGGAGACGGATTATAGCAAAAAGGGGAAGATGTTGTCGGACACTGAAAAGGATTTAGTTGGATTAGAATAAAGAATAAATTAAATACGAATATCATAGAAAGACAATGTGTAAAATTAACAAAATGAAAGTAAAAGGACATAAATAAGTCACGGTTTTAAATTCAAGAAACAGCACTTCATGGATTTCATCGAGGAAAATATTGCGATGATGCAGAAGACTTGCTGTCACTTTGTCCTCAACTTTGTCCATTAAATTCTCATAGTACAACAACAACAATAATAATAACAATTATTATTCTGATGCTACACAAGGTATGGCTCTCATGGCTTATAATCTTAACTGATTGGAAATGTTAACATGTACCTGCTTTGTATTGGTAAATTAAGATGGGTTATAGTAACTATCCCGTTTAGTACCACATATTTACTAACCCTAACCAGTTAGATATATCCGATCGTGGTTGCCAAGATTTATTCCAGTAATAAGAAATACATTTATTCTTCTTCTCAGCCTGTGAAGATCCGTTGTTGGACGTAAGCCTTCCTTTGATTCATGAGGGAGGAATGAGTCATTACCGCGCTGGCCCAATGCGTGTTAATAGGCGGCGGATGTGAGACACTTGTACGATCATATCTCTTTTCGATTCATGATTGTCCAAAGTTTTTTGCATAAAAGTAAATGCGACAAGCCCGACTGGAATGCGAAATCGGCTTTCGGATTTGTCAGTTCGAGCCGTTATCCATTGCACCGGCCGCACACATTGCTTAACTTCGGATATCGGAATGGTTCAAAAGAATACTGAAACATACATTAAGAAAATCGCCGGACACCTATGTTATACAAACGACTGTGTTTATGAGCACCGCTCAAATACCCAAGAAAAAAACTCTCTCAATCTAAGACGTTTAAAAACTTTTCAAGAAAACCACCATTTACCTCAGAACTCTCGTAAAATTTTACTAAAGGATTTTATCAAACACCAAATCAGGAAAACTGGAATAATAATAATAATAATAATAATAAGAAGAAGAAGAAGAATGAAAAATTGTGTTAACCCAAAATGCAGATTCCGAGGCTTCTGCTGATTGCCTATATGTGTCGATATCCAAAGGAGGCAGAGGATTAGTTCAACACTAGTATTGTCTTACAAAACGATAACAATCGGTCTTCAAAGATATCTGGAAACTACAGAAGACTGAATGATGATTTGTGTCAAAGAACATGAAAGAAATAAGAAAATTTATTCAGTAATAATGGAAGCCAACACTATTCAAAAGGAAATTTCAAGTGAAGAAGTGCATATAGACCATAATGCACCTACAGCAGCGGCAAAGAACCTAAAGAAAAGACGAAAGCAAATGCAATGGACCAAATGCAGAAAGGATGGCACGATAAGAGCCTCTTCATGGTCAATACTCCGCCCGTACCAAACAAGATGATGTAGGCAAACCCCGGATCCATCAGTGGTTACGTAGTGCAGGGTAAAAAGCTGACACCAAAGGTTTTATTCTTGCTGCGCAGGACCAATGTTTGCTAACTAGAAATTACCAAGCACACATACTGAAAACTGTGTTAAGCCGAAATGCTACAACAGACGTTGCTCATTGCTTCTGATTTTAATTGATCGACGTTAACATGTCTTTTCGGAATTAAATTGGGCTCCAGTAAATATCCTTTTCCATATCACAGAATTACTTGTCAGGTGCCTTACTATAACCAAACATAAACCCTAGAAGCTAGCGCATTTTCTGTTCATGAACGGGATTGGTGGGAGATGATCATAGCCAAGTATCTAGAGGATTGTTTAAGTTTGATGTATGAAGCATCCAAGGACACTTGAGAGGCTTATCTACAACATCCTCAACTGGATTATGCTATCCGATCTTAAAGTATTTCTAACTGGGCTCTACTTGCAAGATTAGGCGCTGTTTTTATCAAAAACTCTCACTATATAGCGCATATTTGGCTGCGATATGTGAGTCTGGTATATTCTTAGCAAACTAAGAGGCGCTAGAGTACAAATATATATATATATATATATATATATATATATATATATATATATATATGGTTTCATATATTTCTACTCGAGCGTCACTTTGCTGGAGTGCCTTCTTCTTCTTCTTCTTCTTCTTCTTCTTCTTCTTCTTCCGCACCGTGTACCTTCAGGATGTGGCCGATCATGGCACTCCACAACTTCCTGTTCTTTTTAGTTCTTAATATTTTTTGTCTTTCTGCCACCTCGCCTAAACCCTGCTCCGCCATCGGTTCACTCAAGCACGCCAGTTAGTTATGCGTTGCTTTCATCTGTCTCTCTTAACTTCAATCTGCGCTGTAAGTATCAAATTTTCTAAGCCACCTTTCCTCATTATATGTCCTAGAAATTTTAACTGTATCTTCATGATGTTAAGCAGAAGTGTCCTTTTTGTTTGCATTTTCCTTAAAATTTAATCGATGCTTAAATGTTCCGTCCATGGTATTCTCAGCATCTTTCAGAAAAACCAAAATTGTGTTGCTTCAAGTCTTTTCTTCAGCTCTGACGAGTTTGTCCAGTATTTACTGCCATATAGGAAGACTGATATTACATAACAGTTCCTTTGTTTCTAACGTTTTACTGTTTCTTAATACTTTTCTTAGCTTTTGGAAAGCATCTTTCTCTACCCAACGTGCCTTGAAATTGGATTTAAATTTTTGAAGATCAAAGTTGCCTGGGAAGCAAGAAACAGGGAGAGAGTTCCACAAGCGAGAAGTGCCATAGAAGAAACTGTTAACATAGAACTTACGGTTACATCTAACCATTTCAACTGTAAAGTGATGAGAACTCGTCCCCAGTCTAGTACGACATTTAAATTCTTGTCATTCTCTTTCACCTTCACCCCCTGTAAACTCCCTTTGTTGTAGTGGCATTACCACCTTGCTTGGGGTCAAATGATAAAAAAAACTTAAGTAAAAATAAAAAACAAAAGCTGTTGTACCCGTTGTCAATTTCGCCAGGGGAAAATATTCGATTTTATTTTTTAATTTAGAATATTTTTAAAGAAAGACGCTGATTTCGCCTGTTGTTTTATGAAATCATTATTTTATTATTTCATTGAAATCGATGATAAGACGATAACCAAACAAAAGTCATTTACATAAATGAATCAGTTGAGCCTTTTCGGGTGACAGACATTTCTTTGTATCTCTCTTCAAGATTAAAATAATTTCTTTTTATCAATGGCTATAAAATGTCAACAAATACCAAAAAATACGATTGGAATGTTAGATTAAATACAAGGTTAATGGGATGAACATAAACGAATGAAAATAAAAGACAAGTGTATTTTAACACATAACGTTTATTCATTTACAGCCTGGGAACAACAAGGATTTGTTTGGATTTAAAGCGTGAGTTCCACGTGCATGTCAGCTTATCACCATGTTGAATTCGGAAGTGAAGAAGTCAAACTAGCGGACAAGGGCCGTAAATCAATTGTATTTTGAGTTTTCATCCTTTATAGGGGAAGTAAGTTAACACCCCTAACAGCTAGTTATAGAAATCCGTTATTAAGTTCATTATTACAAATCTATTTTTCAGAATTAATCGTTTACATTTTATTGATTATCTACTTATAAATATGAGCTTTCTTTTCTCTTTGGTAGCTCGACTACACGAATTTAAGCGTGGCATCTGTGTCTTATCATTTTAGGGTTAGAATTGCTAAATGCAACCGCAAATTTTATTCAAATACTTTCGCATTTCTCATCTTTCGAGCTCTCTTCCAGCCTCTTGTTTTCCTATCAACTACAGTCTACAAAAAATTTAATGTAATCGTCATCTTCTGTCTCCTTGAGTCCTTATTATTTTATTGTCGTTTCTCCTCAGTAACGTTTTCTCCGTTTATTTATTCTGTTCTCTTTCATCTTCAATAACCCTTTGTGTCTTAGCAGCATTATCACCTTACTTTGGGTGAAATGATTAAAAAGAATATTGCTTTAAAAATGAACAAATCGCTCTAATTTTGATGATTTAGGAAAAACAGGACAGAATACAATTTTTTGATTTTTTCTTACATTTGCTGTTAAGTTAATTTTTAAAATAAGATGTTAAATTTTTTTCTTTAACCTTCTGCGAGTGGAAATTTGTATTGATTCGCCATTGGTTCGTTAAATTGCTTTACAACCCGTGTAGCATTTTTAGTTTGGATTATATTACAAAAATATAAAGTCCAAAAAGTGCAACACGCCCAAAATAATGGTCACTAGAAATTTACAGCCAAACACCTGCGCCGAATTGCGTAGGTGGAAAGAAGACGTGGCTTCGTATGTGTTAGGGAAAATAAGCATACGAATGTCGTTGGTCCGTCAGTCAAAAATATCAAATGAATGGAAAGGAATCAACGCTGGTGAAGATAAAACATCAACTTTGACGTTCCTGTCGACTTCGTTACATCGCCATTGGTAGTTTAAAGAAAAAAAACTTTAATATCGCTTGATGTTTGATTTTTTGCTTGTAAGTTTTTTTTTCTTTTAATCTAACAAAAAGGTTAGACTTGAAAAAGGCTTGTGAAAAAAAATTCAACTTTATTACATAATAACAATAAATTCACCCGACAAAAATACTATGAAGTTGAAATGGTATATGTATATCTACCGAGACGGTATCTGTACAATTAAAAATTCTTTTAACAAACGAAACAGAATGAAAGCAAATACACAACAGGTTGAAATTTTATGAAAATACTAGCAGTAGAGCCCGGCGTTGCCCGGGGATGTAACAGTAAGAGATAGATCAAGTATCGACCATCATAAAGACTGAAAAATAAAATTGACAAAGATTATTGTTTAAGGTGTCTTAATTAGTTTTTTGTTGTTTTTTTACGAATTGGTCAAACTCAAACAAAAACATTGTTTTCAATCGTTGAGTCTACCGATTGAATATAATTTTATTATAAACAATTGTCTTGTAAATGAATTTTTTAAGGCATTCTGAATGTAAAAATAAAGAAAAAAGTGCGCAAGACAATAATAAACACTACCTGCCAAAACAAAGTGAAATTTTATTGAAATCGGTTGATATAAACGAACACACACACACAAACAAACAACCTGGGTTTTATAATAAGTATAACTCGATATGAGTTGTCCCTCTTTCATGCTTCTTAATCGTGTTTTCAAATTGATTTCGAGCAAAAACAATTGTTTTTCCAATTTTTGGCACTGTCATAACCACCGCAAGGTAATTTTACGTAGTCCGGTGAAGTTTTGTTGAAATCAGTTGAAAAATGTAGGAAATCCGATCCAATATATAAACGAACAGACACACACACACACACACACACACACACACACACACACACACACACACACACACACAGATGCGCGCGCACGCACGCACACACACACACACACACACACACACAAATGGGTTTTATAATAAGTATGATTTATTCCAGAAATAGGGATAAAATTAATAAACGTTTGGCTGTAGAAAAGGGACGCTTTTTAGCAGAATCCGATCCCAAATGTTTATATTTCTGAACAAAATTGGAGAGGAGTGCTTCACTTTTAGGGTTATCATACTACGTAAAAGAGAATAAAAATAATTTTCTTTTCGAAAGCATCAGTTTTTAAGGGCGCCATAAACTTGTTACAAAATTGATCATTTGTACTGGAAGTATATGTGTATATTTTATACTTCATAAGACTTTTTATCCTCCTTGCTTGCTTCACGGTCTCATTATATAAAAATTCCAATATGGAATTATATATCAGTTAACTATAATAATAGAAGTACTTTGTCCTTCATTGAATTATTGTATAATCTTTTTTATATAAAGTTGCCAACATGAATATAGAATTTCGCAATTATTTTTCCAAAAATTATATTAGCAAATCAAAATATTTACTTTGACTTCGCTCCTTAGAACACTGAGCTTAATTTAGTTTGGTACAAGGCAAAATTAGAAGGGTACTAAAACAAGGATGAACATCCATATAATATTAGCATTGGAATTAACTCTATGAGAAGCGCTTTTCTCTTGAAAACAATATATTGTATATTTGTATAAAATGCGTTTATTCGAAAATAAAGAGATCTTGTTTAGATAAACCTCTCCAATTCGCTATTCTTATTGTTAACTTAATTTGAACACCCTCAAAACGAAACTGACCTCTTTTAATCATTTGAGAGAATCCTTTTTACCTTTCATCAACATGGTTGATGCTAACCTTCAGGAGAGTGACTCATTGCATCTTCTTAGACTAACGTTTTCTGCTGATATGAAGTGGAAAGAGTATAATGAATCAATTGCTAAGTTTGCAACTAAGAAAGATGGTTCATTATGTCATGCTAGATATTTTTTTATTCTTGAATCTATCTTACATATATCTATCATTCGCCCTTGCTTTGAATATATTGCCACGTCTGGTTTGGTGCTCCTGCTATATATTTAGAGATTCTTCATAAAATACAAAGAAGAATCTGCAAAGTTATTGATCCTGTCCTGGCATCTCGCCTTCAGTCACTTTCTTACCGCCATAACGTAGCTTCCCTGTGTCTTTTCTATGAACAATTTAATGGTAATTGTTCCAGTGAACTTACCTCTATGGCACCTAGACCTTATGAATGGAAACGCAGTACTAGATTGGCGACAAGGTCTCAGCATTTTACAGTTAAAAACGCTAGATATAATCGAAAATTCTATGCTAACAGTTTCTTCTATCGCACTTCTCGCTTGTGAAACTCTCTTCTTACTTCCCAGCCAATAGTGATCTTGAAAAATTTAAACGCAAGGTTAATCGTTAACTTCTGTCTTCTTAATTCTTGTCCTCTCTCCTTAATAGTAGTTTTTCTCATATTCTCTAACACTCAGTAACCCCTTGCGTCCTAGTGGCTTTATTGCCTTTGATCTTCAAAATCGTTATCTTCTGTCTTCTTAATTCTTGTTCTTTTATTGTCCTCCCTCGTTAATAGTAGTTTTTTCTCATTTTCTCTAATACTTAGTAACCCCTTGTGTCCAGTGGCTTTATTGAGATTGGGGTGAAATGATTTTAAAAAAATATTTTAAGTCATTTTGCCAAAAATTAAACGCGTTTGAGTTTTGCAACAATTAAAAAAAAATGCTTCCTTTTTGTATCTGTTTTCAAAATTACTTTCTTTTTTTTTTTGGTTGTTCAGATTTCTAATTTTGTTCGGAATAGTTTAAAAGATGGCGGTCAGTGTAACTGATAATGGCGCGAAATCGGCGTGAAGGGTTCAAATACAGGGTTAATCTATTGCGTGTACTTTCGCACAAATGACATTCACTCCTCCAGCCATGGGTTAAATAGTAAGATAGATTGGTATCTCTAGCCTAATCAGTCTAAGAAAAGGCAATGTGTAACCACTCTACTATATTCTTGTCCTAGATGCACAGTTTCTGCTACGGTTGCAGTACAGGAGATGCCCTTAAAACTCTAATAGAGACTCGTGAAATCGACTAAAATCCTACCTTTTCCTCTCATTTTTTTTTTTTTTGTCAGAATTCTCTTGTTTTCTTTTATGGAAATATTTAACATAATCCAACACAAGAAGGTTACAAACTTGAGACTTGAAAAAAGTAAAATGCAAAATAAAATAGTGATTTTAATTGGTTAGATCGCTTCCTTTAATAAATAACAGATTATTTTGCTCAAATATTTCACAGAAGAATTAAAAAGAAACAAAAAACCTGAGCTGAAATAAACACAGTGGTTAAAAAGGTTACCAGTTCTACATATTACGTAAATTTCAGTGCGCATGCGTATGCGCTTGTATTTCCGTGAGTGCATGTGTTCTTGAATATAAACAAACTACTAACGATGCACAATACAATCTCGACTAACAGTCTATTTTAAGTTACAAAGTTAATTCCACCAAAATGCTCGCAGGTTAATAACAATCAACTCAGAAAAAGCAAGAGGAGTATAATTTCGTTGTTTATTTATATCTCCCTCAGAACATATGGAAGTGTTTTTCTTTGCCTGTTTATATGGGAAATCAACTGCTAAACAGAATAAAATGGAACACGGAAAATGAACGGAAAGTCACAATGAGGCTTTACTTAGACTTACAAAGTATAAATAAAAAAGGAGTGTAGTGACATGTGATGAGAGAATCAGGGTTAGTAGGAGACGGTAAAGTTGCTGGCAATGCCTTCATTGTAAATAGGCTGACCTAGCAAGCTAGCTAACAACATTTTCTTCTATGTGTCATGCCCCATCAGGACGTTGACAATCATGACTGTCAACAATTCCTTGTCCTTTGTAGCTCTTAATAAATTTTAGCTTCTTTTTATCTTTCCCAAAACCATATTATGCCTTCCATTTACCCAAACCTCGCTAGGGAAGGTTACACACTGTTTTTCTCTGACCCTTTTGCCTTTAATCTGTCATTGTGAGTGAAAAATTTTCTAAATACTCTTCCCTCATTATGTGTCCTAGAAATTTCAACTGGCTCAACTGATGTTAAATATAAGGGCCTTTTTACTTCCATTTTTTTTCTAAAAATTTAAAAAAAAGTTCGGTTTACGGTATTCTCAGAATCCTCCTGTAGAACAACATTTCTGTTGCTTCAAGTCAACTGTTCATTTGTGATTTTTGTCCAGCATTCACTGCCATATAGGAGGACTGATATTACGTAACAGTTCAGTATTCTTTTCTTTGTTTTTACCGAAATTTTCCTGTTACTTAATACTATGCTTATGTTTTGGAAGCCATCTTTTGCTATCCCAATGCCCTTTCGAATTTTAGTTTCGCACCTTCCGTCCCCTGTTAGAACGCTTCCCAAATTTTTAAATTGTTGTATTTTTTTTATTTTGGTGTCTCCAAATTACAAAATATAATTAAAAATAAAAAGAGTGAAATAACAAATGATGAGAGAAATAGGGTTAGTAGGAGACGCTAAATCTGCTGTCAATGCCTTCATTGCGTGTGTGAGATATGAACGCACTGAGCTAATTAGTTAGCTAGCTACATACTGAAGTAGAAATATGCAATTATACACGCTTGTTTATACATAGGTGTATATTTACGTCCATCATCATCATCATTATCATCATCATGATCTCCTTAACTTTTATAATCGTAGGGCGGATCCGAACATAGAAGCCACACTAACTCTTTTCCACAACGGTCTATCAATGGCAGCCATCAGCAATTCTGGTTCCAGTCATATTTGTCCATTGTTTGACATTGTCCAACCAGTTTTTTCGTTGGCGTCCCTTCTACGTCAACCTTCTACGGTGCCTTGCTTGATGGTCATGCACAGGATGTCGTGCTTTGTAATGTCTCCGAACCACGCCATTTTTCTCCGTTTGATAGTGACGAGAAGAGGTTAATGTCCGACCAAAAACTTTCATCCCTTTTCTGCACAAAATCATTGGTTTAATGTTCACCATAGAAGATGCCAAGGAGTTTTTTTCATGCATTTGTTCTCAATCGTTTGGATCCTTCTCTCTGTTTCTGCCAACAATGTCCACGTTTCACATCCATATAGGAGAATGGAGACTACCAGCGATTTGTACAGTTTGTACTTTGTTTGAAAACTGATTTCTCTCCTCCATATTCTTGCCAATTTGGCCATCTCTGCCATGGCTGTGGCAATCCGTGTCCGGATTTATTAGTTGCAGGCACTATCTTTAGATTAGATTGCTCCTAAGGATTTAAAACTGGACATTTCCTCCAGTGAATTCCCGTCCATGGTAATGTTGACACAGGTATTTTATCCAGGAAGTGGTTAATTATATCCTTAAAAATGTATACACACAAGGATTAACAAATGCTATATTATTTTTCGTAAATTTAATAATTCCGTAATAATTAAAAATTTTAATTATTCTATCGGTCAGTAGACAAAGTAAACATCTCTAAAATGTCTCCGTGTGAGAGGTAACGCAACAACTCAACTGATGATAGCAGGTAGGAACAAAGAAACCGGTGTCGCACGTCCAACCTTCTCACGAGTCGAAAGCTCTCTGATCCGAAACAGCAAAACGAGCCTGCTTTATACAGCCGAGGACCGACCACGATTTGCATGCGAATGACGAGACAAGATTTCGCGTTAACTAACCGAGACCGCCCGGCATAAAATATGGGCGCCGCCATTTTGGTTCCTTTTACCGTTGGGAGAACCGGAGTTTGCACACTGCACAGATGCGCACGCGTTTCCGAGGTAAGCCATTTTCACAATTTTCCCCACACTCCGTTGCACAGAACACAGTAATTAAAAATTAATGTTTTTGTTAAGAGGTTTTATCAGCAGTTTATATCAAGAACGCTCACGATGTCTACATTTCATTGCAGGGTCGAATAATTATGAAACTGATAAAATAATTCGTCCTGATCACAAACAGTAAAAATTGTCTTCATTTTATAGTATCATCTAATCAGTAAACAGATGGCTGACACTGCACATTCTTACAAATCATAACATCAACCAAAATGTATATGGATTGAAAGGAGAATGGGGAAAGAATGAAAGAATAACATAATTAAAGAATAAAAGAATAACATAATTAAAGAATAAAAGAATAACATAATTAAAGAATAAGATAATTTGACTGATGATTGAAATCTGATTAAAAAAAATGTTATTTGTTGTTCAAATTGTTTGTTTTAAAATGCTAGTGATCGCTGTCTAATAAGTTCACTATTTGCCCATAGCCGGGAATCTGACAGGTACTACCACCCTGAGAAAACAGCAATTAAAAAGTGGTTCCATGCTCCTCAAAACCTCCCAATGAGAGGCCTAAATACTTGAGAAATATTTACATTGTTCGGACTGCTGTCCTCCTCTTTATTGCCATGTTCACGATTATTCGGCCGTTGTATGCTCCGGCCTTCTTCAGGTGATTGGAATTTCGAACTGAACCACCGGGATAGACTGTTCTAGTTCCGTGCACCGTGCCTCTCCCAGATGTCTCAGTTATCTCCCTTTAACTCAACACTCCATGTTCTTGTTCACCACTGTTGTAGCCAGGTATTGAACCCACAACACGTCGGGTCCAGTCACTGAATTCAACCAACGTTTCTATCCACTGGGCCGTGTGTCCTTGAGGACAACAGTGTATGAATTTTGGGCACTTGTAAACTTAATGTCTCACACAGTTTTTACCAGGCCTCATATTGCAAATTTTCAGTTATTGATTTTCTCTAGCACTCTGTATTACTGGTTCCCAAATTGTATTAATTTCTATGCTTGGCTGACTTAGGAGATTTTTGTGCTGATTCCTTAAGTTTTCATATCTTCCAGTGATGTTCTTTGTTTGTTATTTCAACTTCATCCTACAAGGGGGGTGATCTTCCTCTATATGTGGTCAGCTAAGCCCGATTTTTCTATTTCCCCTCGTGTTAGGGCTTTACGATGTTCTTGCAGACTTACCTAAAGGGGCAGACTGTTTCTCCTTTATATTTCTTGGCAAAGCTGCATGGGATGGCGTACACATAAGTGCTTAGTTTTGTTCTCCTCTATGATGTCTTACTTGGAAGAGATGTCTGCGAAGTGTCGAACCACTTTTGATGGATGTCCTGATGTTACATGGACCACAGATCTTTTGTATTTTCTCCGATAATCCTTTCGTAGGCATACCGAGGCTTTTTTCTGAGTGTTGTTATCCTTGTACCCTTCTACTCCAGTTTGTTGGAGCTGCTGCCATGTACCCAAGGTAGTTGTTACGTTGTAGGTTACTACTTATACTGACCATTTCTTCTGGTTCACCATTTATAACTTTTGCCCCAGGTTGTAAGCAACGAGCGATTCCTTTCTTTACACTGTATGGGTGACAGAAGTTGAAGTTGGGGTATTGCCCAGTGAACGTTGGCTTGCGTTATACGGATGTCTTCAACACATGCTATGTTCGAGATATTAATACATCCACGAAGGCAGGTTTGTTGTCGTTTTCTCGTTCTATTGTGAACTGTATCAATGAGCTTATTGAATTCACATGGTCCAGTAGTAGCTGGACCACTTCCTGGTGTGACCAAAGTATGAATGTATTATGTACGTACCTCAGCCATAGTGTTGGCTTTAGTGATGTGGATTCTAATGCCATTTCTTCGAAGTATTTCATGTATGTTTGCCATTGCTGGTGATAATGGTGAGCCCGTTACTATGCCTTCATCCTGTCGAACAATGTAAATAATTACAATACCTCATTTCAGAAACATAGACATAAGAAATAATCGCCAACTTTAACATTAGAATCATTATTTAATTTAATTTAATTCAATTTTTAATGAGTAATCTTTTTGCTCATCTGGTATCATGTGTGATATTTTAATTTTTATATCTTAATTTTTAACCTTCTGTATCATAACTGTGTTTTTTGTTTTTTTGAATTTAACACGAATATTCTTTCGCAAAACAAAATAAAAACCTATCAAATGAAAGTGGGCTAGCCTACTTTTTATGTCGTCTGTTACGCGGTTATATAAATGAGCTGAGCTTTAACCTTTAAGTACAGGAAATGGTACTAGTGAATGCGAAAGCCAACATTTCAAATAATTACGTTTAACGTCATTGATTCTCTTCCTTTTTTATTTTATTCTTTATATATATTTTTGTTCCTGTCAGGAAAGAGTGAGGCAAGGCTTTACTGTTTCGATAAACTTTTCTTACCGATGATGAAAGATTAATGTTTCTCTTCAGATGCCAGGAATTAAGTTAACTATAACGAGTTCAGTAGGATAATATCTTAGAAGGCAACGTATCTTAGAAAGGAAACTAATGCAAAGAAATTATCTAGTATTCATTGCTATACAGTAGGACAGATATAGAAGCAATTTAACACTCTTTCCTTGTTTCGATCGAAATATTCTTATATCATTATACTTTGCTTAGCCTCCGAAAAGCTTCTTTTTCTATTCTGATGTGCCTTCGGCTCTCTGTGTCACATTTTCCGACGCTTCTTATTCAGTAACATGTCATACGTGATACACGAGGGCACTTTGACTTGGTGTAATTGTTAGCAAGCATGTCATTGGTTGATGGCAATTCGCATAAAAGTGCATTTGTACTTAAGCGACAAATTGAATGTATTTACGTGATTGACTGATTTGGTGTTTTTTACGGCTTGTTAGCTTTTTGTAGGTTATTTAAAGCCAGAAAATATTTTTAGATTCTAAGAATTAGTTTGAGATAATAATGATTTACTGATACAAGTCCTACTGATTAACCCATAACTAGGGAGGAAGAGGTTGATTCATAACTTTTCCAAGGGTATTTGCGCCTAAGGAATTATAACGAACCCAACTAGAATTAGAACTCGACTCTCCAATCTCCAATTTCGATTCGTTATTCATCACACCACCCGCACATCCAAGCTCACTGCACCTGGTAATCTGAAGCGATCACCCATGTAGATACTGACTAGGGTCGATATTGCCTAACTTTGGTGATCGTACTAGAACAGGTGTTTCAACGTGATATGGCCGTAAGCCCTTATGTGTTTGTGTGTGTGTGTTTGTGTGTGTTTGTGTGTGTGTGTATGTATGCGTTTGTACGTGTGTAAAGGGTTATGATATGTGATATTTTATGTGCTTAGAGATTATCAACAAAACTCACTTGACAACATAAATTTCATCTTCTTGCTAAATATTTTTACAAGATTATTTCTTTGACATTTAATCACGTTGTGTCCCCCCCCCACCCTCAAAAAAAGAACGATTAAAATTATGAACATTTCTTTTACATTTTATTAATTTATTTTCATTTAAGATTTTGTAGCGATATTGACGGCCTAAATCAACCCGTACATTTTTTTTTACTTTACAAATGTTTAAAGCAAACACAAAAGCAACAAGAAAAACAAGAAGGAACACAAAACGGTTTTGTAACAACAACAATATTTATATTTGTATAATGATCTACACAAACATAAGGCTTACTATTTTTATTTGTGTTATGTCCATTTGATTGAATTAAAGTTTTTACTAATGAAATATTTTTATCCGAGCTTACAAAAGTTGAATGAAATTGCCGCTCAAAATGTTCACTATTAGAGAGTTGAAAGAATTATAAAAACTGAGAATATGTTGAGTAAACTTTTACCTTCAGAAGAGTTGAAGGAGTGAATGTTCCGTAATGTTTGTAATTAAGTTTCCATTACTTGTCATTAAGTTTGTGATATTCGTAATGAAGTTTGAAAAGTTTTGTATGTTTTGTAATGTTGTTTGGAAAGTTTCGTACGTACCTGTATGTGGGCGTGTGTAAATATGTTTTCATGGCGTCCGACCGCAAGGGGTCGAGACGCGGTATCTTTTTTACAAATACAAGTGGGCGAAACGCAGATCTCTGCGAGAGATCACATTTTTAAATGTGTCCGCTGAAATGCAAAGTCAAAAGCGATTTTCCAAGCGTAGCTTAGATGTGGCACAAGGCCGAAATTAGGGGGCACCCAGTGAGGATCGAACTCACTACTCAGTCGTAATTGTTCTAGCGAGCTAAGCTTGCTAACTATTACACCGCCTCGAGGTGCCTAAGTCAAAAGAGAACGAGGCAAGAAGTCGCCCAGTATTTATAGTGTAGGGAGAGCGTGCCCTGGTGACAATTTGGAAATTAAGGAGGACTTAACCCCGACAGCGGGATGCTAAAATTTTATTAAATCTCGTAAAATTATTGTTAGACTTTTTTCCTTTTACTGACTAGAATTACAAGTCTTTTTGTTTTGTTTTTCTATCCGGGTTATTCCACAAAGTAGTTGCATCTATACGAATTATTTTCTTTTTTTTCTTGGGGTTGGCGACAGGGTTTGATATTCTCTCCTGTAAATGCACAAACAAACATGGCTACCTGCGCCAATCTCAAAGGAATATGCATAAATATTTCTCGCCGAATACAAATAATAGTAAACTGAAGATGCAAATAGAGGCCTTTAGAAAATAGCACAATCAATAAAATAAGAGGCAGAAAGTAGAAGTCTTAAGCACGTCGCTGTAGACAACATTGTAAGAGAGAGTCTGAAGAATGTTGCACTTTTATAGAATGATGACTGACACTCTTAGAATGAAGATAACATCAGGGCCACTCTTCTTATTTGAAAAGATACAAAATAACAATACCAAAAATGTCAAAAATATTGATAGGAGTAAAAAAACTGAGGAATCGTGCGAGAAAATAAAAATTGTAAACAGAGTTTAAAAAGACATATATATTTAAAAAGTAGATAAGGAAAACAAAGGAAATTCGAAAAACTTTCTTAAAAAGGAGCATACCATGGTGAAAAAAAAGCCCCAAATTTGATAAAAACAAAATATTGTCGTCAAAATGTTATTATTAAGTAGAAAAATCTAAGTATTTTTAAATTATTTTATTAATTTTTTTGGTAAAACATCTTGTTTTTCTTGCGTCAGAGGATGGGCCAAAGTTTAGTATGGGAAATTTATCCTTTTGTGATAGCAAGAAAAAAAACATTGTTTGAGAAATTCTTGAAAAAAATCAAATAATTGTCGGATTTTAATGAAATTTTACAAGACTTATTCAAAAATGAATTAAATTATTTTAGAATTTTTTTTAGCAAATCTTGGTAAAAATATTTTTCTTTGATATCATTTTTTTTTCTTGTCAGACACACCATTTACCAAAAATCTGCTCTGAATCTTAAAATAAAAATGCAATAAAACTAAGATATTATTTAATTAGAAAAACTTTTAAATGCTTTTAGAAATAAAATATATTAAGGACACTATTCTCTTAAGAAAATGTTTTTTTTTTGATGAATAATGAATTTTTACAAGAATTGTTTTCATTTTTTTAAAAATTTTAATGAGAAAAGGTTATTAAGTTTTAAATCCTTTAAAATTTTGTATTAATTTCAGCCTTTTAAATGATATTATTAAGTGAAATCTATAAAAATCGTCAAACACCAATATTTTTAAAAGAATTTTAATTTTTTTGTATATGTATAAACGTACCGATTTTTCTAACTTCGGGCGACTGTATACGACATTATCAGAAAATACGAGCCATGATTTAAAGCCAAAATTTCTAAAAATCAATAAAACATTAGATTACGGAGAATATTTTCCTAATTTTTTTGGATTACTGTGTACAAAACTGCTCTCTATTAATCACCACAGAGATCCTTCCCTGCCCTCCATTAGAATGTCTGACGCTCAACTTCTCGAGAGCACCTCTCTACAGCTGCTCGGTCTCATGTTGACTGCTGACCTGAGATGGAACAAATACATTGAGTCAATTGCTTCGTCCACCGCAAGGAAAGTTGGCTCCCTGTGCCGCGCCAGGAAATTTTTCTCCCCAGAATCGATCCTCCAGATCTACAAATCAACCATTCGCCCTTGCCTGGAGTATTGCTGCCATATATGGTCTGGAGCCCCTTCTGTTTGCCTCGGGGTTCTTGATAGGCTCCAGAGGCGGATATGCAATATAATTGGCCCTGCTCTGGCATCTCGTCTACAGTCGCACTCTCACAGACGCGTCGTCGCCTCTCTCTGTTCTTTTTACAAATACTTTCATGGCAATTGCTCCGATGAGCTGCATTCGCTGGTTCCCAGACGTCATGAGTTCAAGCGCCCTACGAGGCTGGCATCCTGCTCTCACCCTTTCACTGTCGAAACTCCTAAATGTAGCCGTCTCTTCTACTCTAATAGCTTCATGTCTCGCACCTCTCACCTGGGGAACTCCCTTCCCCATTCCAGTTTCCCTGAGAGCTATAATCTTCAACTATTCAAATGTAATGCCAATCGATATCTCCAGTTGTTTTGATCTATCCACTATCCTTCTCCTCATCCTTTCCTCTATCACTCCTATCTGATCTTGCTCCAAATCTTCTGTAACCCTTTGTGTCCTAGTGGCTTCCCGCCTTGCTTAGGGTGAAATGCTTAAAAAACAAAACAAAAAAAAAACTTAAAAATGAAATAAAAAAAAGGCGCTCACGTCATTTTCTTCAATTATGTTTTACAGATAATGTCTCCGTAGAACAACATTAGATCTGTCATCATGCTGTCAACGCATCAAAACAGCTAATGACGGGTTCAAAATTTGATTTCCGTGATATTTTAAACTTAAGTAATATTTGTTTCAAATCATTAATTATACTTTAAATCAGCTAATATTCCTCAAATAAAGTTTAAGAAAAGTATATTTTATTTTTGGAATTTTTTTTATAAAGAGAATTACATTACGATAAAAGACGACTAAAAATGGCCGTTAATTAGCTATTTTAGCAACAGAAAAACTACTTATATTCAATTTAAATAATTTTTTAAATTCAGCAAAATATTTTGCTTATTGGAATTATTAAATTTAATCTATTAGTTTGAAATTAAAACTAAAATAAAAGCTTCAGAAAATGTTTTTCATTTTTAAAAATTCACTTTAAACCTTAGGCATCGCGTTTTTTTGTGGAGGTCCCTAATATGAAAATGAATGACAGAAAAAGACGTTATATTTTTCTAAAATGCAATCTGTATAAGATGAAGACGAAACTTACAAGAGAGGGTACGAAATAGAAAAGAAACATGCTTGGAATAAGAAAAAAACGTAATAGAAAAAAATGATCAACGACAGAAACGAAACTGTTGTCTATTTACACGTTTATTTTGTGCCAAAGGTAGACTTCTTTTACCTGCATCAATAAAAAAAAAAATATTCTTTGTCTTTGTTAAATATTGAAAATCACTAAGTTGTCTTATATTGTTGATAAAGTTATATTGTTAGGAATTGCAAGTAACACGGTCTTCTATGCCTGAAGGGTTGTTGTTTTTTCACAATTGGAAGACAATGGAAATGAGACTTGTATAGCTGACCTTAGCAGGCGGTAATGGACGCCATTAGAAGAAATGTTTAGTAACTGTCGCGTTAATTCCCAGCTGTATCAATTTGCTAAAGAGTTTAATGTATTTATGCAAGCTTTATAATTATCATAAGGTGTTTCTTTCTGTGTGCGGGCCAATTATGTGAGTGTTTGTATATAAATTCTCCTACAAATAGAGATAACTGCATTAACATAGAATTGTTTGTGTCGACTGGTGATTCTCAAAGTAGATTTCATGAAATCTTCGAGTTTAAAACTCTGCAAAGAGAAACAGGTTCAACAAAAAAGGAATCTTATTTCAGATTTTTTTTAAATGAGCAATTATTATGTAAAACATATACAATGGCTACACGACGTTTTGTCTCCATTCCAGTTCACGTCAAAGTGCAGCAAAAAGAAAAAAGGAGAAGGCTTGCTGCAAGTTCACAAGGAAACGAAACATGAAAAGAAAAGCACGTCGACAAATGAGAACTCGAACACTGTTTCTAGTATATTCAGGTGTTTTATTAAGGAATTCGCTTGCTCGCTCTAGCTGGATAGGTAGGTGAGACTTGGGATAACGTCTGCCATGTTAGTCTAACAGCTCAGCTCTTTTCTCCTACCAACCATTTGTCCATCTACACATCACAACATGTGACAATACGTCCGGGCGGTACCGGAACTAAATGATGTCCAGTCTGTCCACCGACAAGGGTAGATATAGAAAGTGACTTCCTAGATCCCAAGAATGACTGCTAAAATAGACCATCAACCAGAAATCCTAAATTTCCGATTTTACTGTCACTTCACCCCAAATCCGTTTTTCTTCTTTTTTTTTTTTACTTATTAGCTCTTTAATATCTCTCCCGGTCAAGTGGATGTCGGTTAGAAGATCAGACTTGGAAGACCCTATCCGTCGGCTATAAAACAAAAACATTTGAGATCGAGAAAAATCACACCTTCCTCTATGTAGGTGTCTAAAACATATACATTGTTATACACGCAACGTTTCAGTCGTTGTGCCCTTTGGACGTCTTCAGGTGTCTGTCAACTATAAATACATAAGAGTTGAACTGCCAAGGAGATAGATTTTTTAATCAACCACTCAAAGGTATCACGAAGTTTCTACTTATTTTATATTTGGTCATCACTTCCAGCGATTTCTTAATTAATGAACACGTTTCGTTTCATATAGACATGAAAGTTTAGCTACGTATATGCACGTTAAACTAAACCAGGTTACATTCTTCTCTTCGTGATTCCAGGTTTTCTCAATTCACCCCCCACCCAATTTTTGACGTCTAATAATTCTTTGAACATTATATTTTACAGTTATAATTCATTCTTGTCGGCTATAATCTTAATATATGTAGATGACACAGTGTCGATAGCAGATGCGGAAAGGAAACTACAGGCGCCCCTAGAAAATATAGTAAAGGAAAGTAAGAAGAAAAGACAAAAGACATAATTGTAAGAAAACAGAAAGTGTGGTTGTCAGCAAAAGGAAGAGCCGAAGATACGAACTATGAATTGGAGAAGAGACTTGAAGCAACAGAAACAAAGAAATGAGTACTGAACTGTTATGTAATATCAGTCCTCCTATATGGCAGGGAATACTGGACAATCTCCTCACAGATGAAGAAGAGATTTGAAGCAACAGAAACAAAGAAAAGAATACTGAACTGTTACGTAATATCAGTCCTCCTATATGGTAGTGAATGATGGACAATCTCCTCACAGATGAAGAAGAGACTTGAAGCAATAGAAACAAAGAAATGAGTACTGAACTGTTACGTAATATCAGTCATCCTATATGGCAGTGAATGCTGGACAATTTGCTCACAGAAAAAGAGACTTTAATATAGTTAAATTGTTCAGTATAATTTCCCTTTGAGGTAAATGAAGGTTTTATTTGCGGTCACACTGATTTAGTAATAATGTGCTTGTGCCATTGCATCTTGTTCATATCCAATTTGTAAAGCTTCAGTAAATTATAAATTTTATAAGTGTTTTACTGATAACTGGAATGAAATTCCAACGCTGCCATTTTGAACTGAAACTTAATCTTTAAACTCGTCTCCTCAAAAAACAGTTACGGTTTGGAAAAAATATTTTGTGTTGTTATTTATAATGTCAAACCCAACATTGAAATTTAAATGCAATACCACGTTTTCAAAATTGACCTACCCTAATGTACCAAGAGCATTAAACATTTACTAAAAACGTTCATAATTCATATCAAAAGTGTTGATTCCTGAAACAAATCATTAACTATCACTGCGTAATAATGGCTGTAGATTAACAGTCTGAAGGGTTACAATGTAAATCAACTAAAATTAAAACGAACCAAAAATACGAGTGAAATATTAAGAATGGGGGAACAAGAAATTTCATTGAATAACAAATTTCACAATAAGTCATGTCATTATGATGAAGAATTTAATTATTTCCATGTATCGACTGCTAATAATATTTACAAACATTCTATTTATCTTGTCCTTATGGTTGGATATTTCAGCTGCTAGTTTTTCGACTTTATTTTTATTCTTCCTACGTTTTGCCTTTTTATTTCCTTCTAATTTCACTTTTTACTGTCTTTATCTTTTTCAATTTCTTTTTTCTTTTAATCCTGTTCCCTTTTTTGTTTCAAAATTCTTAATCTGTGGTTCTTTCTTTTTATCTTAATTTCGAATAAGCCTCGTTTCTATTCGTGAGAACAACTACACTTTGCATTTAGTTCGCCATCAAATCCTCAATTGCTCAATGAAGTAAACTGAAGCGAAAATAAAGCATTGAATGCTTTCTTAAACTTCATCTTGTTTATTATTTCAAATTGCATTAAAACCTTGTAAACTCTAAACATACTGATCAGTACACAAATTATGAATAAAAGATTCATCTGACGACGGCCTAGCATGTTATTGATATCGGCTGATGGCTTTATGCGCATGCGTAGTAATTTCCTTTAGACGCCATTCTGTTCATTATGAATCTTTTCTATGGTTTTTCTTCCAAACATCTTTGACAAATTAATCATTTAAAAACAGACGCAAGTCAATAATAAAACCAGATGCCCCAATTAATAAACAAAAACTGTCATTGAAAATGGTATTTGACCTGGTCGATTTCAAAGTTATTAATAAATTATTCCAAAAGCAATTTAAAAATGAAACGCTTTTTTAAAATGATGCTGATTATTCAATGATTTGTGAAGTCAACACTGGTTCAGTGTTGCTACATATCAGCTAAAAACGCTGGCTCTGTGTCTTTTGAAGTCACTCTAAACATGGATGGTTTGAGTTTAAACTTTTATAGTCAGAGAATTTTGGAATTCGTAAAATATATGATATCCAATGAAACCAAGTGACTGTATGCATCATTTGGGCATTTGTACAAATGAACACCATAAAGATTTTTAACACACGTTTTCTCCTGTTTTAATAGGATATCCATCAGAGCTGACAAAGTTAACCTGACCGCTGCTCTTGAAAAGAACTTCCAATCAGTTGTTAACTGGAGCAAGAAATGGTTTGTAAATTTTAATCCTTTCGAAACGAAACTTCTCTCATTTAACCCCCATCGAGAAACTTCCCTGACCGCCATCAGATGCTAGACCCCTGGAGAGCAACACACTGCGGCTTCTTGGCTTCACGTTTTCAACTGACTTAAAGTGGAATGACTACATCGAATCAATAGCTGCAGCTACTGCAATGAAATTTGCGTCAATGTGTCGTGCCAGAAGGTTTTTCTCGTCAGAGTCCATCTTACCCATTTACAAATCTACCATTTGTTGTCCTGTTGCCATATTTGGTGTTCTTGCTATTCATCTCGAGATTCTTAACAAAATCCAAATGTAATCGATCTTGACTTGGCATTTCGAATTCAGTCACTTTCTCACCGACGTGACGTGGATTCCTTCTGACTTTTTTACAAATATTTTTATGGCAACTGCTCAGACGAGCTTTTTTTTCTTGGTGCTCCAACTATATGAATTTAAGCTTGCTACTAGATTGGCATCTAGGTCCCACATTTTTGCTGTTGAAATAGTTAAATGTAACTGCCACTTCTACTCCAACAGTTTCTTTTCACCCACTTCCCTGAAAATTACAATCTTCAAAAATTTAAATGCAATGTCAATCGCCATCTTCTATCTTCTTGAATCCTTTTCATCGTTTATCGTTTCCTCAATCCCTTCCCTAACCAATCTCACATACACTCTCTGTAATCCCCTGTGTGATAGTAGCATTCCCACCTTGCTTAAGGTGAAAAGATAAAAATTTTTTTAATTCTTCTCGTTTTAAGAACTAAAATATTTTAGTTCTTATAGCGTAGTTTTGTATAGATAAATATTTAGGATTTTCTATATTTTTCACCCGGTGCTTTTGCTATATATTTCGAAATTCTTGATAAAATTCAAAAAAGAATCAGCAATATTATTAGTCCTGACCTGACATCTCGGTTTCAATTTTTTTCCACCGCCGTAATGTAGCTTCCTTGTGACTTCTATAAATGGTAAATTGTTTCGATGAACTTTTCGCTCCGGTTGCTTAGATTTTATGGATTTAAGCGCAGTATTAGATTGTTAGCTAGGTCTCGTCAATTTACAGTTGAAATGGTTAGATGTTACCGTAAGTTCTATGCTAAGAGTTTCTTTTTCTCGCAATTCTAGCTTGCGGAACTCTCTTCTGGCTCCAAGCTTTCCAACCAAAAATTGAAATGCAATGTCAAACTTTATCTACAGTCTTCTTTATTACCCTTTTATTGTTTTCCTTCCTTAATAATGTTTTTCTTTTTACTTATTCTTTCACACACAGTAATCTTTTGTGTCTTAGTGGCTTTACTACCTTGCTTGGGGTGAAATGATTAAAAAAAAGGACATTACCACAAACAGGCTAACAGCCTGATTATCTTCATCTTCATCACGTTTTGCCGTTAAAGACGAATCAATATGAAATTTGCCTTTTTGGGATTATTAAATTTCTGGTAAGTAATGTACTTAATAAAAAAAAAGAACGATTCTTCGAGAAATATTTCAATATCTTGGACTTTTTAGAATGTACTGTAAGAATAGAAACAATAGTTTGAATATGACGAATCTGAAGATTACGGTGAACATTAGAATTTTCCATCCCAAATACAGAATCATTCATTACCTTTGCAGAATAATCAACAGAAGATCCCCTTGCCCGGATTTTTTTTATTTTGCATGCATTATTCAAACGAGTTAGTTTTTATATATTTTCAGCAAATTATTATAAAGGCGTCCCATAAAATCCAAAGAATATTTTCCCTCAGTAGATTTAATTTAAGTTGAAATGTTGGAAGTTTTCCTTGATCTAGCCACATTTTTCTTCGTTTTGGATTTCGTTAATAAATACATTTTTCGTTGCTAGTAGTTCTCTTGTCGAAAAAGATATTTCCGTCTGGCGGAAGAAGATAAAGACAACTAGTGTTCGTTTCTATAAGTTCATATGGAACCCATTTTGCAAGATGTTGAATTCTTCCCAAGCTTTGTAAACAGCTTATTTCAGTTGACTGATTGCACAAGCAAAAAAGAATTTGTAAACTTCAAAGATATTTTCAAGAGTTATCTAACAGTGCAAGAAAAATGACGAGGTGTATTTGTGTGCCAAAGTATTAGGTTCATGCAAAAGGTTTAAATTACAAACAAAAAACAGTTTTTTAGTATATATTCAGTTTCTAGTTTTCCAAAAATGAGAGCAATGAAATATTTTGCATACATCTAATAATAAAAGTACACTATAAACATTCGCTGTGCTGAGAACACATACCCTGACCACCCACCCATAGGCTTTCAACGACAATTCAGCTTCTGTCCCACGCTGCTTCGATTCCTGCAGTTCGATTCCTGCATACATTCTGCAAAGAAGCTGGAAAATCTCGAATGCGGCCACCTTGAGATATCGTGACATTTGAGACATTATCCTTATTATTTCTGCCTTCTCTTACTACAGACAAGATCTTTTCGACCAGCCAGAACTCCATCTTCCTCTGTCTCCCTCTCACTCAACATCTTCTCTTACTCTAACCGTGTTTCTAGGTATTTACTCTATCTCCCCACTAAGACGAGTTGTCGCACAAGGTCTTTTTTAACGTGGGCACCCAAGCTCGTACACCCGGGCCAGGAACAAAAATTGCCCGAAACCGTCGGTTGCACTGGCCTCGTTGCGTGCACCGATCCCTCTCTCTGGTGCAATGAGAGGGTGCGACCTCGAGCATCTTTTACCCAGGGCCGGGCTCCTCTCAGTATAATTTTCTTCAGTTGCGACTCTGTCCTTTGACGGAGTCGCCCTTGAGTGCACTCTGCCCAGAGACGCAACTGAGAGATGATAAATAGATGTGTTTACAAACCCCTGAAAAGAGGGTTTTACACACTAACCGTGTTTCTACCTGTTATCTAGACTGCATCCTGACTATATATGTTAGAAATTATAATAATATATTATTTTCTTAATTTTTTTTAATATGTACACTTATTTTAAATACACTGTATTTTATTTTAAAATTAAAAAAAATGTATCCAAGTGTCAAACTATTATCAGACGTGTTGCTTGTTAATGATTTTTTGTCGTAGTTGTGTATTATCGTTTGATTTAGTAATAATTTTTATATACACACAGGAAAAGGAAAGAAAAGGTAACTGATCAGTTTATTTTACCCATATAGGGTCTTTTCGTACGTAGGCAAATTGCTTCGTTTGTGTTTAGTCACGCCTTGAGATGCTCATAAAAGAGCGAGTAAGCGCCTTTTCAGCAGTTTTTTTGGCCGATACCGGAGCCTTTCGTCTACACTATTAGCCAGAAGGGAGAGAGACGAAATCATCTCTTGCTCACTCAACTCAAGAAGGTTTGTTGAGCAACAACAGCAGCAGGATTCACCAACATCTCCATGACGACAGAAATTTATAGAACGGAACGAAAGATTACTCAACGCCAATATACTACTTTGACAAAGCATAGATATTTTGCGATGTTTTTTAGCGCCTTTCAAGGAAACTGCTCGTGTGCGCCTAAATTATTCATTTTTACATTGTTGGCAGAGTAAGCCAAGATTTTAGAGGGTTATATATAAAACCCGTTATCAAGACCCTTAATGGTTGCATGAAACATTAAAAAAAAACAGGTCTGTTAAAAAGAGCTGAGATATCCTTTTCGTTCCGATAGTAAGTATAAAAATCGTTTTCTTTACATGTCTGTAATTTTTACAAGCATTCAAGTTTGCTCTTTTCACGGTTATTATATCCATATTGGTTAACATAACCTTACAACATGTGCTCCGTAGACAACACTGTGTTGATGGCAGATTCATAAAGAAAACGGAAAAATACTAGACAAGGATGTCGAGAAAAAAGAAAAAAAAAGACTGACCTTTAAATGTAAGAAGATAGAATTTATAGTTGTGAGCAAAAGGGACAATCGAAAGTTATACATCGGGGACATCAATATCAGACAAATGGGCTGTATAATAATGAAAAGTGTGACGCAGAAACCCGACGTATAACATAGGAAAAAGATACTTTTCAGAAATTGAGTATGATCAAAGGGATCGAAAAATATCCTTTGAAGCAATAGAAAAATGTTTAGGGGTGATATGTGGTATTTTCCCCTCATAAAAGGTTGGAAAACAACCAGTCTACGGGGAGAAAAACTCTGAACCCAAACCGGATCTGCGCGGGAAGGACAACTCTACCCCGTATAAACTTACTTGCAAAAGAAACCATAACAGAAAAAAAAGTGAAGCTATGACCCTGGCGTGGTTAGGCTGTAACCCTAATCTCTACAAGGATTGTAAAGATGATAAGGAGAAATTCCGTTATTCCTTTTGAAAAGTACCCCACTCATCTGAGCAGTTTATATAGTTATCATTTACCAAATAGGTAAGTAAGGCTAAAGGCTAATGAAATAACTTACGGCAAAGTAGGTTACAGTTGTAAAAACTTAAAAATGTCGCGAATATTTAAGCAAAGACGAGTTTCTTTAATAAACAATGGTGACTTCTTATGTCATGCTAAGATGACCGCAAGACAGGTAACCAGATATAACTACGCCATAGAAAACCAACAAGGACAGCATTGTGCTTGCAGGTTGACGTTGATCAACGTAAGTCTATTTATTACGAGTGTTGAACTTTCAAATCGGCAGTGTTCAAAATTTCTATTTACAGACACATCTGTTCGTATCTTAGGAAATTCGTAACTTGAAAGTTTGTTAGTAAGCCCGAGAACACATACACACACACACGCGTGCGCATATATATAATCAATGTGAAGACAGATTTCAACATCAAATGGCGACAGTCTGTTCCATATGTGAACGCAATCTTCAGGATTGCGTTCAAGCATGAAACATTCGGTGTTGAGCACCGTGTCCACACTTCTTGTATTTACACACACTATATCCCGGATATTGAGCACTTTTACCCTATAAATATAGCTTAAAACTATATTTTATCACACACACACACACACACACACACACACACACACACATATATATATATATATATATATATATATATATATATATATATATATATATATATATATATATATTGGATTGATACAAATAAAATTTGTCACTTAGCTGAAATTTGTCAATTGCTGAAACGTCCTGACGAATGGACACAACGATTACAAAAGATTTGTCTGCAAAACGCCAGAGTCGAGGTGCTGAATATAACATCAATCAGTTAAGTAACAAATTCTATATGTATTGATCCTATTAATATTCTTTGGTATCGAGCCCTTTATTGAAAAGACTGCTTGCCTTAAATGTCCTTTCTTTCAGGCTTCCATTGACTGACAGCATTTCAGGCTTCACAATATATTTGTTACTGCTATTGTTATATATACATACAGGGTGTATCAAAATACTTTTACTAACTTTGGGGGCAGGTTCATCACACCAAAACAAGGACAAAAGTCCATATAAACTTATGTCCGCAAATTCTTCGTTTTTGAGTTATTAAGTGGAAAGAAACTTTACGGTAGATGGTGCTGTGTAGGCTAGGTTACATTTGTCATTTGTGTACATTTCTAGCTAGTCTGCCTTCAACGTTTAACGTGTGCAGTAGTGAGCTGAGAAGTGTTCCGCTTAACAATTACAGGATATTAATATCATGAGCAGGCAGATATGATTTTTGCCTACGTCGCGCGTATTGTAATGGACGCGAGGCTGCACGGCTGTATCAGATTGCGTCTTCAGACCGAAAGCAGCCGAGTCACCCAACCTTTGCTGCTGTTTATCGTCGCGTTGCTTAGACAGGATCCGTGGCACCACAAACTATGGATCGAGGAAGACCGATATCCGCTCGTACGTCTGATGACGTAGAGGACATTCTCCAGGCTGCCGGTGATCCATGTCAAGTAACCCTAGCATGTCGTATATTTCATAGTACCGTATAGAGGGTACTTCAAGAGCAGCTCCTGCATCCGTATCATTTGCAATGTGTGCCGGGTCTTTCGCCCTCTGATCACTCACCACCGGAGGACATTTGCCGATGGTTTATTGCACAAACTGCTGATCCATTGTTTGTCTCTTCAGTCGTATTTCCGAATGAATCAGAATATGGAAGAGATGAAATAACAAATTTACACAATCAACATTTTTATGTGGCAGAGTAACACTGACTACCCCAACGGACTCTAGTTATTTATTAAGGTTGGTTCAATTTGGTACACAGTTACCAGCATGAGGCACCCAGTGAGAGTAAAACTGTCAGTAATGTGAGACGAGCTAATCGACATAACAACAGTGAGGTGTCCTCGACGCATTTTCAATATAGATTAATCAACTGAATGTTGTCGTGTCAACCGTTTATTCGGTTTGACATTGGTTGGATGTAATGTAAGCGTCGTGTACATACAAAGGAAATAAAGAAACAGATAAAAAGTTGACAGTAAAGAGAAATGATGTTGATGATAATAAGCCTAACGTTGATGATGATTATCAGAAAGAAGGTGAGAAAAAAATAAAATGTGGACGGACATATGAGTGTCGAAGTCGAAGACGATCATGAAGGTAAATACAAACCGCAATGGGGAAAAAAAATTAGAGAAATCTGGAACGCAAGAGCAAAGAAAATCTTGATGCGTCATCTTTTTTAATTTGCACTTAATCGACTTGCAAGAATGGTGGAAAGTATATGTACATTGTGTCTTTCTCTTGCCGGTTTTAGAACACATATATATATATATGCGCACTTAAAGACTCAAATGCACACAAGAGCTCTACTTCAGTCCGAAAACGTTTGTTTACTGTTCTTGACAACCTTTTATTTGTCAACCCATCACTTGGCAGGTGTGAGATAAAATTGCTTTTCCCTCTCTGTCAAGTTTTGAGTCAGAAGAGGTTGAATTTATATGTGTTTTTTTTTTTTTTTTTCTTGAAAATGCTGCCCAAACTTTTAAGTTTCTGACTGCTTCGGTATACTGGTTTTTGTACTTGTAAATATTGATATTCAGAGTATGAATCTGAGCATAATATGGACAACTAATGGATATGCTTGCCTTTTACACCAAAACGCTCACTCAATTAAATACATTCATTTATTTGTAATACCTGCAGTTTGTAGCAAAACTAAAGCTAGGAATATTATACCCTATAAATATAATATATTAAGACTTTAGCTAATGTTCGGTGGTGTATATCTAAATATAAATTAATACAAATAGGAGTAGATAGGTTTTCTTATCGCCTGGTTCAAACTCCTTCCCCCTTTTTTGAACAGCAGTAAAAGTTTATTTTTTGTTTCCTGTTTAGGATCGGGTTTCCGATATTTCTTTTAAAGTCTTCTCATTCTTTTTCACTTCCGGTAACCCCCTGGGCCTTAGTTGCATTATGACCTTGTTTGGGGTGAAATGATTAAAAAAAAATACTATAATACAATATTCAAAGCATCAGATTAAATTTAAATATAACGTGTCGTGCGAGACAATTTTTCTCACCTGACTCTGCTTGCCAATTGTCCGTGCATCAAATATTCTTGGTTCATTTGGCCTGGTGCTTCTGATATATATATATAGAGAGATTCTTGACAAAATCCAAAGAAAAAATTGCAATGTTATCGGTTACTAACCTGGCATCTCAATTTCAATCCCCACCGTCATAACGTAGTTTCCCTGTGCCTTTTCTATACATATTTTCATGGCAAATGTTCTAATGAGCTTGTTGCGTTAATCACCAATTTTGTTGCGAGGTGTGGACGCTTTCCACGAAATATTTAAAGACTCCTGATACATTTTTGTCCCAGAAAAAATATTTGATGGTCTCGGTCAAAAATAAAATCAAAACATGGAATTTAAGCAAAAAGAATTACATTAATGTGTACACAGTTGAAAAAGAAAAAACTATATATTAAAAACTTTAAAAAAAAATTGTGCATATCTGTGTGTGTGAAACACGTGTGCGTGTGAGTAAGAGTTCAGTCTTCAGTCGACCGGGGGAAAAGAGACAATTCTCTGCGTGGAAGCCTTCATCTACTGTCTGATACATCTTGAAACAAGAGGAAGAGAAAGAGAAAGGAAATATTGTCTTTTTATTGGCTTAAACAGCGTCACTTAACGGGTGTTTGGCGAAGCTAAGTGATGTAACCCACTAGCTCCCCTCTTTAGTACCTCGACTTCATTAATTTTATTACTATTAAGACAAAAATAAATTGTTGTGTTGTCAACATAGATACAAAGTTAATTGATGAAAAGAAGAAACGGGAAATAGTTGTATATCTCTGATGGAAGATTTGAAGCACGCCTATCTTTAAAAATATAACGTTTTCGAAATGTAAACTTTGGTTAAACATGCTCTCATTGGGCTTCCTTTTAGTAAATATGCGGAAAGGCCAAGGGTTATTATTTTTCCTATTTATGGTTTTAGAACGAATGATAAATCGATGTTGTTAAATGATGATGTCACTTCCTACATCAGTAAAAATGGAATTAGTCTGAAGATCATATGTATATTTAATACATTTAGGCATTATATATATATATTTATTAAAGACATTTTTATGTTTAACGTTGTTATTTATAGATACAAGTATTTAAGCGAATGCTCTGTTTATGATAAACAGTATTAAATAACATTTACCGGCCTGAATGTCGAAATTTTCATAGAAAATATTCGTTCTTTGACAGGATTCGAACCTGCATCCTATACGGAACCGTCATTTACGCTGACGTGCCTAACCTCTGGGCCAAAAGAACCTTTCGGTAAAGGTCGAATTTACTGCTTATAAACTTCAGTCTACCGAAAGGTTCTTTGTGGCCCAAAGGTTAGGCACGTCAGCGTAAATGACGGTTCCGTATAGGATGCAGGTTCGAATCCTGTCAAAGAACGAATATTTTCTATGAAAATTTCTCGGACATTCAGGCCGGTAAATGTTATTTAATACTGTTTATCATAAACAAAGCATTTGCTTAAATACTTGTATCTATAAATAACAACGTTAAACATAAAAATGTCTTTAATAAATAAATTGTCGGACCTTGTCCATTTCTTAATATATATATATATATATATATATATATATATATATACATGGTTTAACTTATGCGTAAAAAGAAATTCATTTTTAACTTAGTATAAAAATAACGGAAATAAGAGAATCCGCAGTCAATTGTTGAAACCTCTTGACGAGTGGACCGAACGATTGCAAAAATGTCTTCTGTTGTGGACGATGAGACTTTGCTTGAAATGGTTGAACAACATTGGCGGCAAATATTGGTCCTTCACAAAGCACTATCAATCGACAAAAGTTCGGCCTTGTGAACAGATGCTGTCGAGAGGTTCCTCATGAACAAACCGTGGCAAAATTTTACTGCATAGTCATGGCTTCGATGTTGTCAAAAAACAGTCAAATTTGAATTGGAAACAGGCACGGTTTGATTGGATAGTGAGTTTCGAATTTTTAACCAATGGGGATAAAAGTATAGATACCCTAAGGTGTTGTTTTTTGTGAGTCGCTATATGAAGGGAAGTTTTGGCTGCAAAGTCAGAGAAAATGAAACCACTTTCAAACCAAAGGCTCTCTTCGAACAGAAAGGATTAACCGTAACATCCATGTAAAGTTCGCTGCTGTTGCTGTTGAAAGAATTTATCGTATCTCTCGTGTAAAGGCAGTGATCTGGGAGTAAAGATTCGACCAGCTGAACGAATACGCAGTGAACTTAAATTATAAATGGCTACTACTACTATTGTTACTTTTAAAAAAGAAAAAAGAATCTCCTAAATTTGATATGCGAATGTCTTTTCCAAACATGAGTTTTATCTCATATACGAATGACCTTCATAAACTTATGAGTGAATGTGAATGTTTATCTCAGTTTTGAGAACGCTGATTCCAAAAATCTAAATATTTATCAAAATGACCCAAAAAAAAAATAGCTTCGTCCGAAGTGAAGTAACTTTTTCTTACCCTCCTCCTCCTCATTTCAAATTTAGACTTTCAACCTTTGAACATTCAACATTTTGAATTTGAAAAAGTTGCTAAGAGATTGATTTGTATGAACTGTTGCTTGAAAAAACGGTTGTTAAAATTTCTTTGTTGTTAAGGAAATTCATTTGTTTTACATGAACTGCTGTTTTCTGAGAGAAATCAGATTTGTATTTTGAAAGAACTGCAATGGAAATTTTGTGCAAGGCCTTTATTGTAATTTATGCAATTTGAATATTGTAAAAATATTTTGTCATTTTAATAAATGTTTGTTTTTCTGCAAATTTCACTCGTTGTAAGAGTCATCTAGTCCTTTTCGTTAACACCTTTGAAGGTACTTATAATGAGAAGGGTTTCGAGATTTTAAATCCTTCTTTAAAATTCCTCCATCTCCTCCCACTCTCTCCTATACTCTCTTTTTTTTTTCTTTTCATATTGGCATTGTCAAAAGTTGTCGTTGATCACCAAAGGGAAAATTTTCTTTTTAAGTTCGTCAAACGATTCCTGAATCTTCAACACGAACTCACTTTAAAAAAATCATTTCTCGGCGGAATTTATTAAAAGTAAATCAACGATTTTAGAATTCAGATCATAGCATATTATAATGTTTTCGTACACAATCATCGGAAGTTCCTACATCGAATCTTGTTATTGTACCGAGATTTATTGAATACAAGTTTAAAGAGATTTTTATTTAAATTTTAAAATCTCATTTGACATCAGAGAAAAATTACTTTTATTACTTGACTACCATTTACAGAGCGAGTTCCATTTGATCAGAAAATTAATTTCAAATGTTTTATGATTGAGTGGGATATCGATGAATATGATGTAAACGGTGGAGAATATGGTAGAATGTCTCAGTCAGAACTTTTTTTGACACAAAATAAAAATGTAAAAATCAGTTAATAGTTCGATACAAGTACCTACAGTTAGTCTCAGAGTTTAAAAAAGAGTTTTCTTCTTACAGCTACCCTTAACACGAAATGTTAAGTGAGGTGGAACTAAAGTCCAGAGTTACTGTTACGACTTCCGTAAACAAATCGAATGGACCCGTTCTTTTGGTGCCACTGTTATTTGTTACACGAAATCAGAGTACAGGCGTTGCTCTGCTTACAAATTTTCGATTTAGCAACTTTCAGAGATACGAAAAAAACTGTTACATGCAACATTGTAATTTATAACTGTTGCAGAGTATGGCTCACATTACTTCCTGCTCTTCCTTACTACTGTGATAATGGACTGCTCCTAAGTAACCACATTAGAGAAGGATTTGAGGAGTATTTGATTTACCTAAGTTATTCTGTCTTATGTATGAGTATTTAATAAACCCCTTCTTATTTGTTTCCTCTACACAGTCTTCTGTTTCTTCGATAATCTCTCTAACTACGGCCTTCTTAATTCCAGGCTATTTTGAACAAAGACAACATTACAACAGTGGCAACGTGGATACGATTCAAATACTACTCAAATCCCACTCTAATGTAGCTACTTACCATATTTATAAGTGGGATCAGTCCATTGTCATAGTAGTAAGGAAGAACACTGAGTCCTACTCTACAACAATAACCTGCCCCTACTTACTTGGTAAATGGTAGCAATATAAATTGTCCAAATAGAACGTCAAGACTTTCTCAAGGTGTACGAAGGCGTAAAATGTGTTAGAAATAAATAAATCTACAAGTTTTATTAATAAGATAATACATTGGAGAGAGAGACATACAAATATTTGCAACAATTTTTATTTCAACTGAAAGGGTTGAAAAACCTTTTATGCAAACATACTTTTGTTGGAATTTTCATTAACTCTTAAACGGCGGCTATTATCAATAGATTTTCCATTGGAGATCAGCTAATATCATCAACTGATGATTTTTTTTAACTTTTTCCAATAACATGAGCATAATTTATTCATGACTCAAGTCTAAATGACTAAATTGGCAACTCATTTCATGGAGTATTTACCTACAAATAAATCTGGAAGAACAAGTCAAAAACAGTGATATGTATGCATGTAGACTTTTCAAAGAGAAAAGAGACGATGGTTCAAAAAATGCACAATTCCATTGTGCATGAAATGCTTCAAGGAGTAATAGGAAATTTAAACGGTTGATTGTTGGTGTGTATTCTTGTTATGTCCGTGTTCACATATGATAAACAATTAAGAAGAAGTATGAAACACATAGGTTCCTACAACGGACTGTTTATTCTCTTTTTATAAAAAATGTAGAGAAACAAAGTTTTCAATTTCTGTTGAGTATGTCCGTTTTACTTTTGGTCCAGGAGTTTGGGTAAGTAATTATAAGCATCGTAATAATGGTTGAGCTCAAAGTAGCCTTGGGCAGAGTTGGAACGACCAAAGAAAAGTTTGTACATACTTCATCGTTGGCAACTTTGAGCATGTTTATGGTATTCCGTTTTCTTTTTCTTGGTTCAGAAGTTAGGGCAAGTAAGGATATGTATCCTTATAGTGATCATGCTGAAGTTAGCCTTGCACAGAGTTGGAACGACCAAAGAAAAAGGTTGATTTACTTCATAGGTGGAGGTTTTGGAAGACACGTACGAACGCCATGCGTTGAAACATGGGTCGAGGAAACGAAACGTCCCCCAGTGGGAACGTCGTGTTACATCTTGGAGCAAGGGAAAGTAAGAGAGTGAGGAAGGAAAATGTTTGTCTTCATCGCAGCAGACGTGGAAATTGACTCGGTATAGTCACTCCACTTCACATCAGAAGAAAACGTGAGGCCAAGAATGCGTAGAATGGTGGACAGAAAAGGTTCTCTGTGGTAATTAACAGAAAGCAATTTTATTTTGGAGGCGATGAAATTTACAAGTCAGTTCTTGCCCCAGTTAAGCACTTGATTGATGGTTCTTTTCAGGAGTAGTTGTCAGGTTTACTTTGTCGGATATATTTGATTTGCTACTAAGGCAGGAGTAAATGCTAGAGTCATCTGTATAAATACATAATTGAGAACTGATGACATCGGAGAGATCATTCAGCGTAGGACCCAGGATATAACTTTGGGGCACCCCTGAGTTAGCATGAAATGACTTGGAAGCGTCTCCATTCAATACAGACTTCATTATTCAATCAGTTTGTAACATCCGGATTAAGCCAAATATACTTCCCGTGACATTGTAACCCTCAAGTTTACGTAGACGGTCAGCATGCTAAACTATGTCGAACACTTTCAAGATATCTAGAGACACAACCCGAGCTTCGTCATTCTTATCTAAAGCTTGATAAATAACTACAGAGATAGCCGTTAACATGCCGGCGGTAGACCTGGCGAATCGGAAACCATATTGTTTGTCCGAAAGGAGGTCGTGCGAAGTAAGATGTTTAACCAGTTCAGCATTGATTAGGGCCTCGAATATGCCGAAAAGTAAGAGACTAATAGGGCCATAATTTAAGGGGTCAGAAGGTTCCACATAGTTCTTAAAAGCAGGAACTACGGAGGAGGATTTCCAACAAGCCTGAAAGCAGGAAATAGCGAGGCATTTGTTGTAAAGTTTAGAGAGAACAAAAGCCAGCCCAGGAACATATTTCTTTAGGACGATGACAGGGACCCGCTAGACTTGTTGGGGTCTATTTTAGAGATGATACCAGAAACCAGTGGTGGAATTTTGCGTGTGTCACTCAGTAGCGCCTCCGATCTAGGAGAAAAATCTGGCAGAGGGACTCCAGATGAATCGATAGTGGATTTTGAAGAGAACTTCCAGACAAGTACTTTATCTACAGTACATGTCAATACTTCAAATTGATTGAAGAGAGAAGAGACTGAGAATTTGCTATTGTACAATGCAATCTTGCAGAGTCTCCAGTAATCCCTAGAACCAAACTTGTGAGAGGCTATACGGTGTCTCATTCTGCCAGCAAATACTGACATTGTAAATTTGATGACACGTTTGCAGGGCATCTGTTACAATCAGACTTGTCGTTCGCTCTGGTAGAGCAGGAAAAGTGATTCCTGTGGGCTATAGCGGCCGAAAATTTAAAAACATTTTCTGGCTTTAAATATGGATCCATACGTTTCCCAAGAGTATTTACCCATAAGGGAACACGCTATGAACTTGACTGGAATTCAAAGTCGTCTGTCCGATTTCTTATTCCGAGCCGCTTACCCATTGTATCACCCGCACCTCCTCTTGACTAGGATGCCTCTGTAAGTGATAAACTAGTTAGCAGACAAGTCTAACAAACTATTTTTGTTAACCTCATCCTACGAATGTGCATTTCAAAGATCTGTTGCCGCTAATCAGTCTAAAGTCGAACAAACGGAGAAAAAAATAGGTAACACGAGTTATATAATTAGTAAACATTTGTCACACGGCCTCAGATATGGAGCAGACAGTGTGATTCGAACTCATTACTCATGATCTAATAGACTGACTCATTAATCATTATAGCACAAGGCAGCTTGTAACACAAGTCATATATTATATATTAATGTACTTCTCATTGAAACTGTGCACTAGAGTTATCTCCCTTGAACTAGCGACACTATATGGCAATGTTTTTTTTAATGGCAATGGCGATTATTATTGATTATTTGCGAAGATATTACGAAAGCGTACAACAATAATAAGTGGACAAATATATTTAAAAAATCACATGTGAAAACAGTAAGGACTTCACAAAATATGTCATCATGAATAAACTTGTATTAATATAAGATTCTACTGAACATAAAGTGGGAGGTCTGTTTTCTATTATTATAAAGTAATAAACTGATCACCTTCAAGAATTTCTGTTACATATTAATATCATAAATGTAAAAAATATATTGAAAGACTCCCATGTGGAAACTTTCTAATTATATTAAAGAATTCGCAAAATACTCAGTAATCTTTTAAGGAATAAGTCAAATAGTATTAATATAAGATTCTATTGGACATAAAGTGACGGATTGGTTATCTATTATTATAAAGTAATAAACTGATCCCACCCGAGAATTATTAGAGATTAAACGGCTGGCTGCGAGGGTGAGATCACAGATGGTTCCGGTAAGGGTCCGTCCCTAAACGGATCTCCAGGTGTGTGATCAAGCTGTCGAGAAAGAGTAAACATGCTGAAGGCATTTAGATGATTACAGGCCCATGACTCTGCTAAACACAGAGTTATAGATTTTGGCCAAGATCCTGACGGAGCATTTGCAGTCAGTTGTCGAGATTCTATTAGGACCGGAACAAACTTGTGCTGTGAAGGGTCGAACAATTCAGAGCAACCTGCATCTACTCAGCTCGACCCTAGAGGGTGTAAAAGACGACGAAGAAGCCGCACTGATCAATTCGCATCAGTCCAAGACGTTCGATAAGATCGACCATCAATACCTGGCTGCCGGATTCAAATCTAACTTCTGCAAGTGAATCAGTCTACTGTATCGCTACCCCAGTTCGGTGGTGCAGGTGAACGGGAAACGGTTGAGCGCTGTCTCGGTCGATTCGTCAGGGTTGTCCTCTGTCGTCTCTACTTTACACTTTACCGTTGGAGCCTCTCCTTTGTCGGCTGAGGAAACTAGTAGAGGGACTCGTGTCAAACCCACTTTGTGAGCGGCTTGGCTTGACGCTAACCGAGTTGCGCTCTTTCTGCTTGGTCCTGCGCACTAGTTGCGAATTACCTCAGCAATGATTATGTGAACAGTGTTCGAAAATAATTGTATTTTAATACAATTGTCCTTTCGATTAATTTTCATTCAAACAATTTACAATTCGAATAAATGTTTTTCGAATAATTGTTTTCGAACATTTTTTTCAATACGCCATTAACCCTGAGTTTTCGCTTACTTTGCGATTGATGTGGAACGCGCTATCTCTCAATGACATGGACTTCAGAGTGGGCTGGGCAGATATTCCCGACTATCATCGGTGTGACGTTGATTTGGAAGAAACGGTTATGTATGCCTTCTACCATTGCCCTTAGGTGAGTCCTTTCTGGGATCATGTCGGCGAGTTGACGGCTCGTATCGATCTCGAACATTTTGCCTTCTATTAATTTCGGATAGACGTGCGATAATGTGTCGCCACCCCCCCCCCCTCACCACCACTACCGTGTTCTGGATGAGACGGTTGGTGTTCCTGACGTTGCTAGCCGTGGCAAAGATGGGGGTGTGGACGACGCGGATGGTAAGAATCTTATGATACGAACGTTATTCTCATCAGCATCTGGTTGGATTTTTTCGGCCTCAGCTCAAGAGGAAGATCCGAAAGCGTTTGTTATCGGCAAAATTCAGCGAAAGATGGGGAAATGCGACGAGTTTTGTGTGAACGGCGCCAGTCTTGATTTTCTTTTTTTAGTCGCCCTTTGACACAACGGGGCGGTTTCCTATTGGAGCCCCCCTCTGTTTAATCTAGATACTTTTGTTTACCTGGCAAATCTGAGTAATTAACGGCCTGCTCCTGGTATTCTCTTTTGTTATAATTCAGGTCAAGATTGCCAACCACTTCAGTTTGCTTTTGTTTTTATCTTCTTTTTATCTTGACTGGATCAGTGTTTGATAATGCGCTTTACTCCATAATTTATTTTGTCTCTTCTTTGCCCCTAGCGAGTGAGCCTGCTTGATTTTGATTAGCAGCAGAATACAGTAGCCACTCTTATTTTTCTGTTGGGTGAACGGGTCCCACTAACATATTTTAATTTTAGTTTGAATGTTTTGTTGTATTTTATTTTCGTAATTAGGCACATCCCTTCCCCACTCATTTCAGGTCATGATTTTATGTTTTTATATATTTAAAAAACAAAAAAAAAAAAAAGTATATACATTTTCATGTCATGGGTGTCCGATCCCTGCAAATATGCGGTATTATGGTCTGTGTTGGATTGAATGGTGATGAATGAGTTCTTGTGGTGTATGAGCAAATTGTAATGAATGAATGGGTCGTGAATCAGATTAAGAAGGTCTTAAGATAGCCAGTGACGATTATCTTCCCCCTACATTGGCTTTGCGCCACATGAAATGTAATATTTCAAAATAAAAAGATTATGGGTAAAAATAGTAAATTTTATATAGTGTTTTTTCGTGACTTAAAACAAATTCACGGGTTTGGGAAAAAAAAGACCCCAGGATGACGTCAAAATCCGCGAAAATGTTTAATCCTTTGATAATTTTGCTTAGTTTAATTTGTAGCGTTTATAGGCAGGAAAAAAAAGCTAAATTTTGATAAGATAGCGAGGGTCATAAAGCACTGCCCGGGGCCCCTAATCAAACTTTGACTACTCTCTTGGGGTTCGGGGGTTGTACGTACAGACCCTGGTTAATTTAAACTATGTAAGCTCATACTTCCTAGTGTCCTCTCTGCTACTCTACCTTTTGAACCAGGTAGGTAAAAGCTTCCTGTAATTTGCTGTTAACTCATAAAAGAACTCTGAGTTGATGATAGTCTTTTGTACAACAGCCCCTCCAAATCCAGATATCTGAAATTATATTGTTCTGTCCGTTTCTTATTATTATTATTTTTTTTATTGATATTGAATAATTAACAATATTATTCTTACTACTCTATAATTAATGCAAGGAGTGTTTTATTCTTACAGTGGAATCCATTGATGTTTCTTTCTTCAAGAAAAGTTCTTTTTCAAACTAGATATTTCATGCTTTAGTTGCTATCAATTACGTTTCCACAAAGTCTCGTCCTTTCATGTTAATGACAAAAAACAAAATGAAATATTTCCTATAAAATTACCTTACCATCTCAGATCTCTTGAATCGTCAACAATATCATTAACGTTTCAGTACCTATCTATGTTTAATCTCCTTACAAACGAAACTTTTATAGATACAATAGTAAAATTGGTGTTACTATCTGTAGACAGAAATATCAATATGAAAGAAGTATCTGCAAAGTTATCAGATTGCAAATAATAAATGCAAAACAAGTTGCAGGAAAATGTTGAAAATTTAAAAAATATCTGTTTTAAAAATAATAACCTTTTTTTTCTAACCTACGCACAATTGTCTGCAATGTTTTATACCTGATATAGATTTTTACTCAAAACTATAAATATAACGCGTGAAATAGTTGAATCATTTCTTTTAAGAATTCTTGAATATTGTTTATGTATGTGTACAATTATCTATTATATATTAAGCTTAACTAATTTTAGCACGAAGCTACAACAATGGAGTCTCCTGTGTAGATTAGTGGACATGGTTTGGGTAAACGAACTCGTTAAGCACCAACTTATGTTAGGTATTATTTGTGAAAGAGAGGATGATCATATGACACACGGAATAAGAATTTGTTAAAGGTCTTGAATTTCAAAACAGTTACGAATTGAAGACATTAATAATATGGTGGAAGAGAAATATTATCCTTTTTTTTGTATTTCTCAAAAAGAAATAAAAAAAATGGATGATTATGTTTTCTTCAGAATTCACCCACAAAATAGTTTTTCCTTCGCTTTGTTCCCCAGGTGAATTTAAAAAAAATATTCAATAAAGAAATATGCAAAACTGAGTTTGTCATATGACAAACTGACACAATTGTTTTATTTTCCCGCCTGCGACTCCTAAATTCTTGGTTCGAATTTCTCAAAATAATAAATAAATAAATAAAATAAAATAAATAAAATAATAAAATAAAATAAATAAAATAATTAAATAAATAAATAAAAAGATAGCAATTTGCCAACTTATTTACCCATTCACTATCAACATTTTTTTGTATTATCATTATGGAAATTGCATTTAGAATTTATATCTACTTCCACTTTGGATATTATTTTTTATTTCCTTAGATTTCTCTTGCATACACATTTCCTTGCGTGTTCCAAACAGAGACCTAAGGTCAGAAATGGCTTTATGACATTTTCCACTGATCATTTTTGTAAAAAACAAAACAAACCCTAAAATCACACACATTTAAATAAGTAAAGTTCTTCGTGATGTGTGAGCTGTACCTGTGAGTATAATTTTTGAGTACTCGAACTACCACTGGAACTATTGATGTCCTCGTATACCATAGTTTTGAGATTTCCAATTCAAGATTCTTGATAGTTTTCTGAAGATCTTTAAAGATCCATTACAATCTGCAGGGACTGCCATGTCAATAAGAAAGCAACAAAGGCCACAAGAAGAGAATGGGCTTTCTTTTATTATCCTTATTTATGTGTTATGTTTCCTGCTTTGTATCCTGTACAGCCGGGTTCAAACTATGGTCCTTAGGCCCTATAGGAGAATTGTCAAAATTGATAGCACTTTTCTTACTATATGGAATGTTCCTAGTAGGGCGACCTTCTGGGCAACTCGTATGTTGATGATACCTGGGACAATGTTAGTAAAATTGTCCATTCCTTTTCTCACTCGGCCCAGTGCTCCAATTACTATTGGTACAGACTCACTCTTCATTCCCCACATCTTGTTAATCTCGATCTCAAGGATCCTTCTATTTGGACAATTTCTCGATAGTCTTTATGGAGGTGTTTCTCTCAAATGGTACTGCTATGTTAATAAGCATACACTTCCTGAATTTCTTATTTTTTTTATGAGAATATCAGATCCGTGGGCTTTTATTTCCATGTCAGTTTGAATTGGCATGCCCTAGAGGATAGTTATATCGTTATTTTGGGTAACTGTATCTGGTTGGTGCTCATACAATCTCTCAGTGGTTTCGATTTTGTGCTTCTTGCATATCTTTCAGTGAACATATGTCGCTACCTTGTTATGTCTGTGGGTATATTCATTTTTAGCCAGTTCCGGACATTCTGAGAATATGGTCGACAGTTTCATCATTTTTTTCCACAAACCCTGCGTTATGAGTTAGTTCTATCATTGATTATGTGACAGTGATCTGGTTGTGAAGCTTTGGTGCTGAACTGCAATAATTAGGCCTTCTGTCTCAGTTTTCAGCCCGGTGCTCCTCAGCCACTGATGCATTTTCTGTTGGTCTACATCTGCTTCTTTCGTTCTTTTTATGTATTTACCATGCAACACATTGTCCTCCCAGTTATTATTATTATTATTATTATTTGTGGTATCATCATTGCCAGAGATTAATTTTTCTTTTTGAAAGAGGGTGAGAATAAATGAGAAGTAATAAAGACAACCAAGGCGAAGTATCCCTAGACATGGGCAGCGGAACGAGAACAATCTAACCTTGCCGAGAAATTCCTTCAAGGTTACACGGATCGTCTTTGCCAAGCTACCCATTACTCCATTGATTCACATTCGTCAGGTAGGTGGCCCGCTGCCTTTCCCTGACTATTTTGCCTTTGATGTGTCCTGTGAGAATATCTCCCGAATCTAGATTTATAATCTAAAGACCGTAATATCACCAGAGTAAAATTAATACCCTTTTCGGATTTGAATAAAATATGTAAAGATACAAAAGGCGATTATTTCCTTTTGGTCAATATGAAGTCACGTGGGTCACTTGAGGGATGCTTGGGAGGTGGGTCACTTCATGGAGTAACAACAGTGGTCAGTCCTTCGGTGTGTTTCTAGGAGTCAAATTGAGCATTTGCTTTTTGGGCTAAATCTGCCTCGACCAGCATCTTACAAGATCATGTCGCCATTTTCCTATGCAAATATATCTTCACTATGACCCGCTCGTAGCTCTCATTTTGGTACAAACCCGTCACTCGCTGTTTCCTTTTTACGGAATATGTACTCATCTTACTTATTATAAAACGCAGTGTGTGTGTGTCTGTGCGTGTGTGTGTATCTGTACGTTTATATATTGGATCGGATTTCCTACATTTTTCAACCGATTTCAACAAAACTTCACAGGACTGCGTAAAATTACCTTGCGGTGGTTCTGACAGCGCCAAAAATTGGAAAAACATAATTGTTTTTGCACAAAATCAATTTGAAAACACGATTCTGTCGCCAGAATGAAAGGGAGACAATTCATATAGAGTTATACTTATTATAAAACCCAGGTTGTTTGTGTGTGTGTGTGTGTGTGTGTTCGTTTATATATGGGATCGGATTTCCTACATTTTTCAACCGATTTCAACAAATCTTCACTTTTGGGGGCAGGTAGTGTTTCTTATTGTCTTGCACACTTTTTTTATTTTTACATTCAGAATGCTTTAAAAATTCCATTTACAAGACAATTGTTTATAATAAAATTCTATTCAATCGATAGACTCATAACGATTGGAAACAATGTTTTTGAGTTTGGGTTTGACCAATTCGTAAAAAAACAAAACAAAACAAAACCAAAAAAACTAATTAAGACATGCGTGTTCGTCAACCTTAAACAATAATCTTTGTCATTTTATTTTTCAGTCTTTATGATGGTCGATACTTGATCTATCTCTTACTGTTACATCCCCGGGCAACGCCGGGATCTACTGTTAGTTAGTAATATAGCAGATGAATCCGGCCCACTTGAACCAGGAATCCTGAATATGCCTTCTCCAAAAACACAGAAGAATCTCTGGTAGACCAAATTCCTGTTTGGAATTATTAAAAAGTAAGACACTTGTTCTCTTTTCATATTGCTTGTTGTGTAGACACGTAGTATATTTTCTCTGCGATAAATATAAATATGTATATATAATTTTGTGTATGACTTAGTGGAATAAAACTTTCTCTTAGAACAAAGCATCGTGATCATTCCTTTTCCTTACGGACATTCTGTTTTGTTCTTTCCGTCCGTGAAATAAGGATATCATGGATATAATACTGCTTATAACGGGGGGGTGTAATTGGAAGGAAAAAAAACTTTTCTTTCCTAGCATACACATTATCTGGTGACTTACCCGACATGTGATATTATCAACATATCAAATATATATTAGCGCTAGGAACTTCCTAAAAGAACGGAAAACGAATTTTAAAAAATTACATGTCTTGTTTTATTTGGAAGATAATAGCCTAAAGTTAATCAGTATTAAAAGGAAAATTAATTTCTAAGTGTAAATAAAGTTTTTAGACATTTGAAAAACATTGGCACGTTCAATCCTTGTTATCAAACTTAAATTACAGACGGAAAATGTAAACAACAAATTAAAAAATCTTTTAAAAATCCAGTATTTGTTCTATAGATATGTTTCAAAGTCAGTAAATTTAAGTATTAATTAACTGGATTTTGTAAAAGTAATACTTACTTTTTACGTTAAAACATAATGAAAATAATATTTATTTACGCGCGGTAGCCTGTAATGTCATAGGTCAAAAACAGAAACTGTATAATTTCACTCCGACTTACAAAACGTGCAAAAAATTAAAAATAAAAATGAAAGAAATACAAAACACTAGCAGCGCAATAATCAAGAAATTGGTATTTATGTTTAAAAATAAATTTTCCTTAACCTTGTATAATCAATAGTAGAAGAATATTTTATTCTATACACTTTTATTAAACTTGGTAGAATGAATCATTTTAATTTTTATATGACGTAGAAAAAAATAAAAAATAAATTAATTAAAAGCTAGTGAAATTATCCTTTTGAGTTTGATTCATTTTATTTTTAATTATTTTCTTACCTGTTTGATATTAAATATTTAATTGCAACCAATGAGGAATTCTTTAATTATTCTAAATTTAAAAGTTATTGAATTATCAAATATTATATTATTCTTCCGATAGGGAAAAGTAATCAAAGGAGGTAATTCAGAATTATTTCTTTTTGGAAAATCCATACAAAAAATAATCTAGCAGATGCTAAAAAAAATAAAATCCTTTTAAAAATGTTCACACTCGAAAATGGCATTTAAGCTTTACATTTTCGATTCTTCAATCATTACTTTATTTAATAATAAAAACTCTTTTTAAGAATAGTAACTGAATAGATGAACTTCAAAATCGCACTGAAAAATGGCAAGTATTTTTTTTTAAATAAATATGAAGTGAATTTTTTACGTCCAATTTGAAAGAAAATAATGTGTTTTATTAAATTATTCAAGCACCAACTGATAGCAATATACATTTTTGGAGTTTCATTGAATTTATATTTGATTCTGTTCGGGACGAATTTTCACTATTTTCAGAATGTTTATACTTGATATAACTTTTTTTTTTTTTTTTTTACTGAAATAACATATTCAGAATTCTTTCTTTATATAAGTCTAAAAATAATTTCGCGAAGACCCCCCCCCCCACCTAATTAAAAAAAATCACACAAGATATTGAAAAGTTAGTGGGGGTGAAACATAATCGCGAAAAAAATATTTCCACAATGCTTTCTAATAAAATAATTCAGTATACAATTAATGAACAAGTACTGAAAATTCAGTTTGAATCAGATAATTCTGATTTTTGCCATTTTTTAAAACAGTGGGTACATATTTTTTATATCATTTAAGAAAAAACACATCCATTTTGGTTTGGTGATACTGTAGTGAACAAAACAAGATGTAGATTTAAAATTCAGATGCTAAGCACTGACTCATTGATTTTGTAAGAAATTAAAAAGACTCGAATTTACAAAATTTGCTTAACACACACGCAAAAGCGAATCCAAGACAAAACTCGTGAAATTCACACCTTGATGCGAAATCTTTTTCGGCCAATAGAAACTAGGAAACATTTAAAAACAAAATTCAAATAATCATCAATTCTCAGAAACCACGGACCTTTTCGCGAGCCGACGCGAAGTTTGTTCGTCGTCCAATGGAAAGGCTCGAATCATATCTGGGAGTGAATTCCCAAATGACCTTTTCATGCCCCACAGACAAAATAAAAGACTGGCAAGTTCGGCTGTCACCAGAGAGAAGGAGACAAGCGTATTAACACGTCCCTTGACAAACGTCAAGCTATTGTTATTATTATCTCTACCTTTCTCCCTCACCTATTTTATACTTGATAAACGACAGGAACATTTTAAGACTGAGCGATTACTTCAAAGACATTCCTACCTTACGATAACGCTCATACATACGTACATACATCCGCACATACGTTCCTGTCTACGTACACTCATTCTTGCAAGGACTACTACGAACATTTTGACGACCTTGTATCAACCAAAATACATTCATTTTATTTGTAAAGACCTTAATTGATTTATATGTATATAAATTTGTTGTTTCATTTTACAATTTGATTTTCTTGTTTTATACCCCTCTTATGGTGGGCTATCAAACAAGGCCAAATCAAACTAATCTGTTTCAACACACATACACTTCACTATGACTGATAACCCACTATAATACCTAGGATACACGTCCTAAGAAAATACCTGATAGATTAAGAGTTGTTAATTTTTATAATAATTCCCAGTCATTTGCTACATAACAATGCTGTTGTGGTATTTTTGTTTTACTGCTTAAAAAAATTATTTTGTTTTCAAAACACACATTGCATCTAAAAATAGTGCTTATTAAAAATCTCAAATAAAATACTAAAAGGTGTTTTTACAAAAATCGGATCGAAAGAGTGAAACGAAAACGAATGTTTTTAAATACTTTATCCGCTTACAAAAGAAATTTTCGGGGTTTATTAATTAATTGATTTAAAATATGTTTTTTTTTCGCTACACAGTTCCAACCATGTTTCAAAAAATAGAGGCTAACTCTATTTTTGAAACATGGTTGGAACTGTGTAGCGAAAAAAAACCATATTTTAAATCAATTAATTTATAATATTAATGCTCTGTAAATTTACATTGAGCACTATTTTGTAAAAATAAAAATATCTATAAGAACACCGGATTTTATATCTTACTGTTCTTTCTTTTTATTTATATACATATTACTACAACTGAAAAGATCAGATATTCTTTATTTTATTTTATTAATCCTAATTTTTGCAGAATCTATTACAAAATTTCAGCTGATATATTCTCCACTCTTCCTTATGCACACATTGTATCCAGTACTCCCTGGAAGACCATGACTGCATATAAATCTATTGAAAAGTAAGGAAATGTCAATCTCCCCCCCACCTCTCTCTCTCTCTCTCAAAGTTATCGCTATCATTGTTTTTTTCCAGTGTTTTTTATGCGTTTCCATATTTTCATGCAGTTTTGTTGGTGTCTATGTTTCATATGTCATCATGGATTCCTTGGGAAAAGGTGTGAATCCATTTCTTCTCCCTCCAGCTATGGGTTGAATAATATTTCAGACTCGGTCCTATAACTTTGGTTGGCAATCAGTCTACTGCAGTAAGAAACGGCAACCTACTGCGGGAAAATTTTCCTCCTTAATCAGTCATGAATCGAATGAGACATGATCACCCAAACGTGTATCACGTAGGGTACTTAACTGATACATTGATACATTTTATGATTTCGACATACCAACAAGGTATTTTTTATTAAATGTTCTCCGCCCAGTCGTCATACATCCTTTGATTCAATTTTCCTGGCCTTTCTTTAATATTTTCACCGTCACTAAGTAAATGTATTCCTGGACATATTCCAGTTTGTTATCCTCTATTCCGATGGGATGTTTCAGACCAATACAGTCAAACATTTGTTTTATTTTTGTGCATTTTTAGACCTACAACTGAGACTTTCCCTACTTGGATCATTTAACATTTCTTGTAATTCATTCAATGATTCTAGTATTAGTAAAATGTCAGCAAATTTACGCGCTTCAAATAGTGTTCGTTTCTGCTTGTTTCTATTTCTTTCCAGTTCATTTTACGAAAGATACTTTCCAAACATTATCTCTCTGTGGTTGAATTATTGTAATAATGTTATATAATAGTTATTGGGAATCTATACAATAAGTTTTATTAATACACTGCTCTAGCATTGTACTAGAGTTAAATTCCTTTTAATATTTAAAATCAAAGTTGTTTGATGCATTCCATAGTTTTTCGAATAGTTGATCTAGTGCTTGTAGATGGTCTGTTGCTAAATAACCATTTCTAAAACCCATTTCCATGGGTGATTTTCACCTAGAGTGTTTGTTAACCTGTTTACATGTACTTTTGAGAATAATTGTTTCAATAGTAATGTGATGAAGAAATGTTTATCAAAATTTTTATCATCCTTTCTTTATAAATTAGAATTTGTATTCCGAGACTGAAGGTTTGAGGTTTTATCTTTGTTGTATATACTAGGTAAAGGTGCTGATCCTAGATTTATTCTATATAGCATCTCTGAAAAAGGTGTGTTACTATACCATCTTGAACTGATGATTTTTCGCATTTCGTATTTTATAACCCAAACCTCATTTAATATCACAAGGAAATCACTATCGCTGAGATGATGTGTTTTTTTTTTTCTGAAGCATACAGATTTTCATACTTTTCGATTATTCTTAACATCTTTTAAAACTTTTTCTCTTTATATTTAGTAACTTCCTTTATTTCTGTCTGTACAAGTCTTTATCGGCTTCGTATTTCCTGTGTTTTTTTATGTTTTCTTTATATTCGTTGTGCGACCTTACACCACCAGTATCCATAAGATCACAAGAAAATAATGGCAACGAAGAAGCTCATTTGACTAAATATAAGCCATGACCTTCCCATTAGATCATTTATCAAAGGCACAAACATTAATATACATGCCATCGATGGATAAGACTGTAACCAAAAAATACTTGGTCACAAAGCAAAATTAAGAACTAGAAAAAATTAAAGAATACTTAAATATAACGATGAAGAAAGATCTCAGATATTTCAATATATCAGTGAAGTTTGTTATTATGGTTTTTAACTAATATTAAATCGAAAACATTACTTAACTGTGTATTAATAATATGACATGCAGGTAGCGTAATAGTTATCTACACAGAAATTTGAATCAGTAAGCAGAAGCCATATTCCTATTTAGTCTATCTTTACTTTCACATTAATACCCTTGGGAAAGGCATGGAACCATTACTCTCCAGCCTTGGATTAAATAGCAGCGTAGAATGGGCACTCTAGCCTTGGTCGTAAACTCATCGAGAAAGATAATTCTGAATGCAAAACCATGAAGAAGTCCAAAAAAAAAAAAAAAAAAAAAAACAACAAACAAACAAACTACCCCTATATTTTCCAAGAAGTCATGACAAGTCAGAGATATTAAAATGAAAAGGAATCTGTGGAAAGTGATGATTGCCTGCCCCCAAAAGAGATTAGGCATTAAAAAATATATTCAAGTAAAGTATATGTATTCAATTTAACACCTGAATACACTGTTATCCACTGCACTGAAGGCTTATGAAAAAATCAAGTCACTGGAGATTTTGCTGTTTGAGACTGAAAGGTTTATATAGACATAAAAAAAAATGAAGGGGAGGTAATTTTTCTTTTCTTTTGTTAAGTACAAAAAAAAAAACTCTGACCAGATGTGAAGAGCTTAATGAAAAATACAAGCATCAGTGCTTGATGCTCATATTTCAAATTGTCACGATTTTGTGGGATTTCTATAAGTATGGGCCAAGAGTTCTTACATCACTTGAACAATCAAAGTTATTGAGAGATCGTAAAAAGCATTTTTATAATGCTTTACCAGATTTCTTTCTCATTTTGAAAGAAATTTGATTTTTAAAAATTAAAAAATCTTCTGTACCTATTTTGGTCATATGTGCCATGTCCCTTCAGGACGTAGTCGATCATGGCTCTCCACAGTTTCCTGTAATTTGTAGCTTTTAAGAAACTGTCTTTTTGTTATTTCTCCTAAAACTTGTTCTGCCATCCATTTACTCAAGCTCGCTAAATATGGTTTGTTCTATTTTCCTCTATCATATGAGAATCAGATTTTTTTTTCAAGCTGTCTTTTCTCATTATGTGTCCTAGAAATGTCAATTGTCTCTTCCTGATGTTAAGTACAAGTTTATTTTTCCTTCCATTTTCGCTAAAACTTCGTCATTGCTCACATGATTGGTCTCTACGGTATTCCTCTGTAGAACGACATTTCTGTTGCTTCAAGTCTCCTCTTCATCTTTGGAGATCGTCCAGCATTCACTGCCCTCCAAAAGGACAGTTCAATACTCTCTTCTTTGTTTCTAACGAACCATGTGCGCTAAATTGGAAACATTTACTCCAGTTCAAGGTATCACAAATGAACCAGAAAATGATCCCTTAGTCAAACTGATATATATATATATTTTTTTTAATATTAACCTAATTATGCCCCCAAAATAAATAAATATAACCATCTTAAAACATTTACAAAGAAATAGTCTCATTTTAAGATTTTGCAGCAGTTGTCAGAATTGACATTTTTAATCCTTAATAGGTTATTCAATGTTAAATTTTATTTGGGGTATCTATAGGATAACCAAAGTGCATTATAAAAGCTAAGCAGAGTAATAAGAGACAGAAAACCTTCGTTAAAAACAAAGAAAAGAGTAGTGAACTTATGTGATGTCTGTCCTCCTATATGTCATTGAATGCTGGAAAATCTCCTCAAAGATGAAGAGACAGAAATGAGGTTCTACAGAAGGATGCTGACGATACCGTGGACCGAACATGTGAGCAACGACCAGGTTTTAGAGAAAATGAAAACAAACGGAAATTTACACTTAACGTCAGGAAGAGGCAGTTGAAATTTCTAGGGCACATAATGCGGAAAGAGGGCTTGAAAAATCTGAAACTCACAAGACAGATTGAGGACAAGAAAGACAGTGCATAACATACTTAATGTGCTTGATTAAATGCATGGTAGAACAGGATTTAGGAAAATAATGAAAATTTATTAAGCTGCAAAGGACAGGAAATTGTGGAGAGCGATAATCGCCTACGTCCTGAGGGCGCACTGCACATAAAGTGAGGATTGAATTATTCATTTGTAATGGTCAACCAAACTAGCCTCATGGTGGAATGTAAATTTATTTTGGTCATTTTCCATCTGAAAGTGATGAAACATTCATATAAGAAGCTAATAAATTATTGAACTGGTTAATTGTAAGTTTAAAATTACAATATTTAAAGTTATTACAGTGGAGAGGGCCTTTTTAGAAAGGTTTATGGGCACATGATGAATAAAATATTTTACAATTTGTTTTTAAGATGTTAAGATAGTAATAATAACAGAGAGGGTGGGAAAGAAAATAAAAAGTCAAGGTTTCAACAAAACTAAGTCCCACAACTCTTGAATCAAGGTAATTAAAAAATTGCAATTATACATTGGCTTTAAAATATCTATAGACTTGTTGGCAAACTTGGCTCTTTGTTGCCGAAAAAAAAAAAAAAAAAAAAAAAAAATGGAGGGGAGTGGGAATGCGTCAAAATAACGTTTTTTTTTTTGTTCATTAATACCACTATTATTTTCACTGCCTTCACACAGCAATGTTTATTCTTTTGGAAAGTGATGATGAGAATTGGAATAAAACCTTAACATATGAAAGTGAATTTATACATTTTCTTTGTTCTTGAAAATTGACAACAAAAATAAGCACTATTATTGGAATCTTTGGCAAAACATCAGCTAATTGCCAATGATAAACAATAAGGATTTCCTTATAGTTGGTTCATATTTTAATAATTTAGTAAATGTTTATAAATTTATGAACGCAAAACATTCATATTTGTTTCTTTATAAACTTGCAAATGATAATTATTGCATTATTTTTTAGAATGTTGTAAAACAATTTAATAGTATTTAATATTTTTGTTGTAAATTCTCAAAAGCAAAAAAAAAATATATAAATTAACTTTCATCAGATGCTTAGGTTTTATTACAATTCTAATCATAACTTTTTAAAACAATAAACATTGCCGAGGAGTGAATGAGTTAAAATGAGAGCACAAAGGTCCAGGTTTGCTGACTAGTTTATATTTACTGAGAATTTCTCTCCTCTTTCATAAAAAAATAAAAATTAAAATATAAAATCACCTTTACTCTTAATGTTTACAGAGGAATTAAGAAATAAAAAAGAAATAAATCACAAGAACCAAAGCCAAGCATTTTCAGGATATTGAACTTTAAAAAAAAAAAAAATCTTACTTTTTTCAACACAACCATTTCAAAAGTAACAAGACAATAATAAGTAAGTGATAAAAAGAAATTTTTATAAGCAATGCTGTCTTTTGAAAGGTTCTTAAAAATTAAGAGTAATTCTGTTTATTGATCAAGTTTAAATATAAATTTAAAAATACATCAAGCACTATTGAAAATATTTCTCATCTGCATTATTAAAATACATAAATTATTGCAGGTTTTATTCTTAAATAGCAAAGATGCATTGTAGAATTTCCATTAATTAAAAAGGCATACATAAGAGTCCTGAAGAAAGGATTTTAATCAAATACTAAATTAAAAGAAAAATAGTTAACTATCAGAATATTCTTTTCATTTATGATACACAAAACTCTTTTTGTTTAATAATAAAAAAGGGGAGGAGCATAGTTATTTTCAAGAACAAAATGTAGTCTGAAGAAAAAAAAAAAAAGGAAAAGGCCATTTAAATTAGTTAAAAGTAAACATTTTACCTCATAATGGAAATATCCATATCAACAAGAGATGATTGTCACTAAGATTTATTTCATAAATACAATGAAGTGTTGAAATGGTCTCAGCCCACCTAAGAAAAGATTTAAAACTAATATATATATATATATATATATATATACACACACACACACAATTAGATAGGTTTCAAGGAAATGGGGCAAATCAAGAACATTTCAACATTCCATTGTACACTTGTATATTCAAGTTCTATAAAAGGCTGTACAGCTATTTAAACTGATAGTTTGCCATCAGACTAACACCAATTCCATTTTTTTTGGCTTTGAAATATTGAAGAGAATTATAAAAGAAGCACATAAACCCTTGAATTGTAAATTTTTGCATAAAAATTCTTTTTTTTGTGCAATGAATTTAGCAATGTTTCATGCCTACTCTTTTTCGAGATTTTCATGTCAGACATGACAAGAACATTCAGAAAAGCCAAAAACATTCCCAGAAATGGTTTTACTATTAATAATTAAGAAATTTAACTGAAAATCCATTTTCAAAAAATGGAGTACATACAGAAAAAGTGTTGCTTATCATATGAACTGAATTAGTCTTTTTGTTGATTTGCCTTTACATTTTTCAAGCAGGAAGAATTGATATCATAGCCCTAAAAATCAAACCAGGAAGTGATTACATAAGAAAAAAAAAAAAGGTTTACAAGAAGTCAGTCTTAAATATAAAATATAAAAATTTAATCTCTGCAGAAAAAGATGTTTCTCAACATATACAGTTAATTTTTTTTTTTTTGACTTTAATGTAATAATGTTTACAATTAAGATAAAGTGTTACAATAAAACTGAATTTTAAAAGCATTACATGATTTCAAGTCTTTAAAATGTCTGGTATATACATCTATTGCCAGAAAGAAAAGGAAATGAACAAAAATTTGGAATGTTGGCTTTTAAGTTTCAAGCCTTTCATGAAATGAGTAAATAGTCTTAGAAATGTACAAAAATTAAATTCTTTTACTCCAAATTAAAATGGAAATCCTTTTCTTTATTAGCATTTGTGAGATCCTTTTAAAGACTTGTCAAGTACATCCTTATTTTCTTGAAAGAAGAGTCAAAGATGGCTTAATGTCTGATGTGCACTAAGCATTATGTTTGGCTAAAATTCATGTAAAATTAAAAATAAACTTTTGTCAAATTTTGTATTAATAATACAGAATAAATATTCTGTACACACTGTACAAAACTCAGTCTCTTTTTTTGTTTTCTCTTTCAAACAATAGAATAGAATTTCTCATGAACTTATTAAAATTTGATATAAAAACAATCATTGTTAACATTAGTAGATTTAAGGATGTTTTTAAGGAACATTTAGGAAGTTTTCTCAATATCTGTGCAATAGGTGAAACGGAGTCAGCATGGAAGCTAAAAAGATGCAGAAGAAGAAAAAAAAAAAATTCAAATGTTATTGCAGAGGTAAAGGAAACATTTCCAGTGTTTACTTCCAGCTGTCATCAGGTAAAAAGAAAAAGAATAATGACACGTTTATCACATTAAGAGAAATCTAGGCTAAATAAAGAATAAAACAAGTTTTCCTTTCTGTTTTTAAAGATACTGTATTTTTTTAAATGAAAAATATTAAAATTTTAACTACATCAAGTGAAGTCAAAGAAAATAAAAAAAAAAAAATTCTGGAACTCATTTCAATACATATACGCAAAAAAGAAAATTTTGTTGTGTATAATAGATATGTACATAACCATCCATGCATACCACAAATGCATTTTATCACTGCATCTGTTCAAACGAACAGTGTTGTAATCAGTGTGTGTATATATTTGATAAATTTTCAAGTAGAAAGCAACAACTTTAATTTGTTTTGTTTTTTTTGTGTTTTTTTAAACCCAGCACATTTAATGTTTTCATTTATATAAAAGTTTCATGACAAGTCTTAGCAAATTGCAGTTTTCTCTTCACAATCCCTAATAAACATATCAATACTAAATTCAAAGAAGAAAATCCTCTTACATTAATAAGAAATCTTCCTTTAATCATATAGTAACTCTGTCCTTATTAACCCCAAACTATCTTGGATGAACAAAGGGAAAATTAGACAGGGTCTGTTCACTTTGATTTAAAAAAAAAAAAACAAAAAAAAAACACTAAATTAATCAATAATTGTTTCTTTGGCCCAATATAGAATTAAGTGATACCTGCTTTGGAAAGATATATATATATTTTACACACACACACACACACACACACACACACACACACACAGGGTAATTAAAAAAAAAAAAAAAGTACACACTTTTACAGTGTATAGCTCAAGTCAAGTTGCTTTCTTTTCAGATTGACACATTAATATTAATGACATCCAGGCTTGGCTTTGAACAAAGAAAGTTCATGTTGAACTGCTACTGGAAGTATAAAAATGCAGTTGAAGTTCAAAGGCTGAAGAGAGATTCATTCCAATCCACTGACATAGCTTACAATCTCACACTAGATTAGAGATAAGTTTGAAGTCAATGGCATTGTACACAATTTGCACAAGGACTGTTCTGGAAGACCATGGATATCAATAATCCCTGTGATGTAAAAAAAGGGGTTATGGAAAGTTTTCACACAAGTCCAAGAAACTTATCGAAATGTTGATAGCTGCTTGTGATTCTACTGAGCCACATTGTCGACAATGCCTGGATAATAACAGACATTAATTTGAAAACATGTGATTAAAAGCATGCAATTGTTAATAGTCTACATATGTATTATTTAAACTAGATATAGTTGGTTCTAGTTACTTGAATAATTTATCGAGAATTCCTCAAAATATGCATACATTTTTTTTTTTTTAGTCACCCTGTATATGTAAAGATATTTACATTTTCTGTTCAAAACTAAAAAAAGTAAACCCCATTTTGTTATTACCACTTCAATGAGATAGCAATAATATCACATGAATTCCTATTTATAATAATAAACACAGGTTACCATTAGAGGTTGGGAGTTATAAGAAAGCAAATAATTGTTTTCCTGTTTTTCAAATTGCTTATAATGACAAGTAACTTCTTTCTTGCTAAATGTTTTGAAATTACAGCCAATGATCATCACAAGATTTCAACAATTAATGGCAACCACTCAATTGCACTTCACTGTGTTTCTTCAATGAACCAAAAAAAGCAAATATTATAAACAACTTTATTACAAGGTGTTGCTGAAAAGTTCTCAGCTCCACCACTTTCCTAATATCAGGATGTTACTTTGGAAGGACATCTTAGTCTGGGCAAGAGCTTTCCAACATACCCTTATACGACTATCAGATTGTATATAGTGACTCAATTTACAAATTAGATATTCTTTATCCTTGCACTTAAAATATAGAACTTAAAAAAAAAACAAAAAAACCATGCACTGTGATTATATAAAAAAAAAAAAAAAAAAACTAAACAAGTGCTGAACAACAACATCAATATTTCTACAGATTTATTTCATTAATAACAAAGGACCTTTGAAATGATCAGTAGAAACGAGAAGAAAAGATAAAAGTGAAGAAATTGAATAAAGAAAATAAAAGAAAAATGGCTTAATTGACATCAAATGAGTATAGGCAAGAAAAAAATGGAATTGTTATTCTAATGAATTTTGTCAACCAGAAGTTAGCATCAAACGGTTTTTGAAGAAATCTGACAACTAGCCAGTAAGTCACCATCATTTGATGTAAATTTGAAGTCATTTAGTAAGAGGAGGAGAATTTTGTTATGGAACTAATTATATGTCTGTTTAACATTTGATGCCCCAAAGTTCAGAAGATAAGAAACTATAAAAGAAGAGTAACAAGAAAAGAATCAACAGAGATGTGCTTCTACTGATGGATGCTAAGAATACCATAGAGAAAACATGTGAGCAACAAAGAAGTATTAAGGAAAACAGGAACAACCTGAAGACAATCAGAAGAGACAGCTGAAATTTCTGGGAGACAATAACAAAAGAGGAACAAGAGAATTTAACATGCAGAGAGAAATGGGAGGGAGAAGAACAAATAACTTACCTAACAACTTTGGGTTAAATGGATAGCAAAACAGAAAGGAATGGTAAAAAAATCAAAAATTATTTAAAAGAAAAACAAGAAGTTATGTAGAGTCATGATTGTCCACATTTTGAAAGGACTTTGCACATAAAAGACATAATCGCCTACTTACTCAAAGTTCTGAGGTGATAACTTCACAAATTATGTAGACTGAATTTTCAACTTATTTTCTAATAAAGACATTCGAGAAAATGCACTCTATACAACTTTTGCTAACTTATAACTTAAGTCCAGCACATGTAGTTTATTTTGCAGAATGCTTTGTGTATTAATTATTGATAAAGCATAAGGAAATAAATCGAAATTAAAACAAAATATATAAATGCAATAAACTACAAACTAAATTTACAAAATTAAGACTTAAAATGCTTATTAATAAAAAAATGAATAAAGAAATAAAAAAATCCAATTTAAAAGAGGAAAAAAAAAAAACTTATATTTAAAAGAATAAATCTTAAAAAGACATTAAAAATCGTAATGCTCTCACACAAACTGAAATCTAAACATTACCAAATTGAGAAAAACTTCTTGATACTAATATCACTTATTCAGAAAGACATCTTTATGTAGAGCAAAATAGATCTTGTTGAAACCACTTAGATATCAATCTTGTCATCTAAAGCTTCTACAATATACTTGTCTCCATACAAGGCTATGTGTCATTTCTATACAACAACCAAAATGAACCCTATGGTATAAAAGGTTACAAAAAGGAAGCCATCTATGCTAGAAACCCGATTGTCTTAAGTAGGAACAAACTGCTCTCTCAATGTAAACTGAATATCACAATATAACTAGCACAAGTCCTTTTTCAATTGTACCTTTTCCAAAGGTCAACCTGCTAGCTACAACTGAAGGAGGAAACAATGGTGAAAGTTATGGGATGGAATATTGAAACCAAACATCAATCAACACAACACTTCCCTCGTTAACTTAACTATGACTACTGCTACTAGTCACCAAGACTATTTACTCTCCTTAGGTGTAAAAGGAGGAGAGTCCTTTCTAATTACTTAGATTTCACAGCAAAATACTAATGTAAGCACTATACCACAAGGCATAAAAGTTAACAACTGTTCTACTAATTCTAACTTGGACTTCTAACCATGAATGACAGAAGAAAGAATCGGAAGATAGACATCCTACAACTAGGTAGTTACAAAAAACATTCATGATAGTGACAAGGATTCTCTTCACTTCCTGCCACATACAGCAGTTTCATAAAACATGTTGACAAACTTGATAGTATTAGCCATGTTAAATTTACCTCCAAATTTTTCTGCTCAGACTATGACGGAAAATCCAAACATGTAGGTGTAGGGAGGTGATGGGGAAAATGATCCACATTTGCAGAAAATACACAATTCCATACACATTGGAATCCTCATATTAGAATAATAATATTACAGGAAGACTTTTCTATTTTTCTTTCAAGTGAAATATCCAGGTTATAGTAGAGAATTTAGTTGGAAAGATCAATTGCAAGTCAGATTCTAAATTTTATTTTTGGTAATGAAAAAATAAAATGGCATAACTTTGATAAAGAAGTTCTGGTGTATTCTGGTTAAAATTCAACAGATTTTAACACAACTCTGATGAAGTTTATGTTCTTTCTCAGTAGCAAGGAATAGAAGCTGAAGTCAGGTACCAAAGTAGAAGGAATCTAAGGTTTTTGTGTTATGGATAGGAACAGCCTTAATTAAATATCTTGATAGATGTCCAGTTTCAATAGAATGGAGGTCAGGGTATAGAGTATCTTCAACATTCAAATAGCGTTAACTGATCAAAATTTTATGCAAGATTGTTTTGTAAGTGTGTGTATCAAAGAGCTGAAGATTTTTGGCATATGGAAAGATGACATTTGCTAATGAATAAGTTTTTAATGTGGTTAGTTGTTGACGAGCCCTAGGAGAGCAGATAAGTCGTTCAAATATCACCAAGCCAACACATTAATGTAGTATTTATGCCTCAGGTGCTTTGACCTCTTAACATTGTTGATGGACGGAGAGTTAAGAAAAATACTGAATTAAAAGAAAAAAAAAAAAAAATTAATGATTGGTCAATAAAAGAAAGATTTTCAAAAGTTGTCATCTAATATTTTCCAGACATTAAGACATTTTAATAAAAAAATTGAAATGTAACGAGAATATTTTAAACTATTTGAATATCACAGATTTTAAAAATATGTAAACAGACTAAGTGCAGTGAGGAACAAGTTGGGAAAAACTACAAATAAATTTGAAATTTAAACAGAAGTATCAATATTATTTGTACATATTATTTATGAAAAGGATTTTATTGGATGAGCCACACTCACCAAGTGGCAAGAATAAGATTTACATAAATTTGACTATCACAGAGTTTATGTCAGAATAGACTAACCACAATGAGAAGTGGGGGGGCATTTGTACAGGTTAAAAGGTTTCTACCAACCAGGTTGACTTGTTAAAGAACTACTATCTTTTTTGATGAGTCACATATTCCCGTGGCAAGAAGTAGTCATTTCTCATGGTTATCACAGATTTTACAAGTAAACAAAAGGCATAATTGCAACAGGCATAGTGAAAAACCCTGCCCATGGTTTAGCTAATTCATTCAAGGTTAGAATCATGTAGCCATGTGTACAGGTTTGTTTGAAGAATCAAGATTTACCATACCTGCATCATTCAGAATAAGTTGCAATAAAAAGGTCAATTAACTAATACACTTATTGATCAAATCAAAATAGTGCATTTAACCTAATGAAATATTTGCCAATTTGTCAATAGTGCTGTCTGCCTATTATGAGCTTCAAGAGGTATTTTAAAGTTTAAAGCATTCAATGCCTTTACAGGCTTTTAGGATATATTGCAATATGGTTTTTACTATTTTCACTTATCAGATTAGAACCAGTTAAAGAGTTCTGCTCCATGAATTATGCAAAAGCATAACAAAAAAAAAAAAAAAAATTTAACTCACTCTAAGGAAAATGAACAAATGAAGAGAAAAATCATTGTGCAGGTGCAGAGAAATAATAAAGTTGTTGAATTCTACTAAAAACTATTCTCATCTTGAAAGTGTAATCAAGCCATTAGATATAAACTATGGCCCAATCAGTGCCTAAAAATAGTTAAACTATGAGAAACTTCACTATACAGAGATTTGACAATATGGACATAGCATGTATGCCATTTTGGAATTTGTTTCAAATTCCTAATTGAACAAATTTGTATATATACTGATCAACAGATTTGGTTTAAAATCGGACAAACATGTATTAACTTTTTTTTTAAACTGTTATTCTGAAATATAATCTTAAGACTTGTTCTATGTAGTTTTTAAAAACTCCTTTAAAAAATAATTTTGAAAAAAAATTCAAGTAAGAAAAAATAAAGTTGATATATTAAAAACATATGAGCAGAAAGACTCTTAAAACAAAATCTCAGAATATTTAGAATAAATTTGATAAAAATTAATTATAAAATCATTCTAAAATAATTTGTAAAACTATCTTCAAACATTATGATTAGGTGATTCCAAACATCTGAATTTAAGAATTTTCATTCAATTTTAGCAAAATCTCAAATTAACCCAGAAAGATTTTTTTTTAAGATCATCTCTTTTTGGTTTTCACGATTCCAGCCAATTTTTCGACAGCCTGACTCATATGTCAAACCGTAGACACATAACGAAGCAGATATTTTTTTTTTAAAGTTTAACAATTTAGCATCCATCACTATTCCTTCAATAAGCAAATAAATTTTAGTAAAAAATGTTTTAAATTCCAGTTCAGTCAAAGAATTAATGACATCAAACAATATGGTCAAAAAAGTCAATCTGCCTCCTTCTGCTTTTGCATTGTTCTTCCACTGCTTGATATATTCTTGTGTCCAGTAAAAGAACTCATTGAAGGAGAACAATTTGTGATTTGGGGAATTCATTTCTATATGATAAGAAAATAAGCTTTAAAAGAAAAATAAAGAAAAGAAGACAGTGTTGTAGCAGAGGAAAGAAGAGGAAAGAAGGAAGGAAAAAGTGTAGTGTGTTTCTGCGATGCATGGAAATACAAGCAGTATATTGATCAAGCAGTAAAGCCGAGTGGAGGTACAGATGCTGTAGAGATGAGGCTTGAGCCAGAAAGAGCTAAAAGTCAACCTCATCCTCCTTCCCGGCTGAAAATTTCATCAAGATGTAGCACGTGTCTCTTCTGTACTGACAGGACTTTCAGTTCGACTGTTTGACCTGCTACCCGAACTACAACTTGCAGAAGGAGTTAGTGCAAGTAGCCCTGAAGATGATGATGATGAAGACGACAATGGTGCTGATGATGTCAGGTTTTTAACATGGACGGTGGCCAGAGCCTCACGTTCAGGTAACTGGCTGCTATCCGGGCTTGGTGACGAGGCATGCATGTTATAAAGAGTGCTGCTGTCTGCCTTCAGACCCTGGCATTTAGCTGTTTTGCTTATTTCTAGAAGATGATCAAAACACTGTGACTTCCGTTTCAAAAGTTCCTTTTTGTGTTCTGCTTCAGCCACACGACGACGTAATTCTGGAAGAGAGAGAAAAAAATGACAAATCATGCTCGTTTTTAAAATGTTCAACACAATAGAAAAAAAATTACTGTTTGAAAAACTTTTTTAAATTGAAGGGAAAAAAAAAAAGTTTGATTTCTTATAGTATACGCATCAAGTGAAATTATATCTCCAACAGGCTGATGGCTCTCAGTAACAACACTTGCATTAACCCTTGAATTATGGGCATCATTAATTGCCATTTCATTGGAGATCAGGAAATATTCTGAATTGATGATTTAACCTCCCCGCTCCTCAATGATACAGCATTATTCTTTCATGATTTTAGTCTAAATGGCAAATTGGCAACTCTAGGATTCATGGGGTTGCAACATTTCCTGGAGTATTTACCAGCAAATAAATCCAGAAGAACATGTTTGTAGGCATAATTCTCAAAGAGAAAAGAAGGAAAAAAATGATGACAACTTCAAGGAATATCATATTGTTAGAAATATTACATTTAGAAACCAAACCTCAGTTTTCAATTTTTCTTTATTTTTATAAACTAAAAGAGTTAAAATATATCTTAATAGTTTTTGTATATAAATAAAACTAAAATAAGCATGAAACTATGCTCAAAAAAAAAAAAAAAAAGAAAAAAAAAGCAGGGGAAGGTTCATTTTCTTTTATCTGTTTGGTGTGTATATTTATGCAATTTTTTCCGTCATTTCAGGGTTAACCCTTGGCTACTGATAATCTCTCTCCTTAATTTTCTATGAATAATATACAGACTGAGTGCCAAAGTTCACTGGTATTTTAAGTAAAAATTGCCAAATTTGATGGCTTTCTGCAGTTATGTCACTCATATAAGTTTCAATCAGAACTTTGTGAGGATGTTTTTTTTTTTTTATTATTATTATTATGACAACAATCCCCAAGCAATGAAAAACATTTTGTATTATTTGGCCCGATCACATGCAACAATTATGATGGAAATTTTTCCATCTGTTTATTTCCTATGTTATCTTTTAATGTTTCACTATAAACATAATAATTAGAATAAATGAAAGTTCTGATGCACATACTTAATTTTGCCCATGATATCACAGCTTGCATAAAATGAAAAGTTCTAAATTCAGTAACTTGTCCATTACCAAAATTGCTAAAAAATTAATTCAAAGATTTATGGATTTTATAACAGACTTTAAGAAGTAGAAGGTCAATTTAACTGAATCTAAAATGATTAATAAAATATTAGAACAGTTTTCAAATTTTACTGCAACTTAATTGAAAATAAAAGGATTCTTCACAAATATTTAAATTGGAATATTCTCTTTTTCATGGATTATTTTTATGTGGAAATAAACAAATGTTACCTTCCATTTCTTTATCAAGTTTATCTTTTTGTCTCTCCATGTCAGTTTTGTGAGCTGCTAATCGATACTTGAGTTTTGCAGACAGGCCCAATTCATTCACAACTGTTGATACTTTCCGCACTTCTACAATGAAAATAAAAGAAACAAAATAGGTAAAAGTATATCATCATAACAAAAGTACATAATATCAAAGTAGATGGGGTTACACTGATGTGCAAAAAAAAAAAAAAAAAAAAATTAATTCCAAATATTTATCAAGCTTAACTTAGTCTGTCATAAGTTCACAATAGTGAATCACCAACAAGAGAGAACCTCCCTCTCAAACACAACTACTAATAAATTATTTGCAAGTATGCAAGCCATTGCTCCACACCAATTCAAGTTTAGATAACTCATTATAGCAACAGATAGATCTTAAAAAGTTATGCAATTTAAATACTCCATGTTAACACATTTAATAACAAAATGTGTTCCTTTAAGGACTCGTATGGAAAAAAATACCAAGTATGAACATTAAACAAGAAAAGCAATAACAAATTTAAGAGAAAAAAGAGGTTGAACCAAGTTAAATGATGTACCATTAATAAAATTGAATTTCCTTAAACTGATATCATCTGAAACTTTACTATAAACTGACTAAATATGCATTAGAGGAGAAGAGAGAATTTAAAATACTATGGAAAATGAAAAAATTATTATGAGAAAGATTAAGTATAATAAAGCCAGAAAATAATACTGACATAACAATGAAAGGGGGAAGAGAGAACTAATGGAAATATGAGAGAGAAATATTAACAGCATTAAAAGGGGATTTTATCAATTTCTTCTTGTACTGCATTACTTTTTAGGTAATTGACAGACAAACATGACTCATGATTGCAGTGTCCTTGTAGGAAATTATATATATATATATATATATATATATATATATATATATATATATGAGAGTTCATATTTACCATCTAGTTGACAATTGTTCCGGATTAAATTAAGTTTCAGATTATCCAAAGTCGTCTTGATTTCCCGGAAAATTTCATCTGCGAGTCCCAGTTCAATAATGCCTTTCCAGAATAATTGGCTTTCTATGAAAAATAAAATAAAACAAACTTCACGCACAAGAAACTAAGCAAAATCCATATGAATTATTCTTTAAAATTTCAGTAAAAAAGAAAAAAAAAAACGTTGGGGGAGGGGAAAAAAAAAAAAAAAATGCAACTATGATTTTTACTACAAAAAGAATCTAAATATCCTATTCCCCAACCTTCAAGATTTTATTTTTCTCTCCTAAATGTAATGTACCCCTAGGATGGAGGTAATCATGGCTCTCCACAGATTTCTTTATTATCTGTTAATTAACATGATTTCTTGAAAAAGGTAGAGGAGTGGTTTCCTGCTTCCTTCTCCTTACTTCTCAATTCAAAATTGTCCTTCTTGTAGACTGGCTGCCACCCAAGGCTAAAGAGTCCAGTTTACTCTGCAATTTAATACATGGCTGGTGGAAGAAGAAATGAATTTACACCTTTCCCAAGGGCATAAGTACAAAGTGAAAGCAATAATCTAGGCAGTTTTGATTTACAATTAATTTCAATCTACAAAGTAGTGGCTTGTCCTTCTGCTAGACTGGCTACCATCCAAGGCTAGAGAATCCAGTCTTCCCTGTCTCACTGGAGTAGAAGAAATAAATTTGTGCCCTTCCCCAGGGATTTTTAGTTCAAAGTTGATACCACAAACAAGAAGAAAATTTAACTGAATTTGCTGATTCCACTTATGCTACCAACACAACTACATGCTGCTGCTGCTTCTAATAATAATAATGGTTAGGCATAATTTAGACAAGTGATCAGACTTAATACTTTATCAATACCTGTATTTCGAAAAATTCTAAGTTAGGTTTTACAATACTTTTATAGAGAAAAAGATCCCCTTATGCAAAAAGAGAATACCTTAATATAAGTAACCATGAACAGTAAACATTTTGAATTTTGTTCCAGCCAGCAGACTTTATTTAAGACAAATACTGTTAATTGCCCATGTATAATACACATTTTTTCTTTAAAAAAAAAAAAAAAAAAAAAGAAGAAGAAATCAAAATCAGAGGTGCATATTATGCACAGCTACAAAAAACTGATGTAAAATAAAATAAAAATTATCATAAAATTAAATTAGAATAATATTATTCTATGTTTAAAACCATTTTTTAAATAAGAGTAGGAAAAGCTGGCTGTAATGAAATTGGAGAGGTACAATTTACAGGGTTTGTTTACCTGACAAGGGGTGCATATTACAGGGTTTGTTTACCAGACAAGGGGTGCATATTACAGGGTTTGTTTACCAGACAAGGGGTGCATATTACAGGGTTTGTTTACCAGACAAGGGGTGCATATTACAGGGTTTGTTTACCAGACAAGGGGTGCATATTACAGGGTTTGTTTACCAGACAAGGGGTGAGTATAAGCATTTTCCCCACACTTTCAGCGCAATTTTAGGTGTGCATATGTGGATGAAGGCGTATTATACATGGGAAATTGCGGTAGCTATTTACCAAAGAAATACTAATTTCTAAGTATATAAATTTAAAATTTAATAGAAAAAAAAAGTTCTCCAAACAGTTGCTCTTCTAATAGAAAAACACACTAAATTTAAAAGTAATAAAAATAAAATTTCTATGAAGTTTTAAATTTATGTCTATTCAGACAAGTACGCTTCGTTATTTCCGCGTGCATGGGACAAGATAAAAGGGAAATAACTCCATTTGATTTTGAAGTATTCATTCATTAAAACAACGGTCCAAGTAAATCTTCCATGTGTAGTGTCTCTTCAGGTTGTGGAGGCAATCATGCCTCTCCACAACTCCTGACCCTTTGTAGCTTCATGCAATGTCTGTCTTTTTATTATTCCTCCCCCGCCAGTTTCTAGCAAACATTTACATTAGCTCGTTAGGAGCTTAATTGTGTTTTTTTTTTCTTTCTTCTCCTTCAATATGACCTACGAGTTAAATTTTACAAGCCTTTTTTCTTCATTATGTGTCCCAGAAATTTCAACTATCTTTTTTTTTTAATTGTAAGTAGGTGTCCTTTTTGTTTACATTTTCTTAAAAATTTTGTTGTCGCTCACATGTTCAGTTCATGGTATTCTCCCATCCTTCTATTGCCTCAAGTCTCCTCTCCATCTGTGAGGAGATTGTTCAGAATACACTACCACATAGAAGGACTGATATTACATAGCAGTTCAGCACTTTCCTTTGTTTCTAATGGAATTTTCCTGTTTCTTAATTCTTTGCTTAGCTCTTGGAAGGATTCTTTTGCTATTTTGATTCAGATTTCGATGTCACATTTTTCGTCATGTTAAAATACTTCCCAGATATATAAAATTCTGTACTTGCCTGAATTTAACATCTCCAATTCCTAGCTTGCACCTCAAGCTTTTTTTTTGTGCTGAAAACTGTATTTTCTGTCTTCTTACAATTGAGGGTTAGTCCATTTGTACTGCTTTCTTTTGCTACATTGTCATCAAGATCTTGTAGGTCTCCTTACTTGGTCTGCTATCAATACAGTATCATGTATATATATCTCATGTTAAGATTGAATCAATCCAGTAAGATACATCCTTATCTTATGCCTTTTATATTTTGGGCTCAGTTACGTGCCATGTGTGACATATGCATAGATGATCATGTATCTTTTGATACATAATTGACGAGGTAGATTTTTTCTCGCAGTATGTTGCCATTTCTTTCTGCAGTAGACCATTTGCCATCCAATGCTATAGAATCCAGTATGTCCTGCTATTTACCCATAGCTGATGGGGGGGGGGAGAAGAAGAGGATTCATCCCTTTCCCAAGGGTATTAGCACGTAAATGAATGTAACAGATTTGACTGGAATTTGAACTCGGCTCTCCAATTCCTCAATCTGAACTGCTATCCATTATTCCATCATGTTGGACTATTAATTCATTTTTGTTCCCAGTCTAAGTTTTGGATTATTTGAATATCTTTCTCAAATAAATCATGTTTTCCTAATAGTTCAAATGGATCTTTGTATCATACCCTGTCAAATGCTTTTGTATAGTCTATGAAACAAGTCCTTCTGCCTTTCTACTGCCCATTTTGATATCATTTTGAACATATTACATTTCTTGTTCCAGTGTCTTTAACAAACCCCACTATTCTTGTTCTATTTCCAGTCTAATTCTGCTACATGCTCTAGTCATCAGAATTTGGATGGTAAGCTTGGTAATCTGTCTCAAGATGATTATACAATAGAACTTGCATTCCTTTGTACAATGCTATGAAAATGGATCTACTAAGGTTTTCCAGTATGTTGCTACTATCATATATTTTCTTTATTACTTCCTTAATATTGTGGATACTGAAATTATCTAAAGCTGATAATATCTTTATTACAATCACATCTGGTCCTGCTGATCTTACTTCAGACTAGTATTTCAAGTCTTTCCATATTTTTGCATATTGCAGGTTTCCTTATGACATCATAAAAGAGTTCTCCAATGTCAGTCAGTCAGTTATGTGCCATGTATGATACACACTTAACCAATCATGTATCTTTCGATACATGACTAATGAGGTAGATTTTTTTCCCACATTAGGTTAGCATCTCTTTCTGCGGTAGACCAGTTGTCATCCAAGGCTATAGAACCCAGTCTGTCCTGCTATTTACCCATAGCTGGGGCGAGAAGAAGAGGATTCATACCTTCCCCTAGGGTATATCAGCACGTAAGTGAATGTAATGGATTCAAGTGGAATTTGAACTTGGCTCTCCAATTCCTCAATCCAAAACACTATCCATTACTCCGCCTCTCTAATGTATTAATTTCATTTTTGAAGTATTTGCTTTTTTTTCTATTATGAATGTTTCTTCTTTTGATTTAATGCATCCTGTTGAAGAGCCTATCTTTTGTTCTGTTAATACTTTTATACAGACCTGTCTTATCTTTGATGCACATGTTCTATCACTGCACACTTGTTACTGCGACCAAATTTCACTCAGACAAAAATAAAGGGAGGTAAATCGCTTATTCTACTTAACTGGTTTCAATCTTATTAAAATGCAGTCATTTTCTTTCAATTTCTTTAGATCTGTAAATTTCACTTTTTAATACTGATTTTATTTTTTAAAAAAATCTGATATCATGTTAAATGGCAATACACAAAAGCTTGACAGATTAATTAAAGCATCAATATGCACACGTTACACAAGAATTTGTCTTTTGTTAAATTCAAGTCAAGCCTCAAAAATCTTATGTCTGAAATTCCAGTTACAATCAAGTAAAAAAAAAAAAAGTGTCAACCCTACATTTGAAGCTGAATAATCTTTATGTAATGTATACTATATATATATATATATATATATATATATATACATACACACACACATACATACATATATATATGTGTGTGTAAGATCACATATTCAGTATTTTTTTTTTTTTTTTTTTACTGTCACTTTATAACCCCATTTTTAGTTCAAATACAGCTCCAACCATCAGTGTGAATTAGAAATAAAAATGGTAACTTTCAATAAAACTAATATCTTTACAAGCTAAAACAGGGTTGAGACATCATTGATGAAAGGCGGACTCCAAGATATAGGATAAGAGTTCAAGTCTCATTAGTGGTTGGAGGATATTAAAACCTACAAAATTATGATGAAAGGCAACAATAACAGTGAAAAGACTAGTCAAAAAAATTTATACAAATTCTGATCCAAAAACTAGTTGTAACACTTTTGCAATGTACTTATGCTTCTAGAAACTTTTGTTTTAATCATTTAAAATCAACCAAGGCAATAAAGTCACTAAGACACAAGGGCCTAGTGAGCATGACAGACTATGAGAAAAAGAAAAACATTAACAAGAGAGAAAAATAAGAGAACACGAATTAAGACAGAAGATAAGGATTTGCATTGCATTGCATTTAAATCTTTGAAGATCAAATTTGACTGGAAAGCAAGAGGCTGGAAGAGAGTTCCGCAACCAAGAGAAAAAAACTGTTAGCATCAAACGTACAGTTACATCTTTTGACATTTCAATAGTAAAATGATGAGATCCTGCTGTCAATCTAGTACAGCCCTTAAATTCATAAATTAAATTCATAAAGTCAAGGTAGCAAAGAGGAAAACTCATCAGAACAATTATCATGAAAATATTTATAGAAAAAAAACAGGGAAGCTATATTATAGTGGTGGAAAAGTGACCAAAGCCAATATGCTAGGATTTGGATTGATAACATTGTACAGAATGAATTTTATCAAAAATCTTTAAATACTTAGCAGAAGCACCAGACCAGATGTGATGGCAATATTCAATGCATGGATAAATGGTAGACTTATAAATGTTTAAGATAGATTTGGGGAACGAAATATTGTCTAGCATGAACCAGTGAGCCAACTTGTTTTTAGCAGCAGACCTATCAATTGATTCAACGTAATCTTTCCACTTCATTTCAGCAGAAAATGTTAGCTCAAAAAGGTAAAAGGATGTTAGCCATCAGCCATGCAAATGGGAGGCATAAGAGGTTCTCTAAGACAAAAGTGCAGTTTCACTTCAGAGGCAAAATTAACAAGCCATTTCTTGTCCCAGTTTGGAGGTTATTTTTGGGATTAATTACCAATTTGACCTTATCCAACCAGCCAGACTTACCATTAAAACAGATAAGCAAAAGACATTACTTGCTTAAAAGAAGTACCCGTGAGGCAAGATGCTTAACCAATTTGAAGTTGATTTGAGCCAAAAATTGGTAGAAGATTAATAGGAAGGAAAAAAAAAAAAAAAAAACTTTATAAGAGCAGAGATTGATTTCAGTAGACAAAAGCAAAAAGAAAAATTAAAACACAAACATGCAGTTAATTATACCATAAAATATACACATCATCTGAATAATTATAATCATTCTACCTACATTATATGGCACTGGAAGCATTGAAATCAAAGAACTGGGGATTTATTCTAAAAATTAGTTTACAAAAAGAAATAGTATCCACTTCCTTATCTATCAATTTTTAAAAGAAAAACTGCAATACTCATTATAAATACCCTGATGACTATCAAAACAGGCAAAGAACATTTTGAAGCAACCTCATGTTTTCTAGAAATTGTGTGTATAAATAAACAATATAAGAAATACCACTTGACAAACACTAAACATTTTCAGGCTCTACACAATGCACCAATAGTGACTCTCAAAAGTAAATGACATTTAAATTACAATTGTTTTCAGAACAGAATAAAATCTATCAAAATCAAGTAATTTATACATTTTTTTGTATATCAATTAGTCACAAAACACCCAAGTTTTAAAACATTATTTTATTCAAATCATTAAGAAGTTTGACGAACACTACATGTTGGCTATGAGTGACTTAAAAGCTGAAAACATCTACATTAGGCAAGGCTGATTCAATTTACATGTAAATATTAAAAATCATCAATATGAGAAAGTTCACAGAACTTACCGTCAGGTGGCTGCTCATCAGAATTATCCAATGTAATCGTCTTATGTAAAACTTCCACATTTGGTTTAATGTCATGATTATAATGCCAATCGTCCCTGTTATAATACTGACTTATATACATATTTTGACTTCCTGATGCTTCAGTGTGATTCATGTTGCTTTCTTCACTGTCATAGACATAATTATTCTCCTTTAGGACAATGCCAGTTCCTGCTAGCAGAGAGGAGAATGGTGCCACAGTGCCATCATCAAATACCATTGTCTTTAAGGGAGCACGAGGAACACAACGTCCAGTGCATAGTTCTTGGTGGTTGGTGAAATCCAGCTGACCTGATTCTATATATTTTCTAAGGAAAGAGAAAAGACATTTGATAGACCCAATGAAATCAATCTCCAGACAGCAAAATTTACATTAAACAAGCAAAATTCAGTGAGACATTTCTGTATTTCAATTATTTCATAAACCAAATGCTATAAACAATTTGCATAAAGTGGATGGGTTTTGTTGGCGATTTCAAAATAAGTCATTAATACTCAATATTTTTTTTCTTCTTAAAAACATAAAATTTTCTCTATACACCAATCTGCATTTTCCTTCATTAAACTGTAACATCAATTCATTATCAATTCTAAATTTGTTTATATAGATTCATTCCAGAAAATATTTTTCTAAAGGATTTCTCTCCAGATAGAGTTTATGACATCTAGCAGAGAGGAGGAGGAGGAAAAACACTAGAGAAAGAAAATAGAATCAAATTCAATGAGTCAACAAGAAAAGCGCCAAGACTAAATTATAAATACAAATGAACAAAGGAAAGGTTTTCATGCAGACATTAAAAGAAGAAAAAAAAAAAAAAGAAAATTTTAATAAGAATTACAAAAGTATTAGAAAATTTTGAAACATGACTGACAATTCTTAACAGAAATGTAGAAATTGTTAAATTAGATGAAATTGTAGCTTCACATAGTGATAATAAAATAGTCATCTTCCTCGATCAAGTTTTGATGATTGAGTCAGCTCATTCAGTTTTTTTCCTTCCTCCTATTTTTATACCAACTACAATAATTGTGGTTTTTCCTTTTTGTCTCTTAATTATATCTGATTTATTGCTTTAACAAAATTTTATACTTCTAAGATCTTCAAATAAAAAGGATTAACCTTTTGTATCCAAAATATGAATCAACAAGAATACAGAATAGTAAAAATAAAAATATTTAAAATGCTATAATAATATAAAATACTATAATCTTAAACTGACAAGTATTCTTGAAAAAAATTATGGTGAAGAAAAATAACAGATCAGTTTACGAAAAAAAAAAAGATTTATATTATTACTGCATTAGTCGTAAGAATGCAGTCAATATTAAATAGGTGCTCAAATTTGTTATTGTTTTTTTTTCCAGCAATTCAAATATCTTTCCTACTCACAACTGCCATTCCTTTAGGGGTTTATTTGTAGAATTTTTCAAGAGATCTTTTCCGTAAATTACAATGTGTAAACATCTAAAATGTTAACCATTATCAGATATTTATGGAAAATATTTGCTAAAGACAATCATTAAAAATAACACATTTTATGAAAGTTTAATATATAGCGATGCTGTAAAAGCATTAACATATATTGCAGAATCAAATGTAGCCGAGGTGGTATCAAAAGTGAAAGGCTATTTAAAGCCAAATAACAGGACGTGCATACAGAGTGCATTAGGTATTTGAGTTGTAAGTGATCAACTTTAACTAAAAATCTTGTCTTTGGTCACTTCTTTCAGCCCTGCTATGGGAACTTTGACTAATGGATGAGGTAAAAAGGAATGCAGAGACTGAAATCTTAAATATAACCAGATGCTTCATGCTTGAGATAAGAAAAGTTTCAGGCCTGTGTGAGATTGTTGTTGAAAGCTTTGTCCTCCATCTGATAGTAAAAATAGCTTGCAGTGTGTGTGTATATGACTAACAACAAAAGGAAAACTTAGCCAGCATGTTTCATCCTTCAAGGGACTTTTTATCAGGGAAAATGTGAGGATTTTATTTTGTAACAAGTATTTATATACAAGAGCAAAAATGTTATTGGTGTTTTAAAATTTTTTGAGTTTAGGAATGCTCAAATATTCATCAGTTTAGCTGAAAAGTCAGGCAAACTTTGCAGGTCACAATGTGACACATTTCAATGTCTAATAAATTAAAGTGAGTAACTGATGTCTTTGAAATTTGTTTTTTTTAAAACACATTGGCTAAGTTTTCCTTTTGTCTTTATTCATATTCTCCTTTTACAGATAGATTCTATATGAATTTTTTTTTCCATAGACACATGCACACATGTATGTGTGTGTGCGATAAAAATATTTTTAAGGTATACTGTATTTATGGGTTAAAGTGCTCAATATCAGAGATAGAGCATATGTAAACAAGTGGACACTGAAGTCAACATGCAGCAGAAATAAGAAAGCTTTGACATTTTAAGAAACTCTATAATGTAAATATATGAGCTCTGATCAAAAAATATCAGAACTGTGAATATAAAAAGAAAACTACAACACATCAATTCAGCATTTAATGTCTTTCAAAGTAGTTCCCTTCTGAAGCCACACCCTTTATTCAGTATTGTTTCCATTGATGGAAACATTCCTGGAACTCCTTTTTTGGGATAGTAAGCAGATGACTCATCACATTCTTTTGGATTTCCTCAACATCTTGAAATTTGGTTCAAGTGGGATGTGATTTGTGAAGAAGAAGAAGAAGAAGAAGAAGAAGAAGAAGAAGAAGAAGAAAGTGATATTTAGCTACCCCCCACGGGGTTTCATGTGGCACAAGGCCGGGTTTAACGTGGGATCTCAGAGCCTGTAGTCTCGGCCAAATATATTCCATCGTTGAACCCGCATAAACAGGTTCAAGGGCAGTCAACCACCCTGAACAAGACTGCCCTTTGGCGGAGCCTCGTCCGGGTTCCTCTCCGCCTGAAGGCAGAGAGACTGTAGCCAAGTTAAAAAGTTGTCGCAAGGAGCAAGATCTGGGGTATATTGTGGTTGTTAGACTTGGGGAATGTTGTGTCTTGCCAGAAACTGCTGTACAATTCATGGTCACTGATGGAACCTCTGTGGTGTCGTGAGATGATCACATGCTACACACTTTCCTTCCAAGTACTGCTATAAACAATGGTAGTGAGCAAGAACATTACATGCATTTATGCATGACAGAGTTTGTGGTCAAGCTGTACCAAGTGGCTTCACTCTGCATACTTTAGCTGTTACCATCGCAACAGTCCCAATGCTTTTTGATCAGACCCATATATGTATTGAATGCAAGTGACATCATGTGCAGAAAGCTTTGTATCTTTAGAAAAATTTGTCATTTGCTTTCCAATGAGATGGTTTGGAAAAGAAAAAAAATTGTCTGTGGTTACTCAGTTCTTTATAAAATACTATGTGTGAAGAAATTATTTTAGCGAACCTTTGCATTATTCATTAGTATTACTTCCCTTTCTAATGTATATGGCAGTCCTTCCACTGACTGTAGTATAGGTCTTGATTTCAATCAAGGTTGTTTTTGCAGTTGCAGGACATAACACAACTGCATACTATTGTTTGAAGTTGCTCGAAAAAAGGGGACAAACATTTTTATCGGCAAACAAAGTCACCAATAGAGGGCTAAGTGTTAACTGATCATATTTACAGCAGCTACGCGAGAACAGTCACTTTGATAAGTAAAATTAACTTTAAAGAATTTTAGGCAATAAACAACACAAACATAAAACATCATGAATTTGTTCCATTATAGATGCATCTTAAATATAATCAAGGTGAAAAAGCTATTAAAAATATGAATTTGTAGGCACATATCACTTAATGCTTGTAATAAATCCAAGATTTAACATTATATACCTCATTGTTAATATTAACACAGGACTTCAAAAATCACTCATGCAAAAACAATGTTGTTTATGAATTTTCATATGGAAAGCACTTAATTCATACATTGGTCACACAACTTAGGGCAATTCATAAACATATTGATAAACACACAAAACCATAACATGGCTATTATTACAAGTACTTTTTTAAAGTTTTTTTTTTTTTTTTACTTTAAAAGGACAAGTAATGGGGTTGAAAAAAAAAAAAAAAAAAATTTTGATTTGGATGTTCAACAGCTTATAACACAAGCTGGAAAATGTAATAAAAAAAAAAAAAAAAAAAAGGGAGGGGGGGGATCCCTTCTTGGCTGAGTTGAGAACTTTTCATTGTATGCTAACCCAAGGTTTCTTTTTGTTTTGTTTTTTTATTTAAATTTTGAAACATCCATGAAAGAGTAAATCTGCTCAGAACACATTGAGAGAGAGAGAGAGAGAATATTTACCTCAGCTGGATGCCATTCATTCGAACAGCATTTTTCCAGTCTTTCAGCTTTTCCTTTTCACCCATCACAGAAAAAAGTTTGGGGGATATAAAACGGCCATCAAACTCTATACATTCACGATGAATGCCTGGGCAAATGAATTTATCCATGTGTAGTTTGCCAACTAAGTTTCCACAAGTTACTGTTATGATCCCTGCACTGTCTTCAGCCATCTGAAATAAGAGCAAAGCAAAGAAAAAAATGTTAGTCAATTATCTTAACATGTTACTCAATTCCTGCAGTCCAATTTATTCTAGCTATACTTTGAGATAAAAATAAACACAGACTTTGTTAAAGCTGGTTTTTTTTGGCTGCAATTGGAAATAACAATATGGTTATATATATATATATATATATATATATATATATATATATATATATATATATATATATATACACAATTATCAACAAAAATAGAATCAAAATTAGTTACAGCTGCATGGATTACATGGAGAAAATAACTAAGCACAATAAAAAATACTCAACAATAACACACAGCAAAATGATATCATTAAATGTAATTGTAGAAAAAGAAAATTGCCCACTTAATAAATGCTTAACCAATAACATAATATACAAAGTCAATATAATAAAATTATCACAGGTGAAAAAAATTTACATACGGGCCACAGAAAAAAAAAAAACATTTTTTAATTTTTGCTTCTTTGATTAATTTAATGTACGTCATATTTGATTGGTGGATCAGAGTAAAGCCCACAAACCTTATAACACCCATTTTTTTTGTAAAATGAGTTTATATTTTGCTTTTAAATCTAAATAAATTGTTCACTTGCCATTAATTTGCAATCGCCTGATGTGATGCATTGAAACACAACTGCAATTGTGTAGCGATTTTGACATGTTTCCAGTGTAACATACATATATATATATATATATATATATATATATATATATATATATATTATATATATATATATATATAAAAACGACAACTAATATGTTACTGCAATTAAGCATTTTATTTTTCTTGTGTTCATACGAGTGTTTTCTTTTTTGGATATAAAGTGTGTAAAAATTGTCCAAATCTTTTATATAACTGAGCACTTTCATCTATTCTATTAGCCATTATCAAAGAGGTATTTTTTTTTTATTTTCAAAACTGAATGTGTTATTTTATTTTCATTATTATGTTTCTAGAGTGATGGGAATTTTTATTTTATTTTCCAAACATGGTCAGCACATAGTGGCCATGTTCATAGTTGATATTGCTGAATGTTTGCTTTTTCATTATTAGTGCTTCCATTATTCCTCGTCTTTTTCCCCATGTGGATGAAGTTATTATACTTGTATTGTCTACAAGTTTGTTGCAGATTTTTACACACTTTAATACTCATCACACAAGAAAAATTAAATAAAAAGGTTAATCGTAGTATCTTATCAGTCATATTTAGTGAAACTTGTATAAAAGAAGGATTGCTGCCCAAATAGACAAGATTATATAGAGGACAGTAATTCTAATTCAAAATGTGCAGGAAAAAAAAAAATCAAGTTGACATACCTAGACAGATTTGCTAAAACGTTTTTTCGCAATCATTTATGAAAAAGACAGAAGGAAGGAATAGATAACACTAACTACAGGTTGACAATAAACTTATTTCAATGTAAAAAGATTTTAATCATTAAAATCTTTTAAAATTTAATGCGCAAGAAAAGTTTCTCAAGGTTTGTTGATTTTCTTTAATATTTTCAAAATTCAAGCACAATCCTAAAAACAAAACTGAAAGCATAGGATAGGATATTTTAAAAAATTTACTATTATTTATTGCATAGATTCTGTATTTGTGTTTGAGTAATAATTGCAGTCAAGTCAACTTATGCAGTTAAAGTTCTTATACATTTAGTTTACATTACGAGAAGACAATACACCAATTCAATAATGAATTATTTATTTACTTACCATAAGCATATTTTCTTCAATAAGAAGATGCACCTAAATGGCTTCATATACTCATATTGCAATTTAAACTAACCTTTTTTTTTCTTTTTTAAAAAAAAAAATAAAAAAATTTCTTATTCCTGGCTCTTTGGTTGGGATCAGCTCTCTTGTATTTCGAGCAAGATAGAGCACAAAAGCAAATGTTCCTGGTCCCTGGAGATTCCAACTCCGGGGGAGCACCTCCCCATCGCACTAAAAATGAGTGTCGTAGATCGTTCTGACATGTTCCCCTCGACTCCCACATTAAATCTGTGTCAAATTTGCTCTCGTGGGGAGGCGAATAAATCCCAACTTGAACTATCATAATCTCTAAAAAATACAAGGGTCATTTTAATTAAAAAAGTAACAAAGTTTTATCTTCAGGTAATGGTAAATTACGTAAAGGATATTTTTTAACAAAGACTAGTAAATCGATCGTCAAACATGGGATGTGGAAGAGATTCTCTATCCAGTGGATGGTTGTTGGTCTGTGTTCAGATATATTTACATACGTGTAAAATCAAATATAAACAACGAGTCAAGAAGAGTCATAAAGAGAAATAAATAAGGATTTTTTTTTTTATTTAAACTTTCTTTCCAGAACAAGTGCTTGTTCAAACACCTTTCATAAGAAGACATTCTTTTTTTTTTAAAGCATGGACATCATCTGCGTTATAAAAGCAAACTTACAGTTAAAAAAAATTAAAAAAATGAATTATTAATTATTTGCAGTTTTCTTCCACGAAAATAAAAATGTAGAAGAAACATTAAAAAAAACAACTAAAAAATAATTCTCAAGTTTCGCATTGACACAAAACGTATAGGAAAAGAAAAATGAAATTTTTACATATAAAAGTTAATTTTAAGTTGAGTAAAAAAAAAGTTGAAGATATTTTGGAGTCATTTTAAAATCTTTTTTTTTAAAAAAAGAGCAAGATGATTTTTTTTTTATGAATTTTGATGGGAGCCTTCAGTTCTGTTCACTCTTCTTAAATGAAAACAAGTTTACGTGATGTTTAATTAAAAAAAAGGCAACATGTTAAAAAATATATAAAAAGTATGTTTACAAAATATTAAAATGCAAAAATTAGGTAAATAATTAAAATTAGGCAAATAATTAACTTATTGTTTTTCTTTTTCAATTGTTGACAAACGAATACAAGATCCAAATATCAGATTAAGAAGCGGGCATTGAAATTGGATTTCACTTTCGTAATTAATTTCAACTTTACCTTAAAAAAAGTCTATAGGAATTTTTAGGTTCATGCCATCATTTAATCAAGAACACAAGAGTAGTTGGACAGAAAAGAAGACCTTTTTTTTAATATTTTAAAAGGAAAATTTGCTCTTATTTTGACAAAAATTATCAATAAAAACGAGAAACGGATTTATTAGGACAACAATTCGTTTTGTAAAGGAGAACGAGAAGAAAGAAATGACTTCAAACGAGTTCAGAAGTTTTACACGAAATATTTAAAGTAACATTATTACACGATGCCTGCAAGTTGCCTTTTTTTAGTTAAAAAGAAGCGAATAAGTTTATTAATTAGAAAATAGAAAATATATTTACGTACCTTTTTCAAGAAGACGTTATTAAGGAAAAAGTTCAACAGTTCAGAAGAAAACAAGTTGTACTGTTGTCATAAAAATAAAAACATTTCTCTACAACAAACTGCATACAGATTTAAAACGGGATTCATTTGGAAAGACAAATTAAAAATAGTGTTTACAATTATTTCTTGGATGAGATTCACAAGTGCTTGAGATGTCTCATAAAAATTAATTAAAATTAAAAAAAATAAAGGGGAGAAAAATCAGTCTTTTTAGTCAAGTTAAAAGACATTTTCCTTTCTTGTCTAGGACTTTTTTTTTCCTTTCTTTTTTTTTGAGGGGGGGGATTTTTTTTTTTAAACATTCAAAAAAATAAAAAATAAAGCGAAGGTAAGAAAAAATAATAACGATGTTTTATACAGAAAGAAAAAGAAAAGAAACTAAAAAAAAAAAGAGAAGTAAAACGAACGTCTTCGCCGGAAGAAGAGTGTTGAAGAAAAAGAAAAGAAAACGACGGAGAAGAAGAAGAAGAGAACAAGAAAGAAGAAGAGAACAAGAAAGAAGAAGAAGAAGAAAAAGTTACGGCGGCGGCGGTGAACAAATATGGACGTCGCTCGCCGTAGACAAAAACGGAAACGGGCGTTCATTCGCCTATGACGTCATCGACGTTGACGTCACGTTACTCTTTTTCTATCTATATCTCTAATGGCCACTATAGATTTTCTTTACCTTTGCAATCCCTTTCCACACTTCCGTCGCAATTTTCTCATCTTTCTTTTTACTTTATTTAATCCTTTTTACAATGTTGTACTCACTTTTTTTATCATTTATAAAAATGTATTTCTTTTTTTTTCTCCTCTCACTTAATTCACTCTTTCTCTCACTTCCTGTTTTCTCTCTTCTTTCAGTCTGTCATGATTTCTCTCCCTTCCTGTTTTTTTTTTTTACCTTATATAACTTTCAAACTCCTTTGGTTTTTTTTTTTCCTCTCCCTTCTGATTATTATGCCAATATATTTCTTCTTTTACTTTAAATGTTCTCGAAGCTTAATAAAATGGCACAAGAATGTGCTGTCTGCTTTTAAAAAAAAAAAAAAAAAGAGAGAATTTGAAATTCTACCTTTACCTGGGCTCGAACACCGGACCTTTGGGCACCGGTGTGAGGTGGAAAATATAATTTTCAGCTGCAAAGCAGGCTAATTCCTTTAGGTTTCTTTTCCCCTGTCTCTACTTATGTTCCTTTTTTTCTTTTTCTTTTTTAATTTTATTTTCCCATCCGCTTTCTCAAGCCTACTCGTTCTGATCGCCTTTATTGCGCTCAACCCACGTTTCCAGCTTTATTCAGTTTTGTTTTTGGTTGTTGTTGTTCTGTTTCATGTTTTTGAGCGCGTGCTGATCCCACGTGACTTGTTTCACGTGATTCACGTGGGTGGTTTGTAAAATCGAACAAATAAAAGGTGAAATAAAATAAGTAATTTTTAAAGAAGTAAAAAAACACAATATAATGATTAAAGAGAAAACAAAACAATAAATGTGTATATTTTTAAAAATCGATATGAATAATTACTGCGGATAAAGAGTGACTAAAAAGATCGAATGCACTCGTTTGCTTGCCTCACTAGCCTCGATTTGAACCAAGCAAGATAATCGAAGCTCATCATTGTTCCTGCTTGAGGCATTTGGTTGCACTTTTTATTTTTATTCATTCATTTTTTGCTTAATAATAAAAAAAACAAGCTTTTTTTTTTTATTTCTGAACGGCAAAGCGAAAATAGTACAACAAAACAAAAGACTATTTTTTTTAATTTTCTTTTTGAATGTCAGATTATTGCTTTTTAGTTTTTTTGTTTGTTGATTTTTTTATGTAATGAAGGCGCTTTAAAAATAACTTCATTTTTTTAAAAATAAAAATATACTCGTATAGATTTTAAATAATGAATGGCTAAAAAAACAAACAAAAAACAAAAACTTGAATTTAATCTAAAAATCTTATTTCCCTGTCTGTCAGTATACTACACAGACTACAATCCATAAGCCGTCGGACCACATGTTGAATAAACATCACTTCTTAATCAAAATATAACAAAATGAAATAATAATAATCATAATCATCATCAATCATTTTTATATTGTAGCTCCGACTGCAAATACTCAACAGTACAACGGAATGGCAAAAAATATGGAAAATATTTTGAATACAAAAACTTCAGCTTTCATTTTGTTTTTTTTACCTCAAAATGTCAAGCTAATAAAAATTAAAAATTGTAGTTTTTACTTTTGGTCGCACTAATTTAAAAAAAAAAAAAATGAATTACCACCATGGACTTCCAAAAAAAAAAAATTGCATTTAAAATAATCTAAATGTTTCTTTGAAGTTAAATTTTGATTTTGTTTGAAATATAATGACCTAAGGTAGTTAACCTGTACTAAAAAGAAAAAGAAATTTATGTATGTAAATAAAGATTTTAGACATTTTTTAAATATTGGCAAGGTTACTCTTTAGCTTTCTGCTACCCCTTTCTTTCAATATCAATTTTTGTACAGACTAAACATCAAAGTGGATCACAAGAGCCTTGATATTTCTTTGACTCCTGATTGGTCAATTAATGCCAATATCATACTTTCATCTACATCCTCATGGTTAAAATTAATTTACCGCCAAAATCTGTCTATGTGTTTTGAGCCTATCATGTGGTACACATTAATTATAAATACTTAGCAGCATCTTCAACTCTTCCTCTTTTGCCTTCTCTCACACACAAGATGTAGCAGTGGAGAGATTATGTCTATCCTTTATGGGAAGACACTATGACACACACACATGTGCGCAAACACGTCTGTACGAACATTGCACATCTCTTAACTCATCTTATTCACTCCTTCAACTACAAGCAACAGACTTATCAACTTCTAACAGTGAGCTTTGTGGCATCAAACAATTCGTCAAATTCACACCATTCAAATCTTTGAAGTTTCCAAGTTAGATTTCCTAACACAATCCCAAACTTTGAATTCACTCACTCACTCACTCACTCACTCACTCACTCACTCACTCACTCACTCACTCAACAATAAACTACACTTCGATTTTAACATCTACGATTTTTATCGAGACAACAAGAATTCTACTCAAAGAACATACAGTTTGCCAAACAAACATTTTATTCAAAAAACAACTTTGAACATAACCTAAAGCAAACTTCAAGTCAACTATCTTACAGCCAAAAGATTCTTAATATTTAGTGCACAATTTACTTAAAAGTTATAAGCTAGAAAATTTATCTTTTAAACACAAAATTCAACTTTTGATATCAACCAACATTTCATTTACCAATTTCAATTACAACAAACTTTCCGGGAAGAACACAACTTACTTTTTTCAAAAGACTTTACTCATTTGTTGAATCAACTTTATTCACATAATATTTAAACTTCCATCTTTTTATCTTTCACTAACAAGAAATATTTACATTATGGACACATGGCACAGTGGATAAAGGCATTGGTTAGATCCAGTGACAGGACCCAAAGAGTGTGAGTTCAATACCCGGTTAAGGCAGTGGAGAACTTGGCATCCATTAAACATGGCACATGAAACTAGAACACTTTACCCCAGTGAGCGAAATAAAGGGTTCAGTTCGACATTCCAACCACCTGAAGAAAGCCGGAGTGTACAACAGCTGAAACATTGTAATAAATATGGCGACAAAGATGAGGACAATAGTCTGAATAATGTAAATAGTGTACATAATACCTCATCTCAGAAATATAGACAGATACCAAAAATATATTCAACAGGTAAAAGGAGATAACTCTTACCTAATCTCCAATACCAAACTATGACAAATTTACGATGTAAAATATTATTTAACTGATTAATTCTTTGAAAATCCTTTTACTGATAAGAACATTGAACAAATTCTATCTGTCCTGAAGAACATTCTCATCCTCATGTTGTATATATTTGTTATATAAATACTTTATACTTGTTTTTCTAAGAAGGAATATTGTTTGTTTTATATTTTGTTGTTGATGACCTTGTGCCCTACCCAAAGTTTGTGGAGAAGTTTATTTTCATGCAGCCAACACAAATAATATCTTCTGATATCTGCATATTTTTCCTAATAACCAACTCCTCTGCAATAAATAATTCAAAAAATGAAAACAACAAATTTAGAAATCTCTTAAAAATCAAATATTTGTCATAGAGATTTGTTTCAAAGTAAATTAGTAAATTTAGGGATTAATTAACTGAATTTTAAAAGTAACAGCTAATTTTGCTTAGAACATAGCAAAAATAACATTTATCACCTGAGTAAGCAAACCCTAGTCTGTGTGGGTAGATTGTTCTAATTCCACATACCATGCCTTTGGATATCTCAGTTTTAGTAAAACGTTTTTGTTCTCTCCACTGAGGTCAGGGACTGAACTCACAATTCTGTGTGTCAAATGTTGTGAGTTCAAGCCTTAATTAAAACTAGTTATGTTTTTATGAATATATTTTTTTTTTATTCTATACACTTCTTTGAAAGTTAGAATTAATAATTTTATTTTTTTATCCTACATTAGATCTATAAAAAAAGAAATTAATTCAAAAATATTCTGTTATGGTGAATTAATCCCTATTATCAGCCCTTGTCACTAATCAATAAAGAGTTGTCCCACCTTTACTTCATGATGTAAAAAAAGGCTGCAGGCCATATTGAATAAAGCTACATTAGACCCTATCAGCTAACTCCGTGTTGATAATTTGATATAACATAGTTTAATGATACTTTTTTTGAGTATAATTCATTGATTTTATCTTTTCATTTGTTTCATTTCATAACACAAATGAAAACTTTTTCAGTTATTGTGATTTTAAAATTTATGAACTAAAAGTGCTGCTACAAACATTTATTGAATTGTTAATGTTGATTGATTATTTCCTTTTTGAACTTCCATGCAAAATAAATTAGCAGTTATAAAAATGAAAAAATAAAATTCTTTTAAAAAAGATTCACACTCGAAAATGGCATTAAACTTTACATTTTTTGATTCTTCAAACATGTCTTCATTTAATAAAAAATAAACTTTTGAACAGCATTGGAATGAACTGTACTGAAAAATTACAAGTCATTTTTTTTTAAATAAATATTCAGTGTAGTTTTTTTTCTGTCAAAATCTGAAAAAGAATGTTTTATTAAATTATACAAGCACCAAGTTTCAACAAAAAATATTATTTTTTGAGTTTTATTGAATTATTTTCGGTAAAATTTTTGAGAAATTTTCAGTATATTCACACTTGATATTGCATAATTTTTTTACTGAAATAACATCTTCAGGGATTTTTCTTTATATAATAATAGAAAAATTTTGTGAACAGCCCCAAATTAAAAAATACACATATATTGAAATATGGAGGTGCAACTGATCCCCAAAGGACATTTCCACAGATTTTTAATAAAATATCATATTTAGTATACTGAGGAAGGTCTTTGACCTCACTTCCACTGCATCATAAAGTGAGCAAAAATCAGAATGGATGATAGCATAAACAGGAAATGGGTAAAATAAACAGGATGCACAGGTGTCTTGAACAGGGTGCAAATGTGTCCTAGCAGAGGGAAATGCATACTTGCATGGGCACATGTTGGAAGAGACATGGCTGCACGAAGTTGCCTGGGCACATGGTCAGAAGAGGCAGAGCCACAAGAAGTTGCATAAATGACATACTGGAAGAAGATGTAGCTACCTGAAGTTGTGTGGGTGTTCAAATGTTATAAAAACGGCCCAACTCTTGGCCTGAGAAAGAGCCTGGCTAGAGTTTCACCAAAGATTTGTCTCCATCAATTTCTGTGTGCTGCAATTTGAATAATAAAACTATATATTGTTATATTTAAGTGTTTGTCACTTTATTTGAATCCAGTAGCAATATACAACAATACAATTCATTTGTTAATGCATAACTACTGAAAATTTTGTTTAAATTGAATAATTTTCTGATTTTTTAAAATGGAGTAGTATTTTCCTTTTGCTTTATTTTAGCAAAAAGGCACCCATTTTGGTGGTTCCTATTAAAAAATTCAATTTGGTATAGTTGTCGGGTTACCTCCACCTAATTTTTGAAACTGCTACTAGGGGACACTCTCAGAACTATAAATACTCAGCAATATTTTTTCTCGCTCTTCTTACTTTTCCCACTTGCACAACAACATATAAACCTCTTGTGTAGAAACACATTCCCTTTGGAAAACACATGAACAATATATACACACACACGTACATATGCACATTCACTCACTACACATACTTTGGACCATTAAGTTTTCACATTCATTTGACACACACATCTTTGTGTCACTTGTAACCATTTATTGTTAATACATTATCATTTGTTGTACTTATATATTGGTTCTTGTTCTTTCTTTACACTTCTTTACATGGACTCACATCCTGAGTGTGCCATGTTTGTTATGGGTATTTTCAGGTGACACACATGCTTATCTCTCAACGCATACACCTGCCCACAACATATTTTAGATCAAATTAGAAATCTGAGGTTAATTTATAAATATTTTATTTCAACTTTAGAATTCCTTTTTGAGTAGTTTTATGCTTCAGATTGTGTAAGGTTTAAAGTTTCAAACAAAGGACAAAACAGTGAAATAGAAAGATAACTCTCCTTTAGAGAGATGAATGACCAAATGGACAGTAAATTGGCGATTATCAAGTTCTTCTCTTACCACTGTCATAAGTTTAATTCTGTAATGGCAACCTTAACAAGAAAAAAAGGGGAAGTGACAAAACAACAAACGGAGATAAGATGTAGTTGAGATAAGTAACAGGGTTTCTTATTTCCCAAGTTTTACAAGATTCGATCATTTGATTATTCTGGAATATTATATTCCATTCATAGGAGACAGTTCAGTCAGAGCATAACACAAAGTAGTAATTCAGATAGACATGTAGAGAAAATCAACATGCATATGTAATCAAGTAAGATAGACAAGTGGAAAAATAGTTCACAAATTATCATATTGTAGTCATCTAGAGTCTTTGCTGCTGCTGGTTTTGTTGCTGACCAAAGGTATTACAATTGATGTCACTACTGATGGCCTGGTTAACCCTAGCTGCCATGGGGTTTGTCACTAATGGCAGCCTGGTCAAATCTACCTTTGTGAAAGAAATTAATGTTGGCTTTATAGTGAGTCAGCATCTCAGAAACTGCTGCTGCAAAAATTGCATGGGATTTTTCTTATTCGTCAGAAAAGATGTTTTATGACCCTGGTATTTTTTAATGGTATTCCAGAAGTATATGTGTGGAGCCAAACAAGATTAAGGTCTGTTTTTGTCATATGTACTGTGGACGTCGAAGTGAGCATTTCCATTTGAGTTAAAGATTTGGATACAACAATAATTTTACTGATTTACTGCCATGGCATTGTATTCATAAAAAATAAATAAAAATTAATTATAGTGTCAAAAATATAATTATAATAAAATAATTATAATTATCATTAATTCACTCATTCTAAACCAATGAGAATCAATACCACTTTATCCTCTACATGGACAAGCATGTGACGTTCTCACTATCAGACAAGCAGTACACACAAACAGGTTGTTAACACGTACATCAACAAAAATTTCATTTCCTTTTTCAGGCCATAATAATAACATTTATTTTTAATACTCAAAATCAAGCTAAGAAAACTCTAGACACTTGTATTTTCTAACTAAATTATCTGGACACTCATTACACACATCAATAAAAAAAAATATACAAGAAAGACTGTATACACTTTACTTATTCTTTATCTTTCTATTCTTTTATCATTCTGTCAGATTTGACCCCAAACTTATAATTTTACTTAATATTTGCTGTTTCTTGTGTCTCCAACACCACATAACCAGATAATAAGTAATACTCATTTTGTTGTTTCCATGTTTTGCTGTTCCTCTGTTCCTATTTATGTGTATTTTTGTATATATAAATGTTAGAGGGTTTATAATTACTTAATCCAAGTTATAACTCCCCAGAAGTATATCTGTGGATTAAACATTATTGTTAGTTATTGAGTATTTGTTTTCAAGCATTTCAGCTTATTAATGGTTTTATGATTTTGTTTTAAAAGTAAAATAAACTGACAGTATTAAAAATTTTAAACCCATGTCTGCTTCTCAGCACAAATCTTTTGCAATAAAATTTATGCCAGCGTAAATTGAAAATAAATTTACCTATTTATTAATATTCTTTTTATATATTTGTGATGAAATGTATCTAAAAAAAGTAAATAGAGGTGACCAAATATAATTAGTTTTTATTAATGATTCATCTTTAAAGCTTTCACTTAGTAAGGTCATAATCTAATGATGAAAAATTATTACTTTACACAATAAATCTCAACATAATCTCCTTCTTTATCAATTCACTAAAATTTAATGGAGAATATTAATGACATAAAATAAATATAAGTGGAAATTTCAAATCAAAATCCAACTAAAAACTTGTGGAATCTTCCACATTAGCCTTCGGAAAGATATATTCTTCCCTAAAAGAAAGCCTTAACCAATCACCTAAACTGTAGTAAAGTCAAAACAGATCCTTTTTCCCGCCGAAGCTCCCTGGAGCCGATTTTTAGACACCAAAGTCTATATAAACAGCTGCATGACCCAATTCAAGTCAGTCAGTTGTCTAGTTTCGTGAGATGCTACCAAACTCCATGCGTGTCAGTTCATTGACTCATCATCACTTCAAAATTCTCAACAAACTCAACACAGCACTCAATTAACCATTGTCCGCATGGTAATCAAATTACAATTGACTTAAAAAGTGAACATTTTCACTACACAAACAGTAATAATTGAACACGTTTGAGATTTTTCCTTGCAGAAACCAAATTATTTTAATTTCACTAACAAATCAAAACCATTAACTTTTATTGACCAAATTTCTGCATGAACATTCTTCATAACCTTGTCTCAATTGCAACAATCAACAAATATTCTGTTATCCTTGCATGTATATCTATTGTATATATAAAAATCTCTTTATTGTTGGATCTCTAACCACTGTGTTTTTAGCAAATTGTCCTTATATTCTTTATTTGATCTACGTGTTGTGGGATAATGCATAACAAGCATGCATAATCTTTGCCTTACATAAATTACCTTCTGATACATTTTCACTCAGCTACAACCTGCAACAAACTATATTTCAAGCTATGGACTTATTTATCTACCCTGATAAGTTAAAATTAAAGTAAAGACTAGTTTTCTGATTGATTTGTTTTTTTATGGCATATCAACCCTTTGTGGGTTATTTAAAGGAAAAGTATATTTTGGATTGTAAGAATAATTCTTTATTTTTTTACAAGTGAATATTGTATAACAATAATTCTTTGGAGTTAACAATGATTTTTTCAGATACCAATTCTTCTTTTTAACTCATAGTTAGGGGAGAAAGGTATTTACATATAAATGAATAGAATGAACTTGATTGGAATTTGAACTCGGCTTTCTGATTTTTTATTAAGAGCCACTTAGTCATTACATCACCTGCACATCTAAAGCAAAGATTAGGAGACGTGTATAAATTTTAGTTAATCACTTTGTCAATAATGTAATTTAAAAATTTTAGTAACTTTTTTTTATGTGAATGGATTCAAGTGATATTTCTTGGTTTACAGCTTATTAATTCAAGCTACCATATTTTATTCTTAGTTTTTACATGTAATATCATTGAATCTATCTAAAACTGCTCTCAAGCCCAGCAACTCTGATAGTAAAGCACATTTTGAATCTGTCACCATTACTTTGTGTATCTGCCACTAGATTTCTTCAGTTCATTTTCAAATCACCGTTTGAGCCAATATTTAATAGTTTATTGACTGTTTTGACTAATTTTACAAAGTATCCTCTCAAACTTTTTCATTTTATCATTTTATATGGTAAATAGTTTTATATTAAACCTAACACCTGTCTCCGTCTCTACTGAGAGAAAAATACACTGTCTCAGTTTTAAGCAAACCTACAAGTCTGAATACCATGTTTAAGAAGGGCGTTACAATGGAATTTCATGAATTCAGCTATCACTAATCCATAAATCTTCATTTTTGTTCAACTATAGTAGTTGTTACTACTAAGTTCTTTGCTTTTTCATTTTTTTTTCTTCTCTTATATAGCCTGGTACCATTCTTAGGTACATAAAATAACAAGGGAGATAACTCAGTGATTAATGAGAGTTACCTTCTCTTGTAGCCGGAAGTAGATTTTTCACTCAGACAAGAATTGTACACTAAGCCATTATTTCCTAAATGGAAATTAATTTAATTTGTTTTTAAAAGTAAATGGAATAGATAAAAACGATGTGTCCCAGTCTATTTTTGTTGCAGTGATCACGTGAGTTTGGAATTTTCTTTAAATTGTTACTAAATATTTTGATTGCTACAAAAAAAAAAAAATGTTTCTTATGTTGTTATTCATTACAAGAAAAAAAAATTGAAGTGAACAGATTTTTAAATTAATGCTTCATCCTGTGTTATTATGTGGTTAATTTTGTTTTATTTGCAAACGTGTCATTCAGTTAATATTTTTTAAAGTTACAAATGTTTCCGACTGAATAGAAAAAATTCAGAAACATGCTTTTTATTTTCTTTATTTTAAACTTTTTGGTAAGACATTTTAAAAGATCTTGCTCTCAAATTTAATTTGACAGTTTATCCAACTAATTATTAAATATTGTTGTGGATTTAATAAATAACATATTTACCGACTGTCTTCATTCAAAACAAGCGATTCTATTATTGATTGTTAGAGGAATCAAGGAAAGTCAAGAAACCAATTTTGCGTTTAAACAGAAATTCACAGATATTTTAATTTAAATTATTACTTTTTTTTCTTTTAACTGTCTGTGTTGTAAAAAAAAATTAAAGTAAAAAAATGGTTGAAAAGTTTACTCCTTCAACAATCTCGTCCTTCGAAACACTAATCGGACGATTTTAAATCGTCCGAAACGAAAAAATAATATTGCAAATGTTCAAATAAATAACATGTTTTTAAAGATACGACGTCAAAAAATTATCAAATATTCAAAAAATTCATGTCTTCTTAGCCATAGTAAATTGAATTAAAGAGCTCTCAACTCTATAACAAAAACAATAGATGTAGTCGATTTTAACGTTTCAAACGATTTCTACTGGTTAAATACGTATTTACTTTTTTTACTCTCACTCATATTTAGAATATGTTTGTTAGTTAATCTGAATAAGTGTCAAAAAAAAAAAAGAAGTCATTAGCAACTGCAAATGACGGACGTTCAAAGCTGTGTTTTTCTTCAATAAATGTTTATTTTTTTAATTTATTTTGTTCATTTTTTTTTTTTAAATTTACTTATACAGTTTTCCTGAGCATCATAAAGTGAATGTTACTTCTTAATATCTGATAAGAATACAAGACTAAATTTTTCATTCATAAAAAAAGTTGTTTGTTTACTTCTGGACTCCATCAAATAAACACTGGCGAAATCGAGGTTATATATTTATTTAGGTTTTCAAATGTTCGATCTTCTTGTAAGGATGTAAGGGATTCTGTTTTTCTCCTAGTGTTTAAGTTACTGTTATTTGGGTGTCTTGTGTGTGTGTGTATGTATTTCAGGGGTTTACCTGGATTCACGTTCTTGTTTAGTGCATCTCTACTTCTACTGACATTCTGCACTTGGTGGCATTAAGGTTACTTTCTAGATCAACACTTGAGACTCTTTGAGACTCCAAGGAATGTGAAGGAGTTACCCATACCCACTGAGGAGTATTAGTGGGAGATGGTAATAAGAGAAAGTGGGAGTTATGGGGTGGATTAATGCCTGTAACCATCACTTGTAGAAGAGGCGAATCCCTCCCACAAAAAAAAATTATGAAGTAATTTAATTCTCAGGACCCAAACAATGAAGTAAAAAAAAGCAGAGATTATTCCAGCCACTGGATGTGAAACACCCCACATGATTATCTGCCAATGAGAACCTCTGCCATCAGCCTTGTGCCAAACTTTACCAAGTCAACAAAGTATCACGCTCGGCTTAGAAGTGGGTTGAACCAATAATTGCCTGTATACAAACTCTTAGACTTTAACAACAATTAACCAACTGTTGTACAAAGGACCTTATATAAAAATAGTATTTATTTATTTTTTTTATTTGAGTGTTATTTTCTTTCTTTGTGTCTTGTCCCTGCTTGGACCAGCCCAATATAAAGATACCTGACAACAATTTGATCTTGGCCACCTTATGATCAAAGAAAATCACGTGGGATAAGGCAGAACATGGATTGAAGCAATCACCTATTCAATCGACTGCTGGTGTTGGACATCTTAGATGACCAGGGAGAGTGTAGGGCAACACTTGTAAATATTCATTATTTAACCACCCCCAAATTTTTTTCTTAAGACCATAGAGTCCTTAATATATCTTATTTATAAAAGCAATTAAAAGATTTTCTAATATAATGTCTTAATTTGATTGCATTTTTTATTTTATGATTCCAGTCAGATTTTCGGTAACTGATGTTCCTGTTTTACAAAAAAAAAAATTGATGATTTAAATTCTCCAAGGAGTTCTGCTTTTAACTAATATGAATATTAAGGGTGTGAAAATTTAATTTTTTGAAATTTCATAAAATTAAGTAAGTGGGAGTAACAGATGCTAAAAAAAAAAAAACCCCAAAAAAACCAAGATTTTCTAAACAAAAATTTCTAAAATAATTTCATCATTTGTGAATAAGTCCTGATAGTTTAATTAAAATTCAACAATTATTTGATTTTTGCAATAATTTCTAAGTCAGTGTGTTTTTTATTGCAAAAAAAGATGTTAAAATTTCTTATACTAATCTTTCATCCCCTTGCTGATGCAAGAGAAACAACATTTTTAACCCAAATTTTGAATGTATTAGGAAAAAATAAAAAATTAATTAAATAATCAAAAAATAATTTGATCTTTCCTCTTAATAACATAGTGTGATGATAAAACTTTGTTTTTATCAAGTTTGGGGCATTTTTTTCATCACGGTATGCTCTTTTTTCAGCAAATTAGTGGCAGTACCTATTATAAAGTGATATACTATTAGTCAGTTGTATTAGTCAACATGACTGATAAGATTACTAATCATTTATCAGAAAAAATTAGAATAACATGAACGTTGTCCATCAAGATTTACGGATTTGATTCTTTCTTTTTTTTATGTTCAAACCTCAGATTACTTTTTACTTTTCAATTCTTTTCTCTTCTGCATTTAGATCAACAAGAATTCTGCCTTTACAGCAAGTATTACCTCATCATGGGAGATCCTAGTCCTTCACCCCCTGCTCCCCTGGATCTCGGGCGCTTGGAAACAGAAGCAAGAGCCAATGCAGCAAAACATGTTTCCAGCCGGTTTCAGGTAGAATGTTGCACATCTTTTTTTCTCTAACTGCATAGAAGACATTTGTTTTTGTTTGTTTCTTCTAAGAATCTAATAATTCATGTTAAGTGCATTTTTGCTAGTTTTGGGAATGACGATAAACTACTTCCAGCAACATGGCTTCTGTTCAGGAGATTGGAGGTTTTGAGGAGTGTGGAACCACCTTTTAATTGCTGTTGTTCTCAGGTCACCCTGACCCGGGTGGTAGCACCTTTTAGGGTCCCAGCCATAGGCAAATAGTAACCCCCCCCCAAAAAAAAAACAAACTATGAAAACATAATAGTCAAATGACCAACAGTACATATTTATAGTAGAATTACCAACAATAGATTTCATCGATGGTTGGAGGCATACAATTGCTTCAAAAGATATTTAGTTGAAGGCATATATTTGTGTTCAAAATATTTAGATTTTGACATTAAATAACCCATAGAGGTTGATATGCCACTAAACAAAATCAACCAAGCAACCACTTCATTTGCTAATTTTTTTTTTTATATGGTTATATTTTATCATATCTAATATTATAGATATGACTTGTTTGAAACATTTTACAGTAATTTTTAAGAATGTAATTATAAAACCAAGACATCTAACTGAATGTTTTTTAGCATTTCTATTTCTTTCACACTGCATTTTTCTACTCTTTACTCCCAGTCTGTTTTTTTTTTCTTTGTATAAGCTCTACTCTTGCTTCCTTTTAATCTTTCTTTTCACTGTTTTTCATCTACCTTTTTTTTTACATACTGCAATTTTCTGCTCTAGTATTCAAGAAGTGTAGAATACTGTAACAGTTACCAGCTAGAAATTTGTTTTTTGTTCTTTTTAATATATATATATATATATATATATATATATATATATGTTTACTAGCAGCATGGCCTGGCGTTGCCGTGCTTGATTCAAAAATCGTACGACTCATACAGCAATCGTTATCACTTAGCTTAAAATATTTTTGCCCTTCCTTGCCTTATGTTGCTACATGCCTTACTTCTTGCCTATCTCACACTACAAATTTTTTCTAAGCTCTATACTAAACATTAAATCTGTTATGAAAAAAGAACTAAACAAAATGAATACAAAACGATCAGCTTTAAAAAAGGACTCAGAACTGGAAAAACCCGAATGAAAAAAGAATGTTAACAACAAATACTTTTTCACACCTAACCCAGTTTTATGGAATCAGAATCAATGTTGAGTTTAAGCAAAGCGAGCCAATTGGAGTAAAGTGCCATGCAGATTTAAATTTTTCCCACTTGTGACGAATGCAGCTATCGATTTTTTTTTTTTTTTTTTTTTTTTTTTGCATGCTAGGATGCATGTTTAACATTCGTGTCAGTTAGCTGTTGGCTCTCACGCTGGTCAATAGAATCTTGCTGCCTATTTGTGGCAGCCAGCTATTGGCTCTTACTCTGGCCAGTAGAAAATGGCCGTAAACTACACGAAAACTGCCGTAGAAGCATGAAAAAATCAATTATTTCCACTATCGATGGGAGTTGGGAAATGCAAAGTCAGTCTTGGCCTTCCCGCTAACTTGGAGCATGTGCATGTAAATTTTGGTGCAAATCTGTCGAAAATTGCGGCTGTGCATTTGTTACACACACATCCTGCCTTTTATAGATAAAGATTAATGTTCACCTAAGACAAGGCTCAAAAGCCACTCATAGTAAAGGATTACTGAATGAGGAGAGGTAAGAGGAGGCAGAAGAAAGTGAAAACTATGAAGATGAGGAGGATAGATAACAATTGATTGACATAATGGGGTTAACATTGCAGTATTCAGGAAGTGTCCACCCAGGAGTTTTTTCCACAAAGTAGCAATTTTTTGGGTGAAAATCTGAGTGGTACCTCCTCTTTATTTTTTTTAATATGGGAGAAATGTGGATGATTTGACTCTGGACATATCATGAGGAGTCCTATCTGTAAAGGTCTGAACTAGTGGATCTAAAGAGTGGAGCTCATGTGAACATTTGACATGAAAATAGCAAGAGAATAGCAATGTTTTATCAGTGTGGAAAGAGGCTATAGAATGGAAGATAAGTCATTCCAACAAAACCGCATAGACAATTCTCAACTCTATCAAGGCTTGAAAGTGAGAATTGGGCAGCTGAAGTGGTAATACTCCATTTTTGGTTTACTCTGATTTTTGTAAATATAAAGCATGGCTGATGGTGTCAGGTTCTTTCTGAGGTTTATTTTATATTTATTGCAGACTAAATTTTCTTGAAACCTGTATGAACATATTTATCTTTCTACTCTGTCCCATTACCAAATATTTTGGTGCTGGTATATTACAGTGGTTGATGGATAAGACAGTAGGGAAGTTAACACTTAAGCAAAAGACTCTCCCATACCTGTACAGACAGTATCAACATAATAAATCTTGATAGAAAATAATAAGTTTTGTTTTCTAAAAAAAAATTATTCAGCCCTTCTTATTCAATAACAGATTTTTGAAACTTTATTTTTTTTGCTTTTTTTTGCTTTTTTTCCAGCGTCCTGAACAGTTGGAAAAGGTGGACCAGTATAAAAGACGTGTTGCTCGAAAGAAGGTAAAACTTTTAGGCAGTTTATTTTCTTATTTAAACTAATTTTCTTACAACAATAAAAGTAACTCTGTCCACAGTGTTCATAAATTGAAAACAATTTTGTATTTTATAAATGATTTACATTAAACATCACCCTTTTTTTTTTCTTTTTTTCATGCTTATTTTTGTTTAATGACAGCCATGAAGGCTCTGAGCATCTATTTTTATACATAGTTAATTTTTCAATGTGAAAAGTAATTTTGAAATAACATTTTTCTTTTCAAAGATTAATTTTTCTGTCTGAAAAGAAATTATTTTTTTTAAAACATTGGTTTGTATAATTTATGTATACTCCCATTGTTTTTAACATATGATGGTCAAGCAGCTGAGGTCTTAGAACCAAAGAGCCAGACTACCCACAAATATCATTTGATTATAATGGTTAAGGCTTGTGCAGAAGCAACCATGCTTTTTGGAAGAGCTGAATACAGAGAACTGGTGCACAGTATGCCGCAAGGTCCCCAAATGATCCTCCATAGGTTTTGAATTCAGTGTTGTCCTTCTAGACCGTTGATCCCCCAAGCACAGGGATTTCAATAAATGAAACTATTGGCCATAAAGAAAGGAAATTTGTTCTCTTGCATAAAGTAATGAATAGGCTTGTTATGAGTCGACCAATAAGTAGATATAATTATAATTGCTATCTACTGAACTCTCCTATTATTTTCAATGTCTGAGGGTCAAGCAGCTGAGTTCTTAGAATCAACAGCCAGACTACCTGCACATATCATTTGGTTATGGCGGTGAAGGCTTGTGCAGAACCAACCACATTTTTTGGAAGAGCCCAATATGGGGAAGTGGTGCACAGTATGCCATAAGGTCCTCAAATGATCCTCTGCAGGTTTTGAATTCAGCATTGTCCTTCTAGACCGCTCATCACCCAAGGCTCTAAAACCCAGTCTGTCCTGTTATTTACCGATAGGTGGGTTGAGAAGGGATGGATTCATGCCTTTCCCAAGGCTATTGACATATAAGTGAATGTAATGGACTCAGCTGGAATTTGAACTCTGCTCTCCAATTCCTCAATCCAAGGATAAGGAACAAATAGGGAACATTTATAAATTTAAGATGTTTCCCTTTTATTTAATCTTAAATAAAATCAAAATGTTAAATTTATAAATGTTTCCTATTTGGTTCCTATCATTGTGAGATGACAATAATCCATATTTGATACCAATTCATATATATATATATATATATATATACACACACAATGGAATGGACTAAGTTCAACAATTATTTAATATATTTTCTGTTTGTATGTTATTTTAATAGATACAATTTATTTAAGAAATGCTCTGTTTTTTTAATTAAACTATTAATTACATTTACCGGCCTGAAATTATATATATATATATATATATATATATATATATATATATATATATATATATAAAAAGTTGTGTATTTAGGCAGAAATCCTTTTTTAATACATGTTTCATTGAACAACACTGAACAGGTACTTTTAATTTTTATATTGTTTTTCTTGTCTAGGTACAAATGTTTTCTTTTCTTGACTTAATGAATGCAAAAATTGTCCAAAAGTTTGTTGATTCTGACCACTTTCAGCTAAACTGTTAGCCGTTTTCCAAGATTTTTTTTTTTATGATTTCATGGGAGAGTTTGAACATAAATTATCCAGTATCTTCAAAACACCTTCTGCTTTCATAAACCATTATCAAAGAATTTTTTGTAGGCTAGTAAAGTTGTGTGTATCGGTAGGTATTGTGTTTGATAATGGATTATGAAAACCAAAAACACTCACAATTTCTACAACACAAGTCATTTCCTATTTATCTGCAGGAACACTCTAATTCTCTCTCTACTGATAAATTGAAATCAGTCTCTCTTGTTTGTGTCTGTTTTCTTCTCACTAAATTAATTCATAAACAATAATGGCATCCCACATTTCCAGGAACTGGTTCTATAAAGGCAGGTAATCTTTAGGAACCTATTCTGCTTATTTTCTTTTCAATCTGAGAAGGAAACAAATTATAGTATTAAAAAGAATTAAACCATTTTGATAAATTTAATAGAAAATATAGTCAGTTTCTTTTTTTCTTGTAATAAAGTTTCCTTCAACCAATTCAACATGTGTCTCCTGTTCAATACTACATTCACATTGCTCTGTTGCTTTGTTAAGCACTTTTTATAGATTGAGTGACAAGTCAAATTTACATAAGGTGGGAAGAGAGTCTTGTAAAAGTAGCTGAGATTTATCTTTTCTTAAATATATGATTCATAAATCTGCCATTTTCTTTTTGGAAATATTTTACATGCAAAACACGTCTGAATCCATTTTCGTTCAGGAGGTAAGCTACTCTAATGTTGCAGAAAAAATTTATTTATTAAGATATTTCCAGATTGAAATTATCATATTTCTGTTCAGAAGCATGATACTTTTTGTCTCTAGTGTCATCAGCTGTGTTATGATTTCTTAACTACATTTGAACTGAATTGCAGCAGTCCCAAAGATCCAATGGAAGAGCTATCAAATTTAAGACTAGGAGATTTGCCACATTTTTAACTTGAAGACTTTCTTTTGTCAGAATAAATTATGCCTCTCAAAGAAAGCCTTTTTTCTACCTCCACAAAACTTACATCAGTGGTATTAATTATATTTTTAGCTCTTTGGATAGTTTTAGGTACAACATGTTTATGTTAATTTTCCATTACATAATCATAGAAATCCTTATTGTTGTGGTAGGGTGTGTGTATGTGTAAGCATAGTGTAACTAACATTTACTTAGACACATTGGCTATTGATATAGAAGATTATTTTCAGATAATCCAACAACTGGTTCACTAAGCTTTTATATTATTAAAATTTTTGTTTATGTGAACTGATAGGATGCCACTATTGTTCATAACCAAATGCATATCCTATTTCTTACTTGTTTACTCTTTTTCTTCTTCCTCATCCTTTAAAGGTTCTATAATATTTGATTGTGTCACAGTTGAAGTTCTTTTTTATTTTACTTTTTTTTTTTTTTGTATGTGCAGGCTTCTGTGGAGGCAATGCTGAAAACTGCTGTTCAGTCTCAGTTGGATGGAGTGAGAACAGGACTTCACCAACTCCAGTCTGCTCTCCAGAACGTCTATGAGATCAAGAAGAGGTCAGTAATGTTGTTTGTTTGGATTATCAAGATGTACACGTATACATAATTTTTATGGATTACTTATTCTTGAATAGGAACTTGCTTCTCTTTGTGATGCTTTTCAATAGAATTGGATTGTAGTAAGAGAGATCATCTTCTCTCAATCAGTGCTAACGACATCACAATATGAAGGTAACTGGGAATTGAAGAGAAAGAAGACATTAGATCATAATCCTTTCTTAAAGGTAAACATAAAAGCATAAAAATGAGGTAAATATGGACCTTTGTACCTGAAATAAGATGGATTATCAAAAAGACCATTTTTCCCAACTATTTTAACTATCACTTCTCAGCAAAGTTCATTTTAAAAATGATGATTAGTGTGGAAGAAGAAAGCTTTTTAAGAAATGTTTTTTTTTTATTTATCCTTTTGAATTAAACTCTTTTTTCACTTTTCTAGCATGGATGAAATTGATGAATCATATAAGTCTATAACTTCTCTTGAAGAAAAACTGAAACGTGTGCGTGAGGAGAACTCAAACTTTTGCCAGGTAAGAATCTGGTTTTATCTGACTAGGCTTCAGCTAACAAATTTGAAGACTGTTAAAACTAATATGACTAATGTCATGTCTGGATCTTTATTTCCTTCACTCCAGGATCCTTACTTAGTTGCAGAATTACAATCTGGAAGTTATTATAAAAAATAAAAGAAATAAGAGTTGAAAATTAATAATAATCAATATTGCTTATTAATAAAATATTGATTACTGACAAATGTGTTCTTCAAATGCTTTTTTGTTATTTTTTAATAAAGTAAATATTTTAAAACTATTTCTTTTCTTCTTTTTCTCTAAAAATTTAATACAGGTAAGATATGTTCACCTATCGTCCAGTCCGCATTCCCTTGTCTTTTGAACAGAGTAGTTGTTTATTCCTTGTTTCCTGTCTAGGATTGGATTTCTGGTTACTGTTAAAGTCTTCTCATTCTCTTTAACTCTTTGTATCCCGTTGCATCTTAGTGGCATTATTACCTTACTTTAGGAGAATTGGTTACAAAAATAAATAATTGGAAGAAGACATAAAAATATGTAAATCTTTGTTGATTAATTTGTTGGATCAGAATCATTTTTCTTTTTTAATTTTCATTTATTTTGGTTTTATTTTAGCTTGCAGCAGCAGTGGAAAATCTGAAGCACATCTTTCAAGTTCCTGAAAGTGTAAGGAAAACACAGGAATTAATTAATGACGGAAAATTGTTGCAGGCACACAAACAGTAAGTTCTTTTGCATTGCAGTTTTATTGTAGATTTTGGACTTTTTAGATTTTCACACATTTCACTGAAAAATATCAACTAAACAAAAAAAAAATTCCCAAAATAATTTCCAATTTGTTTTAATTTTGTTGTTGGATTTTTTTCTATTTACCTGTACATATTTCCCAGTTTTATTCATTAACTGACATTCAACTTAATTGCATATTACCAACAGTCAAATGAAATTAGGAGGCACGGTGGAGTAACGGATAGCGGCTTGGATTGAGGAATCAGAGAGCCGAGTTCGAATTCCAATTGAATCCATTACATTCACTTACGTGCTAATACCCTTGGGAAAGGTGTGAATCCTCTTCTTCTCCCTCCAGCTATGGGTAAATAGCAGGACAGACTGGGTTCTATAGCCTTGGATGGCAACTGGTCTAAGAGAAGGACAACTCTGAATTCAAAATCTGCGGAGGGTCGTTTGAGGACCTTGTGGCACACAGTGCACCAGGTCTCTGTAATCGGCCCTTCAAAAAGTGTGGATGGTCCTGCACGAAACCTTCACCACTATAATCAAATCTCATGTGCTATACATGCGGGTTGGGGACCGCTTGTGAATTCCAAATTCCCATGAAACTCCAATATTTGAGCCGGCTCAACCCACCTCGGGTGAATGCCATTACAAGAACAAGAAGAAATGAAATTGCCGTTACTAAGCTCTCAATATAAAAACATGATTCAACATGTAACAATGATGATATTAATTAGCCCTGTGAGTAGAACTTATGCCAACTGCATCATCGGTAAACAGGTAAAAAAAACCTGACCAAATGATTATAGACTCAAATATAAACAACTAATATTTATGTTCTAATTCTCATATAAGCTAGATGTTCTGTTTAATAATATTCAAAGGAAAACACTGGAACAAAAGATTAGTGAAGAAACTGTTTAATTACATGGATTAATAATACAATAATAGTGAATACTGTAGCAAGTGTGGTAATACCTACAACCCACTTTGCAACAACCATTCCTATGAGCAGGCGTTCCACTCATAGTCAATGGACGAGTCCATGTTCAACAATTAGTGTAAAGAAAGTCGGCCATCTTTCTGCACCATAATTTACCTAGCACTAACATATTTAAACACTGATTATTATTTTTTTCTTTTTAATTTTTTTTTCTGGGTTGATGCGTTATTATTCATATTATTAACAGTCGAACTAATGTCCTCATCTTTGTTATTACTATTATAATATTTCAGGTGTTGTGTCCTCTAGCCTTCTTCCGGTGTCTGCCAGTCCAAATATTTCAAACGGAGCAATTTATCTAATCTTAAGATATCTTTAAGATGTCCCTAGACATGAACAGCAGAATGAGAACAATCTACAAAATCCCTGTCGATTAAATAATGAGTTCAGTTTGAAGTTCCCCAAAAGTTACCTTGATCAACAAACACTGATTTTTAACTTAGAAAAGAAAAAAATTTAATTTTAATCACCTGAGAAGCATATATTTTTGTGAGAGATGAATTTGTCAGTTGCTTCAGGACAGTCATTGCATTAACTGTTTTCATCAGCATCTATGAATTGTGTCTCAAATCACCAATTTACTGTTATAGTGATAAGACCCAAGACAAATTTCTTGTGTAATTTCTCATCGGCTGCTCCCAACTGATATGCAGTGAATCTTACTGAGTTTTAGATTTTAAAAAGTTAAAATGCTATTTACTATATTTATTTTTTTACTAAGTATACAAAATATAAAGTTTTTATTATTCTTTAAATATGTAAATCTATATAATAATTATATATCTGAAGAAATATAGTCTTAAGGTGTGCTATATTTATGGGATAAAGTGCTCAATATCAGAGATAGTGTGTGTAAACATAAAAGTGAACATTGAAGTCAACACTTAGAGGCGACAGTCTATTTCATATTAGACGCAATTGTCAGGCCACAACGATTGCATCTAGCATGAAACAGCCTGTCGCCTCTAAGTGTTGACTTCAATGTTCACTTTTATAATAATTATATATATATATATATATAAAGAAAACAATACTCAAATATTGTTGCTTTCCTGTGACTTGAAATGTCATGTATACGCTCTATTTATTATGTAGCTGTCTCACAGTCTTCAGGCAAAGGACAAGATACTCAATTCTCTATATGTAAATCTGTATAATAATTCTACAGATGTAAGTCTAAATGATTTTGAATTTTATAATCTGCCAAGTTTTGAGTCATTTAATTTAGATGTTTAATAGATTTCTTGGTATGAGATGTGAATTAACACCTTGCATATCTTTCTTCCTTAGTGTATGTATATCTGTTGTCTAGGGTTAAAAAAAATCAAAAGATCTTATTGATTCATACATTTTTATAAGTAGGAATATTAGTAGAGCCAAGAATAAAAGAAGTCATACATGTGTTATATATTTTATCAGTCCTGTATATGAAATTTTTGTAGTTCTATAACTTAATAAGGAATTAAATGCTCTTCTTCAATGATGAACCGAGTTTTGAGCTGATTGTTCTAATTAACGTAATTTGGCTGAAAAAATAGGTTTAAAAATAAGCAAACCTATTTAATATTGGCAATCAGTCTAGCCTTTTTTTATTATGTATTAGCCACATAGCATAAATTTATCTAAAATGTAGTCCTGGGTATGATGATAAACTACATCTGACGGCAAGGCCTATGATTGGAAGATGGGAGGTTTTGAGGAGCATGGAACCACCTCTTAATTATTGTTGTTCTCAGATCTACCCTGACTCTGGGTGGTAGCACCTGTTAGGGCCCCAGCTATGGGCAAATAGTGAACAACCAAACAAAAACAAAACACTATCAAAGTATAAAAATACATTTTTATAGTAAAAATACCAACAATACATTTTATCTGTAGTTGAAGGGATACAATTGCATTCAAAATATATTTAGTTGAAGCCATAAAATTGTGTTCAAAATATTTAGATTTCAGCATTAAATAACCCATAGAGGTGTTGATATGCCGCTAAACAAAATCAACCAACCAAATAACCAACATGAAAGAACACTTTCATGACATTAGTCCATATAATATCCTACAATTTCTTAAAGAAATCAAACTCTATTCTAAAATATAATTTCAACAAAACTACAATGTAAAACACGCATATTGTCTCTATGTCCGCACAAACCTGTATATGCACAAAAGTTGAGTATCATCTACCATGTATTCAATTGTGAAAGCAGAATAACATCTATCATATTTTTATTAAAGCTCCCAAGAAAATTAAATTTCAGCATTAAATGACCCATGAAGGAGTTGATATGACTTTAAACAACCAAAACAAAAGCAAAAAATCAATTATCTAAAATGTTGTATTTCTCCTTGCTTTTTCCTTATTCTTTGTTCTGTTTTTCTAGTTTGATGGATTTGGAAATGGCCAGAGATGATCTCTTAATGGAGCTTCATCGGCAACCACAACAAAGTCCCACAGATAAAAATGTAAGTTTATACTTTGCCCCCCTTTCAGCCTTATCATTATTCAGGTTCTCAACATCATTTCAACCTAACTTTGGTTAATTCCTTTTAAATAGAAAAGGATTTTATACTAGTAGTATTATGAGATATAATACAATCTGAATTTCTTAGAGAAAACATTTTCAAGTAATATTAATTTAATCCTTCTCTCATTTTAATTCCAATTATTTTATTTTTTTTATTACAACTTCTGGATTATTTCACAGCAATTTTTCTATTTTAAGTATGTGTATGTAAAATGAAAATTATTACAGCAGGCTTTTTATCACACTGACAGTTGCTAACACAGCAACGATTGTCAAACACAACTCTCTAACAAACTTAAATCATACTGACTCCCAGTTTTCTACACTTGGGGACCACAAGCCAACTCAGTGACTGTCCTTTTGGTTGTCGTCTGCCCAATCAAAACAAACCTTTGTTTCATGTCAGCTGGAATAGTTGAGGTGAAACAATTGAATACAAAACAGTTATTATAACAAATTGCCTTTCTTTCTTCTTGAAACACTTGAAGATATCACTACAATATATAATTTGCTTCTTTCTCTTTGCAGACTTTGAAACATTATTTTGCAGATGTTGAAAAGCTCTCTGAAGCTATGGGAAAGCAGCTTTGGCTTATTCTACAACGAGCTTTGATATCTGTGAGACAAGAACCAACTATTATTGTCACAGTCATCCGAATTATTGAACGTGAAGAGAGGTGTGTGATTTCTTAGTTTTCCTTTGCAAATCTTTCATCTCATTATCGTGTCTGACTGCAGTTAACAAATTTAGTATCTCTGTTTCTTCGGATTGGGATATTAAGTCTTCCATATTCATTAGTTTTCTTTTCACTATCCTCATCTCTTTGATTTTTATTTTCTTTATTTGAAGAAAGTCAGAAACTGAACAAAAATAAGGATAGCAAGGATAATATTTTGTTAATATCAAAGATTTCAGACTAAATCTTTTATTTTTATAAATTTATGGCATTTTTTTATTCTGGAGAGTCTGTCTTTGGCACAGCACCTTCTCCATTTCATGAAAAGAGAGAAGGTCATGGGTTACACTTACACCATTGTGGCACTAGATGGAAGTAAAGCTGTTTTTTAATCTACACATAAAATGGCCTTATGCCACATTTCTATCCCTGTAGGTAGATGGTTAAATAACATTATGCCATCATTCAGCTAAATGATGTAATTCATTTATAAAAGAATTCCAGTTTCAATTTAATAACTTCTTCACAATCTTGAACTTGTTGTTGGAACCACTGATCATGCAAGGATTATTGCCATGGGATTTAACAATTGATAATTTGAAGGTAACATGAAACCGAAAAAACATCTCATTCCAGTTCAATTATTGTTTGTTGAATTGTATTTTGTAATATAAAAAACAGGTTTTGTCATGCAACAAAATTACTTGTTGACTTCTCCCCCGCAAAAAAAAGAAGTTTTTCTCTTCTAATGTGTCATTCAAATGTGCCAATTGCTCACTGTTGCATTGGCACAGTAACAGTTTGTCCCAATCTCTGCAATTTGAAATAAAGAATTTGTTTTGAATCAGGTAAAACATAGAAAAATCTTTTTCATTTGTATCTTCTGTTTAATATTCAGGTATCCTCTACATCTATTCATGATTTTCTTCATTCTGTATTCGCCACAAGAAATCCATTTTTTAACACTACTGACTATTCAGTCCAAAAAGAGTAAGAAGACAATGATAAGTGTTGGATTTATATTATTTATGTGTGGACTGTTGTCCTCAAATTTCTTACTATTATCACTGATGATTATTTGTGCTAATAACAACAACAACAACAACAACAACAATGATGAGGCCAATAAATCTGTGGAAAATAATGATAACTCCTCATTGCAGAAATTCAGATAGACAAATGTTTAAATAAACAGTGACTGACAATCATTTCTCTAAGTTCATGTGGAGCATATTTTCTGAGTTTCAGAATTTTTTCGAAGGCTTGTGAAAATGTTAAAAAAAATTCTCTGCTCTGAATAAGTGACATTTAATATTTTCATGTGTCCTGTCTATGTTGACCGTAATATAGGCTTACGGCCACATCACATTGAACCACCACTTCCTGTGCAATCACCAAAGTTAAGCAATGTCAAGCTTGGTCAGTACCTAGATGGGTGACTGCTTGAAAATACCAAGTGCTGTAAGTTTGGATGTATGGGTGGTTTAATGAATAATGGCTGGGAATTGTTAATCAGAGAGCAGTTTTCTAATTTCCATTGGGTTCGTTATATTCACTTACATGCAAATACCCTTGGGTGGGAAAGGTATGAATCCACCTCTTCTCTCTCCAGCTATGGGTCAATGAGTAAACATATCACTAAACCATTATTATCTAAAAACAAAACAGAAAAAACATTCTTACAATCTAAAAATACTTTTTGGCTTTATATAACCTGCAAAGATTTGATAAGCCATAGAAAACTAATCAATCAATTGACTTTAATATAGTTTTAATGGAATTGTTGTAGCTAGGATTCAATTTTTCTCATCAGATGTCTTCTGTATAAATGTCACATCTCATCTGCAGTCTAAAAAGGCTGTCTCTTGAAATCTTCATCTGTTTTTTTTTATTCTCATTTTAGAGTTTCTCATCATATATTATCATCTTGTTAGTTCTCCTGCAATTTTCAGCTGTCATAATCTTTCATCAGCAATCTTGGACCTTTGTGCCTGCAAAAACACGGAATGTCAAAAGCACATTTTTTCCATGGACACAGATATTATTTTAACTACCATCACTCCTCAACAGTGTTTATTGTTTTAAAAAGTGATGATTAGAATTGAAATAAAACCTAAACATATGATGAAAGAGAATTTACACATCTTTTTGTTATTGAGAATTACAAGAATATTAAACACTATTAGATTGTTTATTTACAAGAATAATTTTATATTTGCCACAGTCTAAAAACAAGCACAATTGTGTTAAAACTAATGCAATGCAATATTTATCATTTACCAATTTATAAAGAAATAAATATGAAAATAATCCACTATTCATATATTTATATAACATTTACTAAATTATTAAAATATGTGAACCAACTCTTATTATTTACCATTTTATAAAGTTCGTATCAATTAGCAATTAGCTGATGTTTTGCCAACTATTCCAATAAATAATATAAATAAATAGTTTAAATAAATAGTATTTATTATTTTTGTTGTAAATTCTCAAGAGAAAGATGTATAAATTCACTTTAATCATATGTTTAGGTTTTATTCCAATTCTAATCATCGCATTTTAAAACAAACATTGCTGAAGAGTGAAGATAGTTAAAATAATAGCAGTGTCAGGAGAAAAATTATCCTTTTGACCCTTTTCATATTTTTTCTTTTTTTTTTTTTTTTTTTTTTTTTTTTTGCAGGCAAGAACGTCCAACATTGTCCTTTCATCATTCTGACATCGACTCCTTTGATAAATCAACATAAGCTTTCATGTTGAAGCTTTTTTTTCCTTTTCATAGGCAGTCTATCAACATTGTATTATCATTATATAATTTCAGGATAGACGTAGCTGCTTTGAAAAAACATGAACAATTTGGATTCCTTCCACCTGGACGTCCTAAACAATGGCGGAAAAAGGCATTTGAAGTTTTAGAAGAAGCAATTGCTGCCAGGTAACAAAAAATGCCTTTCTTATTTAATTTCTGTTTCATTATTTCTAATTGTATTTCTTATCACCTATTTCTGCCTTATATCAGTTTGTTTATATGAACATTTATCTTTGCTTGTTAAATGTTTCATTCATAAATGGATAACAGAGGTAGAATAAAATTTTCTCAGTTATTCAATGCAGTATAAAGTACATTTCCACTTTCTTTATAGAAATAAAGAAAGTGAATGCTTTTTTTTTCTTTTTTTTTTTTTTTTTAAAGTTTTTTTTTTGATCTCATTAACAAAAAAATCTATTTTAGAATTGAAGGCAATCAGCTTGAAGATAGAACTGATAACAAAATGTGGTTGGTACGCCATCTTGAAATTACTCGAAAATTTATGATTGAAGATTTTAAAGTTGTCAAGGTATATACCTGTTTATATATTCCCGTCTTTTAAAAATGTGTCTTCTAATTCCTGTTTTTTATAACCTTTTCTATTGATTTTTTTTTTTTTTTTTTTTTTTGGCCTGTTCTTCTTCAATTTTTTTTTTATTTTCTTTTATTGACAAAGATTCTTTAAATATTGTCATTTCTCTTTTCCTGTTCACTTCATGTATCAAAGCAAAGATTGAAACATTAAGGGCAACATTAACAAATATATAATGACTCTGCTACAGTGATGCATATGTACAGATTATATAAAAACTGGTATTAAACCATTATTCTCATTTAATTTTACATTTTATTTTTATTGCTTTTTATTACAACACCTATAGTTTTTACATTCTACATTTGTAAGTCACTATCAAAGATATGGAAAGCAAGCTTCACTTTTTCACCTCATTGACTGATATAACTGCACCATATCAAACTGAAATCTCCGTGAGCATGCTTTTTATTAAATCAATTCACATGCACATTAGGTGAATGCAATCAACTCAATGATGCTACTTCAGCTCACAGGGGGTCATTCAAAAAGTTCTCAGCCTCATTCAGAAGGAGTTGGAGAAACAAGACAGTTCTTCACTATTTTTCAATATAGTCTCCCCCCCCCCTTGACATCATTGCCCTTGATTCAGTGATGTTTAAGCATTGCAATCCCATTACAGAAGGTAGCGTACTGGTTCTGTAAAAACTTTGTCACAGCACATATGATCATTTCCAAAATGGTGACCACCACCCAGGTGTGATTTGAGTTTAGGAAACAAAAAGAAGTCAGATGGAGCTAAGTCTGGTGAGTAAGGGGGGGTGTGAGATAGCAATTCAAAGCCACAGCTGGCTGCTTTAGCTACTGCAACCTGAGCAGTATGAACAGGTGCATTATCATGGAGCAAGCACACACTTCTTGCACTCAGCTTCCCACAGCGTTTCAACTTTATTGCTGCTTTTAGTTTTCTTAATTCTGGTGCACAGTACTGTCCAGTAATAGTTTTTCCTTTTTCCAGGTCATCTATCATGATTATGCCTTTGGAATCCCCAAGAACCAGAAGGCATCACTTTGCTAACAGATGCTGCCTACTTGAACTTCTTCAGGAGTGAAGAAATAGTTTATTTCCAATCTTTGCTTTGAATCTTTGATTCAGGTTTGAAGTGGTAAGCTCAGGTTTCATCTTGAGTTACTAATCTGCATTGGAAATCCTCAGGGTCAGCCTGGAAGCAAGTCAGAAGTGTCCTTGTCAACCCTTTTTGGTCCCTGCTCTGGTGTCAGCATTCTTGGGACTCATCTTGCAGACAGCTTATTTATCCCTAGGATCAGAGTTAAAACAGCATAGACTTAAGCAGAACTAATGCCTATGGACTTAGCTATCTGCTGGGACAGGAAGACATATCATTCAAAACCATACAGTGAATGACATCAACTTGTTCATCAGTGGTTGAAGTTTTTGTACTCTTTAACAAGAATCGAACCTGTGACCCTTAGTGCAAATGGAGCTACTGTTTAGTTCAGTATGCATGGCAGGGAAAGATAGAAATCAGGGCTTAGTTAAAATAGTATGGACTAAACCAGAACTAATGCCTATGGACTTAGCTATCTGCTGGGACAGGAAGACATATCATTCAAAACCATACAGTGAATGACCTCAACTTGTTCATCAGTGGTTGAAGTTTTTGGACAACCTAACTAAAGGTCATCTTCTGTGATGCCTCTGCTCAGCTTGAATTCTGCAGCACACTTCTTCACAGTTGCATAGTAAGGGGAGTCCTCAGCAAGTGCCTGTACCATGTCCTCATGGATTTCCTTGGGTGTTATACTTTGGGCCTCTGAATTTTCCATTTTTAGATTTGTCACACACCTTTCATCTTTGTATGGGCCTCATCAGCACAGAAATTAAGACAGAAATCTGAATTAGTTTTTCTACATTTATAAGAAGGGGTAGTGAGTGTGTCACCACAAAAAAAAAAATCAGCTATGGCTCTTCTTTCTGGGTGAGGTTTAGAACATTTTTTTTAATGACCCTCATAGCAAAAAATACATGCAATACGAAACCACATTAATTTTTTGCTGACACTATTAAGTTGTTACTTGATTCTTCACTTCACTGAAATCTTATTTCCAATCCATGCTGATTTTTAAACAATCTTTGAATATAAAGTCGATGTGCAGGTGGTGAAAAGAATAGCAGCTTGGAATGTGAAATTGGAAAACCAAGTTCAAATTACAACCTGACTCATTGTATTCACTTATGCATAAATACCCTTGGGAAATGTAGGAATTCATCCCCACTCTAACTATAAATTAGATAATAGTACTTGTATTTGGAAAAAATCATTATTTAAAAAAAAAAATAGCTAATGCAATATTCACTCCCCCAGAATAATTATTATTACAATGCAAAATATGTTTTGACTTTAAAATAACCCACAAAAGGTTTACAAGCTATAAAAAAAGAATCAATTTGAATATAAAGAACATCCTGAATTTTGCTATAAAAATAACAAAAGTAGAATGTAAAAACAACTATGAAACAATAAAAAGCACCAAATTTTAAAGATATTTCTTGGACAAAGATAAATTCGGCACAAATCAGATAAATGTAACACTCCATAAGAATCAAACTTACTTGCAATGGCTTGTGAGACTTGTACTAAACATCATTCTGTGAGAAATGCGCTAACCTGGATTATCAAAGCTATCTTGATATGTATTACTCTGTGAATTATTGTTGAAGGGCAATTGCAACATTCTAATCTTACAAGTCCTTCTTAGTAAATTCATTCTTTACTGGGTGCTACACATCTGTGATTTTGTGCCAATGTTAGTTTTGTCCTATAAATATCTGTAAATTTCTACTGATCTGTCCATGAACACACATATACAACAAGCACAAGATGGTGAGAGAAAGAGATAAATTAATGACAATTCTTGTATTCTTTCTTAGAAAAAGTTTAGTAATACATTTCCTGGGAGTCTAATGTTAGTTTTAAAATTTAAATTATAAAATTAGTTTCTGTTTATCATTGTTGATTATTATTTTTTTTATTTATGTTGATTAAGCTTTCATTTTATTCCTAATAAATTCTTAAATTCAGTTTTCATTTTATTTTTCTGTCAACTTTGTTGCATTTATCTAACATAAAAAATAAATTCTTTGAAAATTTTAATTTGTTTTTATCTCATCAATTTTTTACCTTACTTTCTTTTTGAGAATATATTAATTTCTGTTATTTATTTAAAGAATCTTTTTGGTTGGTGCACAGTGTACAAAGAACTGTATTACTTATTTTCATGTGCAATCAAAATGCTATTTCACTCCTGATTATTTATTGATGTATATTTTATTTTCCAAAAGACTCTTTTCCCACCAATATTTCCTCCGGACTATGATATTGTGAAACTCTATGTTAGAATGTACCACCGATGCTTGTCAGCACATGTAAGTAAATTATATTTTTGTATTTTACTGTGCATTCATTTGTCTTATATTTCATAAAAACAATAATTTTGTCAAAGTTTTTAGAATTAGTAAATTTGAAAGGTTAGTGAATGTTTACCAGAACAGAAAGCAGATTCAAATCCCAGTTGAGATTATTTATGACCAATTCAAACAAATGCTCTTGTAGACATCCCATTACACATTGTAGGTTCAATGGGGTCAGCACATGTACTACGACTGAATCAGCAATGGCTCTGTCTGGAGAAATGCTCATGAGAAAGGTCTAAAAACCATTTGTCTAAATACTTGATAAAAATATCTTGTCACTAGCATGGTTGGTGAAGGAGTAAGCACAAAATGCTCTTATCTGACCATGCAGTCACTGCAAAGAACTGTTACCACAGTTATCAATCTTGACATGGTTTAGTTATAGTTTTCTGCAAAACAATATATTTAATATTGTCTTGGGTTTACTGGTCATCTATTAGTTTGTTCCATGAAATCGTTTGTTTTTTATCATTTCTTTTTAATACTTATTATTTATTAATAATTCTGATGAATTGTTCAGTGTATTTCCTTTTATTGTTTGCGACCTCTCCTGCTAATGATCCACTAACTGTTCAATGCTCTGACGATAGAAATCACTAAGTTTTGACTTGAAATATTCATCATGTTTTAAGCTTTACATCGTTGTTGAATGAAGCACCCATCAAATTCTTAGAAAGCAGCTGAAAAAGGTGGTAGTCTAAAGAGATTAAATCAGAATATGGTAAATGTGGCAGAACTTCCCAACCAAGTTCTTTAATTGCATGTTTGGTCATGTTAGCGATGTGGGGGTGAGCATTGTCATGTTGAATAATCACACTATCACCAGTGAAGTCTTTTCAGCTAAATTGCCTTTTTGTGCCTCTGTTCATTTGTTTAACATACAACTTAGCATTGACTGTTTGGTTGTTCTGGACCTTACCCATTGGGTGAAGATGACAAGCAACAGTAACATGTGAGCTTGCCATCCTTCTGAGCCAATTCTTTAGGGGGCTGGTGTGGTTCTTCTTTAATCGGTGCATGCAATTGGTTCTCATCAAACTGCATAGGGTCTGCCACAAGGCAGAGAGTCTATGAGTTAAAACTTTCTTTCCTTTGTTCTTGTCTACTTGGCATTTCATCTCAAAGGGGTGCCTAATCTGAAATAAAATTTCAATAATATTAAACAACAGTTTCACAGGATGACCAGAGGTACTAAGCAAAAAATGCCATGAAAGATTATTCTTTGAGATCATGTGAAGAACATCAGAAAAATGAACAAATATATGTAACAACCTAATATAATACAATTTTTAAAGATTGTATCAAGTATTAATGATAAGAAAAAAAGTTTCATTAATATAACTTAAAAACCCCTTCCCATTTATGTCTCTTTTCAGTTTATAATGTTTATCAGATTTCCTTTTCCTCTAAAATTTAAGCAAAAAAAAAAATCTTGCTTTAAAAATTTCTAGAGAAACAGACATACTCAAACTTTTCGTGATCTATTTTTATTCCTTTATACTGTCATATCCTCTGATGAAGATTGAAAACTTAAGTCATTGTCTTTAGAAATTTCAATTTTTAATGAATATATTATCTAAACTAATTTGACAATGTTTCAGTAGACAGCAACTAATTCAGTTTTTCTTGTTGTTTCAGTTGAAAGATCTTATCCAACAACAACTTGAAGGAAATGAAATCATTACTCTGCTTATATGGCTCAATAGTTATGAGTAAGTAGGGTTTGCTAAAAATTGGTTAGTTTGGAACAAGGCTAAAGGGGAAGAAATGTGCTAGGAAGATCTTTGATATGGGTAAGACTTGCCTGCTTGGAAAATCAGCATTTTAAATTTTGACTGGATTTGAATACTAATCTCTGGTAACCAGTGTGAAATATGCAATTATCTCAGCTACAAAACATGACCATTTTTTTTTCTTTATTATAAAGAAGTTATAACTTTGCATGTGACAAATATTACAAAATGTAGATTAAATAGGCTTTCAGAAAAATTTACTTACAAAAATAATTTAACATATCAACCATTGTTGGTTTAATATTGTCAAATATGTCTTGCATATATTTTTAAGTAATATTTTATTTTTTGTTGTATGATTCTATTGTTTCTGATTGTTATGTTTGTTTGTGAATTTGTTTTAGTTGAATGGATTTTATGAGCAGAAATTTCATATCAGCTTCTAGAGGTCTGATCCTATATATATGTAAATACTCTGTTGACACACAATTTGATGTACAATTTTGCATCCATTTATTATTATGTTTATAGATACAAATTAAGTCAAATGTCTGCAGTAAAAGTTTGGTCAGCCAAATTTTAACCACTTGAGGAAGCTGTCAAGATATTTCATAAGAAATTATTTTGTCCCACTTTTTCTTACTCTGATAAAAAATTAGGTAGTAATTCAAGACAATTCATATGCAATGATGAAAATAAAGTTCTAGGGCAACTGATGAGATACTTTATACTATTCAAAAATATCCCAGTTTCAAACAGATAAGTTGTTTATTTTTAGAAAAAAATTACTTCATAATTGGATTCCTCATGTTACATTTAATTCCGGCTTTTAGTTAAGCAGTAGCCCTCATGATTCCATGTTTTTTGTCAAGAAGTTTAATTATTACATAATGAAAAATAAAAATATGACGAACTATTCTTGTTAATTCATAGGAAGGCTGTAACAATAATATAGCAGCTATTAAAAAGTTGTTTCATAAAAATTCTTTCTTTGTATGTACCTTAGAAACATAACCAAGTGAAGAGCAATTGTTTCTTTGAGATGTTTTGTGTGATATGAAGAATGTATAAAACTTTTTCTTTGGAATCTTTTGGACTTTTTAATTATTTCTCTTACTTATTTTTTTTCATTTTAGCTCACCAGAACTGATGAAGGACCCAGAACTTAACTTTGATACCAAAGACCTTGGTCCACTTCTGGAGAATAATGTAGTAGAAATGTTACAAGATGAGTAAGAGTCTTTTTTTTTTCTTCTTTTTTTTTTTTCTTTTTTAAATCAAATTCACCCTAAGCAAAACAGTGAAGTCACTAAGGCCCAAGAAGTTACTGAGTGTGAAAGAATAAGAAAAAAGAGAAACATGAAAGTGCGGGAACAATAGAAGAGTAATTAGGAAGACCATAGAGAATGATTAACATTGCATTTTAATTTTTGAAGCTCAAATTTGGCCAGAAAGCATGGAGCTGGAAGAGAGTTTCCACAAGTTAGAAGTGCGAGAGAAGAAACTGTTATCATAGAACTTACAGTTACTAGTCAGTTGAACTGTAAATTGATGAGACCTTGTTGCCAATCTAGTACTGAAGATTAAATTCCTGAAGTCTAGTTAACATAATGAAGAGCTCATCCAAACAAATACCATGAAAGTATTTATAGAAAAGGTACAGGGAAGCCACTTTATGGTGGTGGGAAAGTAACTGAAACCAAGATGCCAGGTCAGGACCAATAATATTGCTGATTCTCCTCTGGATTTTATCAAGAATCTGTAAATAAATAGCAGGATCAATGGACCAAATGTGGTAGAAATATTCTAAGCATGGATGAATGGTAGACTTATAGATATGTAAGATAGATTCTGAAGAGAAAATTGTCTAGCACGACACAGTGAACCAACTTTCTTAGCAGCTGCCCTAGCAATCAATGTAGTCTTTTCACTTCATGTCAGCTGAAAATGTTACTTGAAATTTTTATATATTTTCTATCACACAATAAAAAACTGTTTCATTAATTTTTTTTTTTAATGGTTTTAATGATATTAACAATAATTATAATTGTCACGTGAGCATGAAAACTTATTTTTTTGTTAATTTTCTTTTTTTCATCATTTCACCCCAAGCAAGGTAATAATGCCACTAAGATGCAAAGAGTTACTGGGAGTGAAAGAGAATGAGAAGACTTTAGTGAGGTGACAGGACAATAAAAGAACAGGATTCAGAAAATCAGAAGATGGCGATTGCCTCTGAATTTAAATTTTTGAAGATTGTAGGTTGCAGGGAAGCAAGAAACCAGAAGAGAGTTCTACAGGCGAGTAAAGAAACTCTTAGAATAGAATTTACAGTTGCATCTAATGATTTCAATGGTAAAATGATGCAACTTAATTGCCAATCTAGTGGTGTGCCTAACTTCATGCAGTTGAGGTACCAAAGAGGGAAGCTCATTAGAATGACTGTCATGAAAATATTTATAGAAAAGATAGAGTAACCACAGTCTAAAGTTTATTTACAGCTAAAATTTTTAAAGTAGCAAGATTTTTTTTCTGGCTTCCCAAATCAGTCTCTCTCTCTCTCTTTTTTTTTTTTTTTTTTTTTAAATTTCTGCATTTGACACTTACTTTTCATTATCAGTTTATTTTAAACAAGGTGCTAGGTATTTCATTTGATGCTATCATCAGCCAAATATTTTGCTTTGTTAAGCTCTATCCGTATTTTCCCAAATACAATTCAATCTTAGATAATAAACTAAGCAATTAGATAACATCTTGATGAAAAAAGGTTTAAAAAATCTACATATTTTCAACTGAGCCAATAATGTTTCTTTTTTGGCATTGTCAATGATTGCTTTATTATTTATAATATGTGAATATTATCTTCAACATACAGCTATTTTTCCTTTTACAATAGAGAAGTTACTAAAAATGCAAATGTTTTATGTGTCATGCATTTTATCAAATGTTATCTAGTAAAATTTATTTTAAAATTCCCCCCCCAAAAGCAATTGAACTTTTTGAAATAAAGATTCATATTTAGAAAAAATAAAAAGAATGTATAAGACTTTCTTTCGAGATTTTTGTTTTGTTCAAAACCTTGATAGCTTTTTCTTTTAATAACATTTCATTTTTTTTTTTTTTTTAGATTCTTGAAAAACAAGAGAAAAGACATTATTGAATGGACTCATAATGCCTTGAAAAGTGATGAAAAGGTAGAAATATTTTTCTTAACCCGTTTTATACAGGCAGTAGAGCCAATGAAGTTCCCAAAGTTTTTCAAATAATCTCTACTAAAACAATAAAAAAAATGGCACTACCAACAAATTAATGCATTTATGTTATTCATAACTAAACTGATTAATCATACTTATTATAAAACCCAGATTGTGTGTGTGTCTGTACGTTTATATATTGGATCGGATTTCCTACATTTTTCAACCGATTTCAACAAAACTTCACAGGACTACGTAAAATTACTTTGCAGTGGTTCTGACAGTGCCAAAAATTGGAAAAACACAATTGTTTTTTTTTTTTCGAAATCAATTTGAAAACATGATTAAGAGGCATCGCTGAGAATGAAAGGGGGACAACTCATATCGATTTATATTTATTATAAAACCCAGGTTGTTTGTTTGTGTGTATGTGTATTCGTTTATATATGGGATCGGATTTCCTACATTTTTCAACCGATTTCAAGAAAACTTCACTTTTTTTTTTGGCAGGTAGTGTTTCTTATTGTCTTGCACACTTTTTTCTTTTTTTTTACATTCAGAATGCTTTAAAAATTCCATTTACAAGACAATTGTTTATAATAAAATTCTATTCAATCGGTAGACTCATAACAATTGAAAACAATGTTTTTGTTTGAGTTTGGGTTTGACCAATTCATAAAAAAACAAAAAAAAAACGAAACTAAAAAGAAACTAATTAAGACATGCATGTCTGTCAACCTTAAACAATAATCTTTGTCAATTTTATTTTTCAGTCTTTATGATGGTCGATACTTGATCTATCTCTTACTGTTACATCCCCGGGCAACGCCAGGCTCTACTGCTAGTAATAAATAAACTGATAAGTTTTTCTTTACATCTTTATATCTACAGGACTGGTATAAAGAAAAACTTCCTGATAAAGACAAAGACCAGTATTACAACACACCTTTGGCACTTATAATAATTGATATGGTTGATCAAAATGTAAGTATCTTTAATCACTGTGCAGAAGAGAATAGACAAATAATTCAGAACCAGTTCATGAATTTTTAGGTTCAATTCCTCATTTGTCAACTATATATTAGAAAAAAAAATATTGTTCTGAATTGTCAAATTTAAAAAAAATAAAAATAGGTATAAATTGTATATAAAATAGGTATTTCTTGGATTGTCCTAATTTTAACACAATGTCATATTTATGTCATGTCGTATACGGTGAAAAATGGAGTTGTTGTCAATAGATTGCAAATCTATGTTAACCATTGCATTATGATTAGTGCTCCAATAAGAAGCACACACACATTATAGCCAATATTTGGTACCAGAGTTCACAGTAACTTATCTGGCACAATTTGGTGTGGAGTAATTGGTCATGGTTAAGTATAATTGACAAAATTCTCAACAAACAATAAGAAAAGGAAGAAAAAGAACAAGGCAAAATACTAAGCAAACAATCTATATGCAAATCAGAACAGTAAAGCAACAGTAATAATGTAAAAAGTTCACAAAGTAAGGATGGTGTTCACACAAAAGGGATACAGTCAAGTGATTACAGAAAGAACAAAAATATGGGGGATGAGACTGAGAATTGGCCCATTTTTATTGGCTAGGAAGAAATCCCAGCATGCATCTATAGGTTTTGTCTATAAATTTGTAGAGGAGAACGTTCTTAGTTGTCATTCCTAGAGATTGAAAGCAACAAAGGAATTTTTTACAAGTATCCAATGTTTGCCTTGCTCTTTATTGATTATGCAATCAACTATTCAATGTAATTTAAAATGCCTTAGGAATACTTCAAAATTTAGGAAAATGTGTTCCACACAAAGTTAGAGGAAGCATTGCAGAGTAAAAAGAAATATTTATTTTTGCTTGAAATAAATAATGTGTCATTGATTATAAAAGATAAAAACGAATAACAGTATTTCTCTTATTTGGTTACTATTAAAATAAACAGATTGCATTTTAGTGGCAGTCAGAAAAAAAGTATTTACAATAGAAGCCAGCTGATTTTAACTAATATGAAATCCTTAAAAACTCTACATCATAAAAATATATACTTTACTATATTTCTCCTTTGGCATTATAAACTACAGAGCATCAGAATTTAAGACGAGAAATGTGTTCACTTGTTTTTGGATAAAAAGTGGTATTGACATAATAGAAATCCATTTATAGTCTGATTTTAAGTGCTTTTTGGTTATTTTTTAATATTTTGTTTTGTCTTCATTAACATAGAACCTGAAAAAGTAGATAATACTGTTTATGGTGTTTTGATTAGGCACATAATTCCTTAAAGAGGTTAATTTGTAGGTTATTTAAGACAAATATTCAGCAAATTGAAAATTTTTGACTGGCCATAATTTTTCAACCAATAAAGATTTCATAATTTTCTTTACTTTTTTTTTGTTAATTCAGATTTTTAAATAGGAATCAACTCATTAAAACAAAATATTTTTATCAATATTTCTTTCTGATTGCAAAGCATTTAAACATGTTTTTATCTTTTTTTTCCTCATCACAGTGAAAGTCATTTTATGGTTAAGATAATGGTGATAAAAATGAATTTAATACTAAAATCTAAAATGAAGAAAATTGTGGTTTGAATTAGAACAGCCTACATGTCAGCCAAAAGAGAATCTAGTTAGGAAAAATGTTCTTTGTTTGATAAAATTAAAACTTTATTATTAGAAATTTCAGACAGATATTATTAGAGCAAATAAGTTAACTGGTGATTTTGTTACATGACAACACCTGTTTTTATGTTACTAATGCAATGCAACAATGGAAGTGGGATGGGAAGTTCTGCATTCAGTGCATTATCCTGACCTGTTAAATTCAAACTGTCACTTGCTTGACTTCATGCAACAATCCTTGTCTATTTAGTAATTCCAGCAATTTGAAAAGTGAACATTTCTTCAAAGAATCTATTGTTTCAAAACTAGATTCATTAATTTGGAAGCACAATTTGGCTAATAGATGGCATAAGGTCATAGAAAAAGAGGGAATACTTTGATAATGATAATAATAATGCTATGAGTTTGTCTGAATAAAAGATTTTGTCAAAAGATAGTGGAAATTTTTGCATCAATTTAAAATAAGTTGGTTTCTGAAGATTTATGTAAGCTATTCAAAAAAAAAGAACTTTATTTAATCAAGGATATTGTACGAGTTATTTCCCTTTCTGGTAAGATTTAATAATTGCCTTAAACAGAGATTTATCACCACTGCTTCTTTTAGGTTATACCTACAAATATTAGTTTCAAAATTCTGTTGATGATAATGAGAAAACAATTTAAGAAAAGCAGCAAAAAAGCAAAGGATGTTGAAAAGTTTCCTGCTTGACACACTCCCCAAAAACTAACTAAATATCAGAATTTCTTTTAGAAGAGTGGCCTGTTTAGACTGAAAATTTATTTGGCACCTTCTCTTATATATATATATATATATATATATATATATAATTTCATTTTTGGACACTTGAATTAGTCTTTTGTAAGTCAAATGGCAAGTCAGGCAATACAAAGAAGTAATCAAGAATTATTTGAATTGATAATTTTCTTCTTAAGTTAAACTTGTGTAAATTTAATTATAAAGTAAAGAAATGACAATTGTGATTAGTTTTATTTGTTTTTTTTTTCATTTGTTTTATATGTTTTATAAATTTAATTTTTTTATTTGTTCAACTTTTAGAAAGATTTATTTCTGATAACTAATCATTCAGAAAAGCATTTTAACATAATTGGGTTGGGAGCCTGAAATACAATCTCTGCACATCAGTCCCTGAAAAAAGAGGAGACACTATCATAAATTAATAGCATTAAAGCAGAACAAAGTTGTTTGTAACATTTTATATATATATATATATATATATATATATATATATATATATATATATATATATATATATATATATATATATTTTATATGGATTTGATAATGTAAATAATTTTGTTTATGTAAACAACTTTTGCCTTTTAATAATTCTATTAATTAACTATGGGGAGTATTTTATGTGTATGTAGATGTATTTTATTTTTGTCTATTCATTTTTGTTTTTCTTTTCATTTTATGTTTCTCACTGGTTCAAAATTATTTCTATTTTTACTTGGCAGTTAAAAGTAGCTGAAATTGTCAGTGCAGATCTTGTCAAAAAAGTCCTTCAATTGTTTGTGGAAAATCTTAGTGGCTTTGCAAATGAATATAAATGTAAGTTTTTTTTTCTTTTTTTTTTCCTTTATTTTACTTTGCTTAATAATCCACACTTTTAAAAACAAATATTAATCAAGACAGTGATATATTTGTTGATTGCATGTCCCTTCTCACTCTGATATATGGTTTACTAATATATATATATATATATATATATAAAATATAATGTGTGTATGTATGTGTATATGTTCTTGGTAGCATTTGCTTATATTTTGAATGTAGTACATCTAAGAAAACAAGCACACAATGACAAGTCTATAAAAACAGTGAAAATTACTCAAATTTCACATTTAAACTAAAATTAACAAAATAAAAAGGCTTGTAAATGAATACCCTGACCCCAGAGCTAGTCAGATCGTTGCTCACACTAAAGATGCTAGTGCACAAATGATGCATACATCCAGATGTTCACCACTAATTTGAATATTTGAGTTGATTCATATAAATAGGTCAGTAATCCCATCTAGTATTAGTCAAACATCAGATATGATTATGTTACTCCAAACTGAATTCAGATGAAGATGTAAAGAAAAACATCTACTTCATCTATAGATGACAAAAAAATAGTTGTACATTTGCAAAGAACCAAACAACTGTGGAAGAATTCATTAAATGTATTTATGCACACCAGAGAAGAACAGAGAATATGAAAGTAAATACTATATTATCTTGGATAGCATTGATATATATATATATATATATATATATATATATATATATATATATAAAAATGTGTTTTCAAACATTTTAAATAATATCAACAAGTTCTTTTCAAATTTTCAAATTATTTGTTTTATGCTATCAGTAAATTTTTCAAAGTTCATATTTATTTTATATTATTCTTTTCTGAGTACTTTCAATTGTTGCTATATTGATATTCAAAAAAAAAAAAAATACGCATAAAAATTTCAGTTTGAGTGATCTGAAATTTGTTCCATCAAATGTGCAACACTGGAATTAAAATAACATCTGCATAAATAGACACAGGATGATCCTTGAAAAGTAATGTAGCAACATTTGAAAGTACTCGATAAGAAAATAATATGAAATAAAAATAAAACTTGGAAAAATTTTATAAAATAATTGATAGACAGATTGTGTCAATATTATTTAGCCAAATATGTTTGAAAGAATTATTGCTGCAGAAATACGCCATTTATGTGTATATATATATATATATATGAAGTGAACACTGGGGTCAGTGCTAAGTGGCAACAGCCTTTCATGCTTGAACTCAATCTTCAGGCTTGAAGATTGCGTTCAATCAGGAAACAGACTCACTGCTTGGTGTCGAGCTCAGTGTCCACTTTTATATTTACATACACTCTATTGCTGATATTGAGAACTTTTAACCATAAATATAGCATACACACCTTAAAACTATATTTTTTATCATATAATCAGCTGCCACCCAAAATTTCAGGAAATTAGAATGGCACATGCAAACTACATGTAATTTGTAGACTTTTGGTATAACTCTTTGTGAGCAGACCCAAACACCTATTCTTTCCACAGTCTCTTTTTCTCTTGAAGCAGTACTTCAAAGAAGAGGGTGGAAACTAGTTATTAAGTTAAGCAATGTTTATTCATGGTTAAATTCCAAAAGTCTTTGATACTTCATGTACATTGACATGCAAAACTTTTGGAACACATTGGCATATTAATTATTTTTGTTAATTTTCCCCCAAATCAATAAGGATTTGCAGTATACTTTTCTCAGTCCATTTTGTGATCTTTGAGCAAAACTGAAATCAAGTTACTGCATTTTTGTTAATACTGTATGATGGATGATAGTTTCTTAAGCATTGTGATGCTGGATGATAGTTTCTTAAGCATTGTGATGCTGGATAAAGTCATGCAAAAATATTGGGCGATCAAAGAGCACTGTCATGCTTAAAAATGTCTTCCTCTTCATAGTCTGGCAGAAGATTAGACTGTAGTAAACTAATATAGTTTTCTTTCTTTAGGTTTTCATCAACTCTTACAAATTTTTTTCTACCATTTCTTAGAGACAATCCCACACTATTACATATCCACTATGAAATTTTACTCTCTTTGTGGTACGCCTTACATTGTTTCTTTCTATCATTGGTCTGTTTTGCATTCATTACTAAAAATTACTTTTTATCATTTTCCAGCAACTCATGTTAAATGTTCTCTTGACTGCTTCAATCTTCTATTCCAATGGTTTTTACTTAATGTTTTTTTTTTCTCATAAGTTAGTCATAAATAAACAACAAAATTTTTTAAATAAATGCATAATTTAAAAAAGCACTATTCAGATATAAAAGTTATCGCCCTTGAATTTTCTAACTTGATTTTTCAATGAAATGAACCATTCAACGAAGTGAAAACTAGATTTAATGCTTTCACTATTATGATTGTCATCCCACCATTTTACATATCTGCATACTCATGACTGTTACTAATTTTACAGACATTTTTAGTGTGCTTTCTTTTCATTAATTCTTTACAGTTGAAATGAAGGTCTACAAGGAAAAACATCTTGGCAATCGCAGGGAATCCATTTATTTTCCTCAGTACATGGTAATTACACTCTCTCTCTCTCTTGATTTTAGATTTTTAATTTTGCATTCTTTCAGAAGATTTGGAATTTGGAATTTCTAAATCTGTTAATTATAGTATGGGATTCTCATTTAACATTATTCATATAAAAAAACTTATCTTTGCTTTGCACTCTGCAGTTTTATTTTAAATATATTGAGTAGAATATAGATATAGTAGATTTTTTGGAAGTTTCATAATAGAGATAAACTAGTGTAGAATATTTATTGTCATTGTTACTATGGAAAGATAATTTAAAAGTAGCTTTAATCTAATAATAATATAATTCAAACATTTTCTCATCAGAATCATTATACAATTTAATAGAAAATTTTTCTTATAGTTTTCATTTTTACAAATTGATTGAAACTTAAAAAAACAAAAACAGTAAAATAATTTTAAAATGATTAATTTTCTTACATAAAGGATACTCATTATTATTATTATTATTATTATTAGTTCCATCTTATTCTTCTAACCTGTTAGGTTTGATAAGCTCTTTGACTGTGCAATCAGAAAACTTTAAAATAAAGAAATAGCTCCTGATTTTCTCTCTCATTCCACACCTCAAGAACCCATCTTTTATGTCTTGTTTTGAAGCTAGTCTTAATTTTTGATTTTGTACAATTTGCTCAAACAAAGAGTTTATGAAACCAGAATGTTGTAATAATTATTAAGATGGAGTAAAGTTGTTTTTTTAATCCATTCATCCCAAGGAGGGCAATAATGCCACTAAGGCGCTAGTGGTTACTTGGAGTGAAAGAGAATGAGGAGACTTTAGAAGAAACTGGAAACCCAATCCTAAACAGGAAACCTGGGATAAACCTGTACTCCTGTTCAAAAGACTGGGGAGGAGTGTGAACTGGATGATATATAAAACTATATTTATATTGTAACTTTAATTTGAGGCTTGTTTTAAACTTGCAGATTTGTCATGTGAACAACTGTCTAGCATTTGCTGATTATGTTAAACGGCTTCGTAAACTGTTCCTCGAGTTGGAAGGTCAAGAACAGGTGAAAGGAGAAGAGGAAGAGGAAGATGCCATCATGATCCGCAAAGATCAGTTCTTTCAACTTGCAGACAAATTCATTGATGTGGGAGAATTTGGGTATGTATTTCTTCTTCATCAACATTTCCCATCACTTTGGGGCTTTTTCAATCTGTGAGAATTATTTATGAATTATTTATAAGTTGATTTTGTTAACTGTTATACCACAAAGAGTTGCTCTCACTGTTTCTGCTCATAGATATTTTGTGTATCAATTAATTTATTCTTCCACTGGACTAGAGTATAGTTACCTTTTTACACTACTCAACCCAAGGATTGAACTTATAACTGCTAGGAAAATTCCACTCACTTACCCAGTGCATTTATCCACTAGGCCAAGTGCTTTCCAGCAGTACTAGTTATGTCAAAGTTAGGTTGGCAATAAAACCATAAAATTCTAATCTGTATTCATTAACTAAGCATTCTATTATAATTGTGCTTGTCCATCTCTTTGTTTACACAACTGTTACGTCCTGCCAATACCTCATAAATAATGGACTATTCCAATTTGATCACGTGGAAAGAGGGGAAAAACACTAATTGCTTTCAGTGAGAAAATGAAAGAAAGAAGAGAAGACAGAAGTAGAGAGAGATAATCAGATTGAGCTGATATGATCAGATACTAGACTTTGATCTTAGTCGAAATCTTAGCTAGGAAGCGAGTGTATTTACCAGATTGCCCACAACACTACCAGAAATGACACAAGGTCGAGGTTTAAAGTGAGTTTAATGACAATACTGCAGAAGAATTCAACCCCCTCCCCCTTGGTACTTCCCCTTTTTGAGAATGCCACATGTAGCAGGCAATGAACCCAGCACTCTCCCGAAGGAGATGTAATGCGTGGAGGGGAAGCCACCTGATGCTTGGCCTAATATTATTTGAAATGACCCTGGCCAAAAGGCCTAGGCATCAATAGCTACTGCAATAAAAGCACATTTTTCAGATGCACAGTAGCAAAACCAAGTAAGGTAATTGCCAAAAATTCAGTTTTTGTTGCCTTGCTTGTGGTGAAATGATTAAAACAAAAAACTGGAGACAAGATTAACATATAAAATGAATTTTAAAAATGTGGTTTCATATAATACACAAATCCTTTGAAAATAACAAAACTTTTCTTAGTTAAAAAGGAATTATATGGATTCTTACACACTTTGGCATATGAAAATATCAAAGAAATCCAAGATGAAGAAAAATCTAATCGTGTTTCGGTTAGTCATACATACAGTTCAAGTCTTGGGAATAGTTATGGTTATCTTTGGATTATCAAGTCAAAGTTGAAGATCTTTATTTTGCCATATAAAATAATATTTTTGTGTTCACACCAAAGCAGAAATGGAAAGCAAATAGGCAGATAATTTATTCCATCATAAAAACTACAGATTCTTGTGGCTTATATTCTGTTTGCTTTTTCTTTCAGATTGGATGTTTTGGTGGAAGTTGTGTTGTTAGACTTGCGTACCAGTGGCCATTTGGATTCCCTTATATCCAAGCAGTGGTGAGTTTTTGCAACATTCTTCCTTATCTCAATTGCTAAGTCCTTCAAATCAACAATTACTGTTGTTCTTGTGAACAAAGGTGAACAGTGTTTAAATAAGTTCTTTTATAAAAACAAACACTTTTTAATAATTTTGCTAAATGTTTCAATTTTAACTTTGGGTAAAATCTTCTATATTGTAATTTTGTTTCATTTTTTTAAAAATTATTTTCAAACATAACTTGATTATTAAAAAAACTTGAGACAAATTTAAAATTATTAAAGATGATGATAACTATTAAAAAGTAATGAAAAAGGCATGTTTGTAGATAATCAATATTTGATCAATCCCAATTTTTGTTGATCAAATATTGATTATTTGCAATTATATTTTTCTGGGTTATATTTATCTGCAAGATTCTTTTAATATGAGCTGTCAAAAATGACAGTATTATTTGAATATGGATAAATTAGATATAAAATATATATAATTTATAGTATAAATAGTATTATACTATAAATGATTTTATTGCAAGCATCAAAATGCATATGTTAAATGAAATATTTTTGATAGTTTTCTGCAATTCATCCTACCTTCTGTTTTTTTTTTCCTTTTTTCTTTACTAATTATAAAACAATGTGGTAATGCAACTAAGACATCAGCTGCAGCCACAGTGATAAGGCCAGCACTGGTTGCTTTGCCCCAGCAGATATACACACCTCATTTTTTTTCTGTGTGTCTGCAGTACTCCCCTTCCTTTTTTGTTTCCTCCACAAACAACCACAACAGTTTTACTTTTTTTTTTCTTTGTAAATAAGTAATATAATATCAATATCGTGTAGTTTCAGTCAGGACCAGTCATTACTTATTCACATCTTAGTATTTCATCTGTTTATGTTGAATTGTTTTTGTGGAGTTGACAAGTCATTCACACATTTTCCTTACAAAGATTCAACAAATCTTTCTTTTTTTTTTTTTTTTTTTTTTTTTTTTTCAAGATTGGTAAATAAAATCCAATTGTTTTACTTTTTTATAAAAACTATGTTTATAATAGTGTGGTGTTGACTTATGATTTCTATTCAAATATATATCTTATATATAAAGTACAGTGTTTGTGTGTGTGTCCAAGAAACTCCTCTGCTCCCACTGGTCTGATTCCAGTGATTGATAGCTCATTAAAAAAGCCCTAGAAAAGTTGAGCTCAGATTCAGGGTTGCCAGATTATGCGAGGTTAAAAATATATTTTAATATATTATACTAGCCATTATCGTGGCTTTCAATGTTCAAGGGGAGTAACTCTTATTTTCCTTTTGTATCCAAAATTGCAGTGCATATTTTATTATAAACTAGCTTAAAAGCTGCTCTATCGGGCAGCATTTAAGCTAGCTATTGTGGAGGACTCTTGGTTTTGCTATCATCACAATAGCTAGAGAGGATTAGATGCAATAGGCATCAATAAACTACAGAAGAATTAAAAATTGATCACTGCATTTAAGTATTGAATTAATGTTTAAGCTTACCCCTTAATTCTTCTGCTGCCACTTAATTTAAAGATGATTTGATGTATGTAGATCCTTATTTTCTGTACAGACAATTATTTTTATTTCATGGTTGACAGAAAAGGGACAATTTATAAGATAAAATTAATATAGCATAAAGATGGGAAAATAGAAATTAGAAGTAGTTGTACATTCAACATTAGAAAAGTTAGAGAAACATAATTGCTAATTAAGTAAAATGTATATTATGGAATCTATATGAATAAATTTGAAATTGGAGCACAATTATCCAACAAATTATAGTAATTTATATGCTAAAAGCTCAACATCTGTATTATATATTATCTATTTCTAGGTGATATCACTCATCAGGTTTAACTAATTTGCATATTGATTTTAAAAAAAGTATATTTCATTAATTAACTGTCCTTCATTAGTGTTCTTTTATTCAAGGATTGTTTTGGTTTTCATATCAAAAATAGTTCTGTTTAGGAATATCGTCTTATATAGTGCAGAAAAGTGTTTGAAATTTGCATTTTACTTGACCTTCAACAAGTTGGCATCTATTTGTAAAACTTTCCTTAACTATAACATTCCAATTTATGAATGAAATGTTCATTTCAAATATTTCAAGTAGTGAATATATCTTACTTTGCAAATTGATAGTGAGCAGGTGAAACGTTCTACTTATAAATATTAGGTTGTCTTCTATGATATTTATAAATCAAACATTTGCTGAATTTTGTAGCTATGACAAAAATCAACAATAGATTCTTTTATCTTTTCATATTTAGAATTATTAAATAATTTTCTGACAGTTTGCAGTACCAGATTAACTTAGTACAGGGCTTTTTATATATGTTTTAAAGTAGCACTAAATTAAAAAATACACAATTATTGTTAATCATTTACTACCATAGTGATACAGTTTATAAAACAAGTAAATATTTAACTTCTATCATTATAAATGCAGAAAAATATGAGACAAATGAATCTAACAAGATATTTGAGTAGTTTAATGGCTTCAATGTAATTTTTACCTGAAATGATCATTAAAGATTCACCTCTCCCTGACACATGACTATTAATACTGCCAGATTGTACAATCTTTCTGAATAAAGTGTAGCTGCTCCAGGAATTGTTCTTTAAAACATTTCATGAGGAATTGTTCTAAAACTGTTTATTTACTAATTTGTAAATAGTTTTAGAAGAATTTAACTGAAATGTTGGATTTTACAACTATTATAAGAGATTTGAACTATACTAAGAAAGAAAAATTTAATTACATTTATGATACTATTTTAATGAAAGTATTTATGTTATTGTTTTAGAGAAAATATTTAGAGAAAGAAGGTCTACTCTCTCTAACGCTCTTCAACCTGTTTCTGGAGAGAATTATGCAGGAAACCCTCCACAATCAAAACACTTCTATCTCTATCAGTGGTAGATCTCTGCAACCTGAATTTCACAGGCAATATTGACCTTGTTGCAAGACCTGACCAACAAACTCATTGAAAGAACCACCAGATATGGAATGGAACTCAACACAGAGAAATCCAAAGTAATGGTGAATAGTACAAGCAACACCAGTGCTAGTGTCACCATTGAAGGAAGCGTCTAGCTTCAAATACTGTTAAAAGATGGCACCTGCATCAGAGAAAATCCATATATGGTAGTGATTTCCAGACTTTAATGGATAGGGAAGAGCAACATCAGCTTCCATACCAAGTTCAAGCTCTACAGATCTCGCTGGTTGTATTCATTCTCCTCTATGAGACTTGGACACTCCTACTTGAGGAAGGATAAAGGATCCAATTATTCGAGAATAAATGCTTGAGAAAGCTCCTTCACATCTCCTACTTGGAACATAAAACTGCTTCCTTAAGTGTATATCATGTATGGTAATCTTTTTTTATCCTCCCCAACTAGCACAAAATTTACATCACCATTTTTTTTCTTGACAAGGACAACTTAATTTTTGGCTTGTGAGCAAGAGTGAGTTTATCGCATTAGAATTTGTAAGTTGGATTTTTTTTACCTTATCTTATTTTGCCTCTTGGGCTTTTGATTTTTGATTTCTATACTACTCGTCTTTCCTACCTTTTGGATTTGTGATACAGACTTTTTCGCTGTCCTTGTTGTTTTTGGATGTTTAACAGATTTGGGTTTCTTCTTCCCTTAAGTCCCCCCCAATAAATAAATTATTCAGGAGATTGATGATAATTATTACTGGATAAAAACAAAATATCTGCTTAAAAATAATTTCTTTTTCAGGTTGACTGGTGATGAAGTAGTAAACACAATTTGTGTTACTCTCGAAGACTACAACAATGACTTCCAGCATCTTCGACCTAAAGCTTATGACAAAGTTATTGAGAAAGCTGAACAAAAGGTTTTACAGGAATATTTAAAGTCAATCCTACAACGGTAATACATTGTTTGTTTTTTCTTCTTTTTGATAACTCGGAATCTGCATGTTTATATTATTTTAATTATTTCTTTGCTCTTGAAACCTGAAAATTCTTTGAATAACCATACACAATTCTGAATCAAAAGTCATTTTGTGAAATCAGACAATGCAAAAGTCTAAAATAAAGAAACTGAAGATAAACGTAAGAAAGAATTTTAATAGAATTTATTTTAACTATCAGCATTTGTAGCCAAGGATTTATAAGAGACTTGCAGAAAAGCTTTAAAATATTACAATTCTTGTTACTTGGGCAGATAGATATCTCAAAATCTATTTTGTCATATAATAATTACATTTTTTTTTTTTTTTTAAATGATCTCCTTTTTATCTCCTCTTATTTTGGTCCATATTTATGATGAAATTTTTAATAACTTTAGGAAATTAAATCTTTTTGTTTTTTTTCTGTCATATAATGTGCATTTTCCAAAAATTATTTAAAAATAAACAAAGCCAGCAATCTTATAGTTTGGGGCTGACCACCAGGTTGAGATGGTTGGTATCCAGAGTTTCTGGTGATGATGCTAAGACAATCCCAGAATTAAATCTGCACTTTCTAACAGAAGATACAGTAAATTATATTTTATGACCTAAGAGTGTCAGAAGGATTTGAGCCATAAACCTATAGAAAACTAAAATATATTAAAAGAATAATCAAAATAATACCTGTAAAATTAAACCAAAATTCTTGTAAAATTAAATTCAGTTATTTTACTCTAGTTTTGTCTTTGATGAATTTATGGTTCAAGAATTTATTTTTGTTATCTTATTTATCATCATTCCAAAATACAAGAAGGTATTTGGGGAAAACAAGTCTGTGTATCTTAAAAAAGGTTTACTTCTTCCCATGGTTGATAAATAATGTTTATTTATTTGACAGGAAAATCTCCTTCAAGAATTATGAAGAGAGAAAAGCAGCTGCTGAAAAGATTTGCAAAGAAGCGGAACAATTAGAAAACCTGTTTAGTAAATTGACAACAACCAAATCAAAGGTAGATGCAAACTTTCTCTCTCAATCTCTTGCAATAAGCATTTCACTTGTTATAAGGCAGTACATTAGAACAATCAGGAAACTCAACTAAATGCAATAAATTCATGGATTTCTTTAGTTTTGTTCTAAGAGGAAGACTCATCATAACATGATGGTTTATTTGCACTGATATCGTTATCTTTGTTAATTCAACCACATTGCTCTGGCTGTTTATTTAAATATTATAACAGTCCTGAGCATAATGATAAACTACATCCAGCAACAAAGCCTCTGATTGGGAGATTGTAGATTTTGAGGAGTGTGGAATCACCTCTTAATTGCTGCTGTTTCCAGATCCAACCTGACCTGGGGTGGTAGTACCTGTTAGGGTCCCAGCTATGGGCAAATAGTGAAAACAAAAGAAAAACACTGTGAAAGCATAAAAATACAATTTTATAGAATGACTGACAATACATTTTATCTGTAGTTGAAGTCATACAATTACATTTAAAATGTATTTAGTTGAAGCCATAAAATTGTATTCAAAATATTTAGATTTTGACATTAAATAACCCCTAGAGGTGTTGATATACCACTAAACAAAATAACCAACCATGAAAGAACTCTCTCATGACATTAAATCCATATAATATCCAACAATTTCTTAAAGAAATCAAACTGTATTCCAAAATATAACTTCAGCAAAACTACAACATAAAACACATCTCGATATTGAGTCACCCCCCCCCCCACGAGGGGGTGTCATGTAGCACAAGGCCTTTTTAACATGAATTCCCGAGCCATTAGGCTCGGCCAAAAATAGTCCATTTGAACCAGTATAAACGGGTTCAGGGCAGTTTACCTCCCCCAAGGAGACTCCGCCCTTGGCGTAGCCTCCTTCGGGTTCCTCCCGCCCGTAGGAAGAGAGTTCAAACCGAGCAGTCTGTTCAAAAGTGAACTACTGACATAAAACACATCTCTCACACCCCCCCTAGTAATCATGTTCCCAACAAACCTGTATATGCACAAAAGCTGAGTATCATCTACCATGTATTCAATTGTGAAAGAAGAAAAACATTTATTTTTATTACTTCAAAGTGTGGAAAAAAAGTGGGGTGACTTACCTGGGGTTTGATCAGCTGGATTGATTGAGGAGTGAAGTGGGGACTGGCCCTGTGACTTGTCTTTAAGTGTGGGTGCCACGTCCACCTCCTCTTTTATAGTCTCCTACCATAAGAGTGGGAGGATTGAAGCAGTTACAATGTTATAAAATACCTCCCCTTACTCATTTTTTTCCCCACTTGACGACAGACATCAGTTGTTAATTTTTGTCAGTGGCTAGCTACTTAATTTTTGTTACCAGACCCAGGTTGGGAGTGGATTGCGAAGGTGTTGTTTTCTTTCGCAACCTCGGTTTAGCGTTACCTCCAACTCGGAGTCATCTTTTAGGTAGATATTTCTTTTCAACAAAAGCTGCCAAGGAAATCAAATTTCAACATTAAATGACTCATAAGGAGTTGATATGCCGTTAAACAAACATACAAATACTAAATATTATAGATTATAAAAATCTAATCACCAGATGACAATTAGAGAATTGACCAGCTGAATGATTGCAATAATAGTTATGAAGATGAATATTATTCAGGCTAGTATCTTCAGTTTATTTTTGTTTCTTCCCCCATGATTCAGCTGGTCATGTCTCCAATCTTCATCAGATGAATCTAATCTTTGGCAAATAGCCATAAATAAAGTCTTAATATCATCTGTTGAATTTGTGTTGACAATCGAGATTTTCCGTTTCCAAGCTTAAATATAACCTAGTAAAAAGAGTAATTCATGCTTATAACATTACCAAATCTAGCCATTTCAACTATAAAATGATGAGACCTTACTGCCAATCTAGTACTGCACTTAAATTCATAAAGTCTAGGTTTCAAAGAGGAAAGCTCATCACAACAGTTACTATGAAAATATAGAAAAAGCACAGAAGCACTGCATTATGGTACTGGGAAAATGATTAAAGCCAAGATGACAAGTCATGACCAATAATATTGCAGATTCTTCTTTGGATTTTATCAAGGATCTCTAAATATATAGCAGAAGCACTAGACCAGATATGACAACAATATTCAATGTATTGATGAATGGTAGACTTATAAATATGTAAGATAGATTCTGATTAGAAAAATTGTCTAGCATGACACAGTGAACCAACTTTCCTAGCAGCTGACCTAGCAAATGATTCCAAATCTTTCCATTTCATGTTAGTGGAAAATGTTAGTCTGTTAAAGCAAGCTTTAAAAATGCAGAATATCACTATTTCTTTGATACATTAACTGAAATTATGATTAGATAATTATTCGGCCTAATTTTGATCTGTTATGATTTCAAAAGAAAGTCTGTATAAATCTCTTCTAATAAAATTCATCCTATTTTATGAGGTTTGGAAAGATAAACTATAACTTGCTTGCCAATGTACTTAATCCCATCAAAAATGTTGTATAATTGTTTTTATTTTATCTTTAAGGATTCATTTGCTGTCTTAACCATGTTGGCTGAGGTAATACGTCTCCGGGACACATCTATGATGTCTCTAGAAATTACAGTAAGTTCAATTTCTATATTTCTAATATTATGCACAACTCCTGGTGGAAACCAAATAATCATGCCTGTCATCGGCCCGAGACAGTGGTAACCAATTAGCTGACTCTTCACTCATTAGCACATGACTTGTTTTGTCGCTGTTATCGTGTTGGTGGCATGGTTCCACTTGACTTAGATGGCGTTTGTCTGTTTATGACCATTCACTCCTTTGTCACGTGTTTTTGATTTCAGAGGATGTTGAAGGAAACTTGTACAGGGGTCCAACACTATTTTTGGGACACTTTGAAAAGTGTGCTTAAAGGTGTTTTTTGCTGCCGAGAGCTTTTGTGTTGATGAGTAGGTAACTGTCCATGTCATGTAGATGACAGCAGTAACTGTCCATTAATGGTATGAACATTGATTGATGGGTTTGTCTTTGGTTTCATGTTTTCTTTATTTTTACTTCAACTTAGGCGACACAATTTTTCGGGCATGAGACAAATTCCAGGGTTTTTAATGATTTAGTTGTCGAACGTCTACAATATGCAAATTTTCTGCAGGTAAATTGTACCCTGACCATTACATTTGAGTATTTTTACCATTCGTTGTGAAAATGTATTAAAATCCTGAAGAAGAATGCATTCAAAAGAAGTCATCAGTTTGGTCCAAAAGAAGACGGGCTCAGCATCCGAAAGATCGCCGCTGAGATGAAGCTACCGAAGTCAACAGTTGAATATATGCTAAGTACAGACTATGAGCGGAAGAAGAAGAGAGGACGGAACAAAACAATTTCCAAGAGAACAGAAAGAAGAATGAAGAGGAGTGTTACAAGGTTGTTATCATCTGGAGAAAAGGTGACAGCGAAGAAAGTAAAGGAGAAACGGGAACCTGACGTCAGTGTTTGAACTGTACAAAGAAAGCTACACGAAATTGGACTTAAGTATGCTAAAATCAAGAAAAGAATTACACTAACGAGAAAACACAATGAGGCAAGGCTGGGAAGTGCCAAAAGATGGATAACAAACCATGTCGACTTTAAGAAAGTGATATTTACTGATGAAAAACGTTTTAAGTTCAATGGACCTGATGGGTGGTGTACATGGTCGAGAAAGGGTGAACATGTTATTCTCAACAAGAGACAGATGGGAGGGGAAGGAGTCATGGTTTGGGGTATGGTATTTCCGAATGGAAACTTGTGGCTCGAGTGGTTAAATGGACGTCAAAATAGCTTGAGCTACAGAGAACTTTTGGAAAAGAGAGCCCTACCATTCACAGAAAAAGAAATGGGAAGTAATTTTATTTTGCAGCAAGATAACTGCAGCATCCATGTGGCCAAATCAGTGAAAAATTGGATGTGTGAAGCAAATATAACTACTCTGGAATGGCCTGCAAGAAGTCCAGACTTAAATTTAATTGAAAACATATGGGAAATGCTTGCAGAGCTTGTTTACGATGGGCCAGAAATAACCAGAGAGGCTGAACTGTGGCAGCACATACAAGATGCTAAAAATAGACTGCTAGAAACATGAAGAGACGTTATTATCAATATTTACAAACATTATGAAGATAGACTGATAGAGGTCATTGAAAAAAAGGGTGCTGCCAAAAACTATTAGCATTGTTTCTGCAATGTCCGAAAAATACTGTTGCCTGTGTAATGTGAAAATTTGCAAAAAAATAAAAATACTTCTAATTTGAATTCTGCTTTTTCATTTGTAGTATTGAAACAGTTTTTAAATGTTATTGCCATTACACTAAAACAGTACAGACTGTCTGTGCTACCTAAAACTTGAAAAAATAAAGTGTCTGAAAAATAGTGTTGGCCCCCTGTAGTGAAGATGGTTTGATCCTTTGGGAACTACACAAAAAAAAAACCTTGTTGTTATAATCAAATTACACTGAGATCCCTTCAGAGTCTGCTGCTTTTTTTAGTAGTAACTTGAATTTCTAATTTCTTGCCATGATGTTTGGCAAGGTCTTTTTGTCAGGAGGTCTCGGCGAATGATGCAGATTGATTTTTTTTTTTCCTTACCACCTATATCTAAGGGAATCTGAATTAATATCTGGACATAATATTTTCTCTGGACCTGAAATTATCTTTTCTTCTTGGTGGGGTTGATTTGTAACATATGTCTTTATTTTATCTGACATCTTCGCTGATACCTTAATGATCTCTTTCTTATCAGTGAGGGAAGGACAGGCAGTCTCAGGTCTGCTCAATTTTACTGAATTTTTTGGAGTTAAATCTGGGTTTAATTCTCCTTGGAATTATCTCAAAACATGATTTTTCAATGCATTTCATTTTTAATATGCTCAACTTTTCAATCCATCTTCCTGCAATTTCAACACTTATCATCCAGTTAGTAGACTCTTTCCTATTCCTTCTTTCTTTCCTTCCTTCCTTTTATCAACCTCAGGAGGTCTCAGTGTTGCAATATCTATTAGGGGTGACTTTCTTTTGAATGATTTTTAATTATACTGAGATGATCACTATTTTACACACACACACACACACACACATGCATGTTTTTGGTTAAATAGTAGGGCAGATTAGGTTCTTTAGTCTAGAACAATGACTGCCTTCGATCCCCCCCTCAGCCCCCACCTTTGACAATATACCCTAGATCAGTGTGGTAGGGTAAGGCCCATTACTCCCCATATCTTTGTTGTAGACACAAATGTTGGTTTCATAACAGTAGTTGTATGAAATTGTCACACACACACACACACACACACACACACCTGGGGGTTACTGATAATTTCTCAGGCTGATGCACTTGCCAGAATCTGACCAAACTTTTTTTTATCTGAGATAGAAGTACTGCTCCATATGGAAATAATTCCAACATTTTGGCAGGCATAATGCGTTTCTAGAACTTTTCAGTTCTTAAACAATTCTCATTTCTCTCAACCTTTGGATGTGGATTTCTCTTAAAGCCCTTTATACACTTTTCAAATAGACAGGGACTAAAATAAAACAATGTTTGCTAATGTAGAACCTAAAAATTATTTGTTACAATCTATCTTTGAAATAAATAAACAACAAATTCTGTCTGTTTGTCCATTTGTCTGAACCCCCACTTCAAACTCTGGCCACACTTGCTCTACATAGACATATTATACCTTTTTGGAATCCGGATGATCCCGGGATTGAAAATCTGCCCTTTGTCTGGTGCTTAAACATCCAGCATTGGGATTTGTGTTCAGGTGAGAAGGGGACAGTTAAAAATTCAAATTTTAAAATAACTGAAAAAAAAATTAGTGATTTTAAAAGTTTTTCATTTATATTGAATTTAAAGTAACACAAAAATTTTGTAAATTTCAATTTTTTTGTTTGAAATTCAGTTTAAAATATCTCCAAAACTTTGAATTGAAAAAATCGGTTTTATTTCTTCAAAATACCAAGAAATCAGAGTTAAAGTGAGAGGTTTCATGACATGAGATTTTGAAGTTCCACAGAGTTTGTGATTGGAAGAATTCAATTTTTGGCCCAAATCAGTCTTTTGGCCGGAATTGGACTTATCGCCCAAATCAGAGTTAAAGTGAGGTTTTTGAAGTTCCATGGATTGAATTGAAGAATTCAAAGATATTTCTTCAAAATTATCATTGTTGTTTTTCTAAGCTGGAACAGTGGCCCAGTTAGCCCCTACACAGTACCTAGCTTAAAAGTCTGCAAAGATGGCAGCTTTTAAGCTCATCATTAATAAAATTCCCTACAGCATTTTTTTTCTTTTTTTTTTTTTTAGAAATAATAAAGAAGAATTTTAAATATTTGATTTTATTATATTTACTTTAATGTTATAATTTTTTTATCATTTCCTTTCTCTATTTTTACAGGGTTTGGCAAAAAAATTTCCAGACATGCGCCGTGATCAGTTGATCAATTTGTTGCTTTCCCGTGGAGATTTGTCTCGATCAGAAGCTCAACAGGTGATCATTTTTTTATCTTATGTTGTCTGATTCATGTTTTAGAAGAATAAAAAAAAAAGTTTTTAACTAATATGGCTCAAGGAAATGAATTTACTGCTTTTATTTTGATATCTTTTCCTTTCAAAATAGATTAGCTTTGATTCACTGAAAAGTTCTTTTAAAAATAATAAAAAGAAAATATTTGATGCTAAAACTGATTCATTCTCATTTGCCAAAGAATAGAAAAATAGTTCTGAAAAAAGACACTCCTTTACTTCTTTGTCCACCTTGTGTTATTGTCAGAACAAGAAAACCAGGATATTTTGCTTCAATGTCTCTATTTGCTATTAACACATTCAAAGGAGTTTACCTGCTGAATGCTTAATTCCTTTTCAAGCTCAAATATTGTATTTAATGAATATCAGGTAGGGCTTTAATTCTATTTTTAAATGAAATTTTACAACACTGGATGCTTTCAAATTCAACAGTTTTCTTAATTGAGTCAAAAGTTGCATTTATGTCCTTAAAAAGTGTGCAGTTTTTTACCATTTTGAATTTTATAATATTTCTCTTCTCACTAAGAATATTGGGCAAAAATTAAATCCAATTTTATGTCTGAGGTGAAAAAAAAACAAATACATTTGTTTACCAAATGATTGTATTAGTTTAAAAAAACCTTGAGTAATTTTTAATATTTTCAAAAGCCGCCTATGTCCTGGAATTTTAACATAATGTGTAACACAGAAAAGTTTGCATGGAGGTAAATAATATCCAATTAACAAATGCATTTCACTTGAATATTTGAAGTCATTTTTACTCGTGCTTTTTTTAATCAATAAATGTCAAAATATGAACAAATTTTCCTGTGAGTTTGTCTTTTGCTAATCAAATATCAATTTGTTCAAAACACATTTTTCTGTCTGAGTTTCTTTGTCTTTGTGCCATCATTTCATACATTGGAATGGGTAGGAATGTTTTTTTTTTTTTTTTTTTAGATTTCAATAAAAAGTATTTGATTTTTACACTTTAAATGTTTTCTCCCCCACAAGTGTTAAATGATCATCAGTAACAATTTAGTAGCCATTACATACCAATTCTAAAGTTTCTTTTAACACCCCCCCATCGTACACCTAAATAAGTAATCTTTGATTTTCAGAAATTCAAAATATTAAGCCTTTTATTGTGGAAAATCCAGTTTATAAAGCCTTTTAACTAAACATCCCATTACTGTTATTTCCTGTCTACAGCAGCTCTTATTTGAACTTATAGTAGAAATTGATTTTTTTTTTTTTTCTTTCAGTTGGTACGAGACACATTAGGAGATGAACAATTGCGTCCAAGAGAGAAAGGAGTCTTCTCAGATATTCTAAACTAATATCTACCATTCATATTTTAAGGCTGTGAGCAATTCTTTGTAAGGCTTTGCAGATACAATCAAAATTCAAAATTTGCAAATCTCTTTCCGATAATTACATTAATAGCCACAGTGTGTATCACAAATAAAATTTATTATGATTAATATTTCTGAATAACATAACCAGGTTGAATTTATTCTTTTGTTCCCATATTCTAAGTTTAATATGTTGATATTGAACTATGGATGAAAAAAAACTGTTCAAATTGACAGTTTTCAGAAGCCAAAGACCATCACGTGAAGTTTCCAGCATGTGTATCAGATTTTAGTTAACAAAATTAAGATATTTGCATTTTGTAGTCAGTCTTTGGTTGTTCTTTTATGCTAATTTGTTTATCTAAATTATGTCTTAAATAATGTAAAGGATTAATTCTGCCAAAAATGAAAACAGCCCTTGTCCAATTAGGCAAATATTGATCTGATTTATAATTTTGCTTCAAGTTTTAAAAAAAAGAAATCTCTTTCTTGAAAGTCAATCATCCCATTTATTTATCTCTGCTTAAATTCATTTTTTTTTTTTTTGTCAAAAATTGATTTTTTTTAATCTTATTTTTATTTCTAAGCAAGTTAACTTGATAGCAAATAATGACTGTGCTGAACTTAACTGCCATCATTATGGTGATGAAATTATCTCTCCGTCTTTCAAAATGTTCATAATTTAATAATAGATTAAATGATCTTCTTATTTTAACAGTTATTTTTCTTCATACATTATTTTGTTATTTGTATTCTTTTACTGGCAGATTCTTTGGTTAATTCTTCAGCAATTCTTCATTCTCAGATTACTTTTGTATTATACAAAATCTTTAATTGCTCTTATTTACTCTTTTTATTAAAAAAAAGAAAAAGAAAAGGAAATTATCCAGTATTCAAGACTCTTTTTCTTTTCAAACATGTCTTTGTTTGTTATATTTAACTATTGTTTTGTTCTTTTTACCTTGGCTCAGAAACCAACCGCTGATTTCTATGGGGAAAATCTACAACTACCTCGTGCATGAGGCAGGTCATTTCTTTCTTTATTCATAATTATATTTAAGAAAATTATACCGAATTTGTCAAGGTTAAGTCAAGGAAGTAGTTTTTTTTTTTTTTTTTTTTTTTTTCTGAAATAAGTCTTGAAAATTTGCTGTTCATCCTTGACAAAGGTTAGAGTTTTGTAAGTCTATGCTAACCACATGAGAAGATTATCTATACCAGAATTCCTGATGTTATGCAAATTTTTTAGACTTATTTCAGAAAAAAAAACTGCTTCCTTCACACTGGCAAATATGGTACTTATTATATTTGTTAATATGTTTGTTTTTTTTGTTGTTTTTTGTTTGTTTTTTTTTCACTAATATTCACAATACAAGGCCTCAAGAGCCACTCAAGATAGAGGGTTACTGAATGAGGTGAGTAGTATGGACATGAAATTAGGAAGTGAAGGTTATGAGGATATAGAGGATATTTGACTCTGGACTTGAGGAGGTTAAGATTTTATTGTTTTGGGAAGCATCCTCTTGGGAGTCTCTTCCACAAAGTAGCTGTCTGGAACATCCTTCTTATCAATGGAATACGAAGACAAGGTACAGTTACATTTAACTTCCCTGTGGCTGGCCTCAGGGTTATATGTGATTGTGTTTTGAATGTCGCTATTGTACCTGAAAGCCATCAGGGTTTTGTTATAGATTGGATCTATAATTGAATCTAGATCAGCTTTTCTAGATCTTTTTTAATAAAACTTATCCAACATGTTGTCCGCTTTGTCTAGTGTGGTTAGGGAAACCCTGAAACTCTTATTAATTTTAAGCACGCTATTATAAAAAAGTGAGTTGCTGCATCAAATAGCCTGTTAAGTAAAACATTTATGCACTATTTCTCCTTTCTGGCTGTATAAGATGGTAATATTAGCTGTTTCCTTATAAGGAAACATTTGGGATGGTCTAATGGATCATATGATACCATTCATCTTAGTGTCCTTTTATGTTAATTCTCTTGGGAAAACATAAACTCAAATTTGTGTAAATCTTGTTACACTGTCAATAGATTTTCTCTTGAAAGATGAAAAAACAAGAGAACAATGTTGTGCAAGTCACACTTCACTTTCAAGTTGTCACCAAATGAGAAAAATTTCTTATAAAATTTTCTTGTTCAATGGTTACTATTTCTTTATTCTAGTGGAATTGGTTCTCCAGTTGAAGAGGTTTTTATAAAAGAAAGATTTTCAGATTATAAATTTGCACAAAGGATTCTTTTTTTCCTACTAATCAGTTCAGTGTGTACAAAATCTCAAATAACATAATTAGTCAATATTATCTACCACTTGACTATAATAGTATCAAGCTAGCTATTGAAAAACTGCTTGGTCATTCACTTATATAGTAAATTAGATCCTCACAGGTTAACTGACTCTTGTAGCTTCTGGTTAATAAAAATTTCTGAAGGTGTTTGAAGATTGCCAAATGTAATAGTTAACAAGTTTGTCTATCAGACCTGTTAGATACTCGAAGGGCAGCTCATTACTATTGTCTTGGGCCCAAATTAGTACATATTTAGGGGTTTTTTACTATATAAGCAAGTCTCACAGATCATTACTGATTCTCAGTGGCTACTAAAGTTATAGCCTTGTACCAGACTATATTCTAAATAATTTGTTATTGCCAGCCTTTGTTGAAATTGTTGCATTCTTCATTAAGCAGATTTCAAAAATATTTGTTGCTTTGGCTTAATAAAAAAAATACAAAAAGCTATTGTATCAAGTCAAGAATTGAGTGTGTCATATAAATAAAGGCATGTCTTATTTTCTGTGTTTTCAGTTTTTATTTCATATTTGTTTTTTTTTTCTTAAATGACCTCAAGAAGAATTAATAGTAAAACTTCTGAAATATGTTAATCTTTAAAGCAAAAAAACGCAACAACAAAACTGAAGGTTAATGGATGTAACAAAATATTTAAACCTTTGTTGAGTCATTCAGTATTAAAATCAGTTACTATTTATTCAGGAGGCACAGTGGAGTAATGGATTTTTGGCTTGGATTGAGGATTTGGAGATCCGGGTTCAAATTTCAGTTGAATCCATTACATTCACTTACGTGCTAATACCCTTGGGAAGGGTATTAATCCTCTTCTTCTCCCCCTAGCTATGGGTAAATAGCAGGACAAACCAAGTTCTATAGCCTTGGATGACAACTGGTCTACCGCAGAAAGAAATGGCAACCTATTGTGGGAAAAAATCTGCCTTGTTAGTCATGTATCGAAAAATACATGATCACCTAAATGTGTATCACACATGGCACATAACTAACTGACTATTTATTCAGTTTTCTTTTTAATCCAGAACTAGATATGTTTTATATGAATAAATATTTTTAATAATTTCCATAAAATTTTTTGATGTTGAGATTGTACATGCACATGGGAATATGCACACACACACACACACACACACACACACACAATGAAGAAAAAATAAATAAATAAAAATAAATTGTTTTTTAATGTAATATAAAAATGAAAAAATAAACACTTGATTGCTTATACCTCCTGAAGAGTGGACAGAGCAATTGCTAAAAGTTCCGTCTACAAAACTCTGGAGTGAGGGTACTGAATATAACACCAATTAGATAAGTAACAAATTTCATATTTGTATTAATCTTATATATATTGTGAATAATTCTTGAACAAATGTCTAGTCAGATCCTTTTATTTTGGAATATAGACCCCTTATCCTTTACAAAGAATAGTAGGTTATTCACAGCGATGCTTTCACTATAAAATTCCTGTCAAGTGCAAGTGAGATTACCATGGCTCAATCAGGAAGTGCTTTACCATATATAATGCTATAAAATGGGAGGAAAAAAATTCACCTAATAAAAAAATTCAACAGACTTTGTTGCTCTTTCCACTTTAAGGATTTTTTTATAAAATGCACATGTTATAGAATTGAGCGAAGCAGATGACTGGAAATTTTAGTAAAATTCAATCTTGACTGCCAACCCAGAAAATAGATAATATTCTGTGCTGGGAAATGTTTGATGAAATCAGTTTATGAAAAACAATGATCATGTAAAATAAAGCTCAAGTATCTTAAATTTTGTAAATCAGTCATCAAACTGGTCTGTTATTTGTTAAAATTAGTAACTGACAAATGAATCTGAAAAAAAAAAAATCAAAACTTATAACAAAAAAAGTTGTGTGAATTTGTTTTAATTTTTTTATTTTCATTGACATTTTTTTTATAATCTAATTTTCAATCATGAAATTTCTTTTACTTCTACTAGTCTTGATGCTTGCATATTAATATAAGGTCTTGCAAATACACATTTTTGGATGGAGGATGTCAATCCAAAATTTCTACTAGCCTACAATTATTGAGAAACATTTTAGCAAGGCACTTATTAGTGATATCCAATGAGACCACAAAAAATTTAGATGTGAGTAGTTATTTTTATTTATTTATTTATTTTTTTTTTTTGTGATTTACGCTTGTACTGTAGTGGCATCCAAAATTCAATATACCCTGGTGTAAGCACTTACCTTCCATCTCTGAGTATGTCTCCATGTTCTTGAATTTACCAAGATGAGCATTAAGGATATGACCTTTGAAGGACATCCTGCAGCCCATTTTATCATAGTTTTTCACTAGGGTCTCAACAAGCCTTTTTTGTGATTCCCCAGGAAGCCCTGAACCACTGTGACAAGCTGTTTCATGTTGCTTTCTCTATCCTAATGAGCTACTTAGGGAATTCTTTGCACTCTGTGATCATCTTTATTTGTGGTCTGACAGAGGTACCAGTTTTGACTTTTGCTGCAGACAGCTTAGAGAAGAAGTATTGAAGGTTGCAGACTCCTTATCTAAAGCTGTGACAAATGTTCTCATAACACCCAATTTTAAGTGCAGTGGAAGAAACAATACTTTTCAGGTTTCCAGCAGTGACTCCTATTTAATGTTGTTCTTCCCCACACAGAGAACTCTGTCCACTGTAGCCAGTCCTGCTTGTGGTAGTGTACTGTGGTGTCTACGCTGTCCCAAAGGCAAAGATAGCAGAAACTTGGTAGAGCTGTCTTGGAAATCCATCAGGAAGGCTGTCATTTTCAAGTCTGCAATAACCTCCCAACTGCACTCTTCATATTTCAAGGCATCTAACTGCTACATTCCTCTTTGAGCTGCATCAAGTGAGCCAGGGAAAGAGATGGATACATGTTCCCATTATAAAACAGCACAGCTTTGAGGCTCCTGGGTGAGCTGTCAATGAAGAGGCACCATTTGCTGGGGTTACAGGTGATTCCATTTGACTCAAACAGACTGGTTACATTGTGTCAGAAGCAAAGCCCTTCTTGACAAGTGAAAAAATTTGAAACTGGTGATGCTTTCTCTAACCTGTGATTTACACACTTTCACCTAACAAATTCCACTGCTTGAGTCTCGACATCAAAAGCTCAGCATTGGACTTTGTGAGACCAAGAACTCTGATCAGGTCATTGAGGTCTTTATAGTTGGGTTAGTGTGGGTTTCTCTCCTCAGCTGCACCTCTGTAATCTGGATTAAACATTTTCAATGTGAAATGTGTTCCCAGGCCGTGGTAGGCAATGATAGTGATGATGCTATAGAGAAGCAGTACTTTGACTTACTTTATTGGGGAGGTCTTACGGTTCCATCTAGCCAAATGGAAGAGTTTCTGCTTGTTTTGCTATACTGTTTGCCTCGGGGTTCTTGATAGGCTCCAGAAGCGAATATGCAATATAATTGGCCCTGCTCTGGCATCTCGTCTACAGTCACGTTCTCACGGACGTGCCGTCACCTCTCTCTGTCTGTTTTACAAATACTTTCATGGCAATTGATCCGAGGAGCTGCATTCGCTGGTTCCCAGACTTCATGAGTTCATGCGCCCTACGAGGCTGGCATCCTGCTTTCACCCCTTCACTGTTGAAACTCCTAAATGTAACCGTCTCTTCTACTCCAATAGCTTCATGTCTCGCATCTCTCGCCTGTGGAACTCCCTTCCCTATTCCAGTTTCCCTGAGAGCTATAATCTCCAGCTTTTCAAATGTAATGTCAATTGATATCTCCAGTTGCCTTGATCTATCCACTACCCTTCTCCTCATCCTTTCTTCTATCACTCCTATCTGATCTTGCTCCAAATTTTCTGTAACCCCTTGCGTCCTAATGGCTTCCCGCCTTGCTTGGGGTGAAACACTTAAACAAAAAAAAAACAAAAAAAACTTGACTATGCAGATAAATTTATTGTAAAACATAATGAATCTACTATATGAGAGTATGCTGAAAGAATTTTGGAAACTTATTCTCCAAAATGTTTTTACTTGTGAACAGCACATGAAAAAAGGAATTCACTTTGCAACAAAAATTGTTATGAATATATTTTACAACAAATGAAAGTTTTCTTTGAATGAAGTTCGAAAAAATGTAAAAAAAGGCAAAGGTGAAAAGAAAATTCATTTATAGAGAAACTTGGTAAGTTTTTTTTACTTGTATTTGTTTTGTATTAGTGTTTAATTCTTTAATAACTTTTTTGTTTATAATCTTTTATTATTTTTCTGTTTAAAAAGAGAAAAAAAACCTGTTTGTGTATTTTTGGATGGTTTTAACTTGTTTTAAACAAAACAGATATAAATTGACAATAAACGAAATAAGCCTGTTAGAAATTAGCCTGAAATGTGACATGTGTGGCTGTATATATTAGTGGGTTGTGATTGAGTTAAAAATAAAAATCATCCTCAATAATGGCTAAAAGATTAGCTGAAATTGCTTGGATATGCAGGACATTTTCACAATTTTTACATACTTTAGGTTCAGAAAAGAAAATACTCAAAAGAAAACAAGGAAAATTAAATAAAAAGCTTAATCACAGTACCATGTTAGTTGTATTTAATTAAACTTATATATAACTAGCAGCATGGCCCGTGCTTGATTAAAAAATCGTACGACTCATACAGCAATCGCTATCACTTGACTTAAAATATTTTTGCCCTTCCTTGCCTGGGAGAGCTTTACCTTTGATTGTGGTAGATGCTATTTTCAGTACCCTAATTATTTTATTAGATGCTTTTGTCAGTACCCTAATTTTATATTCAATGTATTGGGGTTTGTTTTTTTTTTTTTGTTTTTTTTTTAAGCATTTCACTTCAAGCAAGTCAGAAGTGCCATTATCACACAGGGGATTATGGAGAGTGAAAATGAGAGAAAAGAGTGTGTGTAGGGGGGGATTGAAGAAAGGAAAAAAAGAACAGGTATCAATGCAACAAAACATGGTGACTGATGTTGCATTTAGGTTTTTGATGATTGTAGTTATCAGGGAAGCAAGTGAGAGGAATGGAGTTCCAATATGGAGAAGTGCGAGGAAATAAACTGTTAGAAGGGCGGTTACATTTAACTATTTCAACATTAAAAAAAGTTGGGACCTAGATGCCAATCTAGTAGTACACTTAAATTCATGTAGTCAGGGCACCAGGGAAAAAATGCTCATCAGTGCAGTAGCCATAAAAATATTTGTAGAAAAGACAGAAGGAAGCCACATCATGTCTGTGAGAAAGCACCGATCCCTCCCTCTTGTGCAATGGGAGGGTGCAGCCTCAGTCAGCTGTTCCCCAGGGCCAGGCACCTCTTCAGTATAATTTTTCTCAGTTGCCCCTCTGTCCTTTGACAGAGAAGCCCCTGAGCGCACTCTGTCCAAGGACAGAGGCGCAACTAAGAGATGATAAATAATGCGCATACACCCCTCCAAGGAGAGGGAGCACGTTGCGGTGTTTATTCATTCCCCCACGAGAATGAGATGTGACACAAGGTCGGATTAATGTGGGGACCCGAGCGCATACACTCTCTTGGTGGAAGAAATCGGCTGTGTTTATGTTGGCTGCTGTTAGCATCATTAGCTGGTTGGCAATATCTTTTGGTTGATGACTAAAAATTAACTTCCGCATTTTGACTGTACACATGGGTTTCATTTGGACACCATGCGTATTTAAAGTAGTTTCTGGTTATTATTTTTAGTTAGGAGGACTTGTGTATATTTATGTTTCATTTGTTTACTTTTTGTGTATTGTTCTCTAAAAAAAAATGCTGAGTCACCGGAAGTTAACGGCATTCGGACGTTTGAGTAGCCGGCAGTAACTTCCGGCCGGGTGCAATACCCTTAACTGTGCTTTCAAATTGATTTCATGCAAAAACAATTGTTTTTTTTTCCAATTTTTGGCGCTGTCAGAACCACCGCCGGGTAATTTTACGTAGTCCTGTGAAGTTTTGTTGAAATTGGTTGAAAAATATAGGAAATACGATCCCATATATAAACGTACAGACACACACACACACACACACACACACACACAAAAAAAAAATCTGTGTTTTATAATAAGTTAGATATTATTTAAAAATATTCATTGTGACACAGAAATTACCATGTTTCAGGATACAAGTATAATTTAAGATGGCAAAGTGTAAATATAGGTTAAGTGTTAGATATGGGTTTGTAATTTCTACTTGTCAATACTGGCTTCCTTATATGAGAACATGTCATCCTGACTTTTTTTTATTATTATTATTTAGGGGCATATGTAAGATACACTACAATACATTGGCATTTTTATTTATTTTTTATTTTTATAAAATACATTGGGATTTTTTTTAAAGGTGCTTCAAATATGATTAAGTCATATTTTATATGTCATATTTTTATTTATGAATGTCTAAAATACTATATTATATTTATTAGTATACTAGATAGGGTAGTTTTAGAATAAAATTTAAAATTTTGAAATTTAATTACGCATTTTCTTACTTTCTTATTTGTGATCAAATAATAGATATGCAAAGTTTTTAAATTAATTATGTTTTAAAGTAAACATAATGCAATATTTAGAAAAAACCATTATTTCTTTTCTTTGATTTAATATTTATTTTTAGAAACTTAATAATATATATATATATATATATATATTTTCATGTAGGCACAAAGGACATGGGTCATTTAAAAATCTACAAATTCTCATTATTTTTTTAATAATTTTCATTTTACTGTGGGTGTTTTGTTTCTTTTAAATGCCAAAAATATTTGGATAGGGATGTTTGGTTATGATACTCATTATTTTTTGAAGAACGACATATATATTGGAAAATAATGTTTTTTTTTTGTTAATTGTTTCCACCCAAGCAAGGTAACAATGCCACTCGAACACAATATGTTTGGGGAGTGAATGAAAATGAGAAGATTGAAAATGGGGGTGGAGGTTAGGAAAGGACAAAAAACAACAGGGTTCAAGAAGACAGAAGATGGCAATTGATGTTGCATTTAAATTTATGAAGATTATAGTTATCAGGGAAGCAAGTAAACAGAAGAGAGTTCCACAGGTGGGAAGTGCAAGAAAAAAAAACTTAAGGCAAAAGTGGCATTTGCATCCAGCTCGTTCAACAGTAAATTGGTGAGACCTAGTTGCCAATTTAGTAGCACCTAAATTTGTGTAGTCCGGGCACCAGCAAAAAAATACTCATCCAAGCAGTTGCCATAAAAATATTTGTAGAACAGACAGAGAGAAGCCATGCGACAGTGAGAAAGTGACTGGAGACAAGATTCCTTGTCAGGATCGGTTATATTGCAGACCCTTCTTTGGATTTTGTCAAGAATTTCAAGATGTACATCCAGACCAGATATGGCAACAGCATTCAATACCCTGATGAATGGTAGATTTATAAATGTGCAAGATGGATTCTAATGAGAAAAATTTTTTGCCACAACTCAGTGAACCAACCTTTCTCACAACAAAATAGCAATTGACTCAATATAGTTTTGCTTCATTTCATGTCAGCAGAAAATACAAGGTCAAGAAGACATATTGTGTTTCTCTCCTGGAGTTCAGCTTCAGCCATCCTGATGGTAGCCAGAAAAGGTCCTCTGTGTTTTTTTTTTTTTTTTTTTTGTTTTTTTTTTTTTAAGAATAAACCTTTTGTGTTCTAATATATTATTATAATAGTTGCACAATAATATATTACTAATTGCTAATTATTAAAGTGTTCTGTTTGTTAATTTTATATCAATCTCTTTCATAATTTAAATTAAAATTTTATGTACCCCTTCATGTTGAATATGAAAAATGAAGAGATGTGTTTACTTTTTTGTGCATGAGTTGAAGCTTGACCATAACACTTCTCAAAGTGCTACCAATATTAACAGAGCATTGAATGAAGGATTCACTTGTGATTGGGCAGCACAGTACAGGTTTGTGAAGTTCTGCAGTTGGGATATATGTCTTGAAGGTCCACGTGGTAGAGGACGTGCATCTACAATTGACAATCACCATCTGAAAACACTAGTCAAACAAAACCCACCTCAAAGTATCTGAGAAATGTCTCAGATAATGAGCGTCAGCATTTCAACAATATCAGACCATCTGAAGAAAGTTGGCAAGATGAAGAAACTCGATAAATGGGTTCCATATGAGCTCAGTAAAAGTCACAGATAGTTCAATGTTTTGAAATGTTTGATGCTGCATCTGTGAAATTGAAAGGATCCATTTTTTTTTTTTTTTATTTTTGGAATTGTAACTTGTGATGAGAAATGGATCTTTTATGACAATCATAAATGACCAGCTTTATGATAATTGCCTTGATTATGATAATTGACCCAAACTCGTTCCAAAACCAAAATTGTATCAACAAAAGATTATGTTGATAGTCTGATGATCTACCATTGGTGTTTTCCCTTACAGCTTTCTGGAATTTAACCAGAGCATCACTGCCAAAGTTTACTGTCAATAACTAGATGAAATGCCCATTCAAATAAGCAAAATGCGAGCGGCATTGGTTAATTAATGGGGTCCCGTTTGGCTTTATGACTATGCTCGGCACATATTACCAGGATGACACTACAGAAACTCACTGATTTGGAATCTGAGATCGTCACATCCAGCATATTTGCTTGATGTCTTGCCTACTGACTACCATTTTTTCAAGCATCTTGACAGTTCTTTAACCCAAATGATATTCCGTTGCAAAGAAGCTGCAGAATCTGCATTCAAAGATTCCTTGGCATCCAAACTTTTAGAATTTTTTTGTAAATGCATGAATACCCTTGTAACCCCATGTCAAAAATGTATAGATATTCAGTGTTCCTATTTTGACTGATTTAAACACTCTTTAAATACATTAATTCAGGAATAAACATTGATTCTAAAAGTGGACATTATTTTCCAACCAACCTTTTTATATATATATATATATATATATATATATATATATATATATATATATATATTTTTAATGAACAATGAAGTCAACACTCAGTGGCAACAGGCTGTTTCATGTTAGATGCAATCATCAGGCCTGACGATTGCGTCTAGCATGAAACAGCCATGCCACTGAGTGTTGACTTCATTGTTCATTTTTATAATTATATTTACATACGCTCTATCTCTGATATTGAGCATTTTATCCCATAAATGTAGCACACTTTAAAACTATATTTCTGCGTACACACACATACATATATATATATATATATATATATATATATATATATATATATGTCATGCAGCGATAACCTAGAGGTAAGATATCTGACTGATGTCAAATCAGTTGGATTTCAAGCCTGGCTTGAAGCAATCAGACATCTAGCTATGCGAGGAGCTGTCATACAGCGAAACAGTCTGTCTGTGGATGACTATATGCTCCCAGAAATCTGGTTGAGCTCTGTAGAGAAAGGGGGTTTTAAAAAACAGTGGCTCCTACTGCTATTAAGCATTACTCTTCAAGTAGGGTGTGATGGATAAATTTTCGTCTCTATAATGCAAAAATGAAAATAACACTGACATTTCATTTTAACAGATATATATACCAAAATTGCATCAAAATATCTTGTAATACTTAAGAGTAAATTTATTCAATAAAATCGCCATTGGCTTCAATCCCAACCTCCAGATGATTTTGGAATCTCCTGTAAATCTTCTGGATCGTCTCCTTGTTTAAGTTGGTGAATCTCTCACCCAACTGGCTTTCACACATAATAATCAAGGGAATTGCAGTCTGGAAAATTAGGTGGTCAGCTGTAAAGGGTGATGTGGTTGCAGAAATTGTCTGACGGCCATGACTGGGTTCTCCTGCTTGTGTGACATGGTGCAGAGTCATGTTGCCTGACATAGGGTCTTCCATCGGCCATCCTTTTCACCCAGGGAAGCACTACCATCTCAAGGCACTTGATGTAGGCCTCTGTGTTGAGTCTGAAGACCTGTGGGAAGATGAATGGAGGCATAATGTCACCATCACTAGTGATCACTCCAAACCCCTTCGTAATCACAATTAGATTCATCCAACTCTTTTTGAATCCTCTGCACTGTCCTCAGATTGATGCTTAAACACTCTGAAATATTGGCCATGCACACCATCATTCATTAAACTCGTAGTAGAGGTGACTGAATCCTTCACTACTCTGTCCCTATTTTTTTTTTTTTAATCCTTTCACCCCAAGCAAGGTTTGAAGGCTACTATTATACAAAGGGGGTGCAGAGAAGACTGAGAATAGTGAGGATTGAGGAAAGGACAAAAGATGAATGGGATTCAAGGAGACAAAATAGGGTGATTGATATTTAAATTTTTAAAAATTGTAGTTATCAAGGAAGCAAGTAAACGGAAGGAGGTTTCACAGGCAGGAATTGCGAGAAAAGAAACAAAGTAGAAGTGGTCATTGCATTTAATTAATTCAACTGTAAAAGGGTGAGACCTAGATGCCAATCTATTTGCATGCTTAAATTCATGTAATCAGGGCATCAAGAAAAAAAGCCTGTCAGAGTAGTTACCATGAAAATATTTGTAGAAAAGACAGGGAAGCCATGTCATAATGCTGAGAAATTGACTGCAGTTGAGATGCCTGGTCAGGATCAATTATGTAACAGATCCTTCTTTGGATTTTGTCAAGAATCTCAAGATGTACAGATAAGGCAACAGCATTTAATGCATGGGTCAATGGTTGATTTGTAAATGTGCAAGATGGGTTCTGATGAGAAAAATTTTCTGGCATGATACAGTGGCCAAACTTTCTTTGTAGTAGATGCTGCTATTAATTTGATATAGTCACTCCACTTCAAGTCAGTAGAAAATGTGAGGCCAAGAAGGTGCGGTATGTTGCTCTCCTGGAGTCTAGCATTAGCCATGCTGATGGCAGGCAGAAAAGATTCTTGATGTTGGTTAATTGAAAGCAGTTTTGTTTTGGAGGCATTAAAATTTATAGGCCATTTCTTACCCCAGTTAACCACTGATTGGAAGGCCTTTTCTAGAGTAGCTGTCTGGTTTAATTTGTCAGAACTGATGGATTTGCTAATGAGACAGGAGTAAATTGTTGTGTCATCTTCATAAATGCCTAGTTGGGAACTGATGACATTGGACTCTACTATGTCTGTACTTTTATATGCTGTGTCTTTTCAGGATGTGGACAATCATTTCTGTTTTTGTTGCTCTTAATAACTTTACCATTTACTCAACTATGTTACTCACTGTTTCCCACACTTTTCTTGCCTTCAGTATGCCTTTTGAGTGCTAAATTCTTCAAACCTTTTTTCCTCATTATGTGCACCAAAAACTTTAGCTGCCTCTTTCTGATTGTTAGCAACAGTTTTTTTGTACTTCCTATTCACCTTAAAACTTCCTCATTACTTGCATGCGCTATCCATGGCATTCTTAGCATCCATCAGTAGAACTACATCTTTGTTGCTTCCAGTTTCTTCTCAGTCTGTGAGTAAATTTATTGCCGTATAAAAGATCTGATATTATATAGCAGTCAGTTACTTTTCTTTGTTTCTGAGGATATTTTCAGATCCCTTAATACTTTGCTTAGCTTCTGAAAAGCTATTCCTAGGTGCCTTTGGGTTTTAGTTTCACACTTTCTGTTGTCTGTTACTACACTAACCCGATAGCATATGTTTGATGTTGATGTCCCCGATATGTAACTCGCAACTAGTACTGTCTCTTTTGCTGACAAGTGTGCAGTCTGTCTTTTGATAGTTCTTTCTTCTTGTTCTCCTTGACTAATAATACTTTGTTTTTGTTCTGAATCTATTACCTGAGGCTATGTCTGCTGATAATAAATTCTGGTTGACATACAGAGGTTTTGATGATGCCTGGGGCTAACTCCTTGATTTTATGCCCCTAAGACTTAAGTAGGGGGCCTACAGGTACTGAGAGATGTGAGAAAGGAAAACATTGTAAAAATGGCTGAAACATAAAATAAACAATGTATTTAAATTAAATATAAACTAAATTTTTATTTCACTCTTTGTACCCTCTGCCCCTCCTTCTTGCTACTGTGTAGAAGTTAAATAAATCTGGTAAGAAAGCACATCCTTGTACACTTCTTTCTATTTTTGCGTATTTACTAAATGTCTTCACTGTCTGTATGTAAGCTGTTTGTTCCAAACAGGCTGGAATATATTTTCTGTAATACATACTATACCTATTTGTCACCCCATATCTGTCTTTACAAACTTTTAGTAACCCTCATTTCAATTTTTAAACATTTTCTTGAATTTCATTGGTTGTTAAGTAAAAATAAGCTTTGAGAAATTTCCATATCAAAACAGACAAAATTTGTGCAAAAATAGTCTCAACTTACATAAAAAAAAATCTTTCTCAAATTCATCCCTAATTTAAATGTTTCAAGAAATCCTATTGGCTAAAAAATACAACATTTGCCCATGCATTTCTCAGAAAAATTTGCAACAAGCTACCAAACCGCTGGAGCCCATTTTGTTGTTAAAAAAAACTATAAATAGAAACAGCAAACAAATTTTCATTGCATTTTGAGACTCACACAAGGATACGCATGGGAATTATGTGTCAAAAGAAACAAACTTTTTTTAATAGAGATTAGAAAAATTCATACAACAAACTTTTTTACTTAATATCTTTCATAGAAAAATCTTTTGTCTAAGTTAAATTCAACCTTTCAATCAAAGGCAGACAACTTTTTAGACATTGAACATTTCCAAAATTTCTATACCTTTGCACACATCATTACAAATAGAAATTGTAAATTGTGTATATAAAATTTAATCTCTTGTTTCAAACATGTATTTTTTGTCGTGATTGAATATCGTTACCATTTGGCCATTTCTTATAATTTATGTTTGTGGATATTGCATATTTTATTTGCAGCACAATCTTAAATATTCACGCAGCCTTCCTAAATCCACTACAAACTCCTTCCAAAACAAATTCTCCCCCTCTTTCTAAAAAAGTTCCACATCCTTCACCAGATCCTCTTATAAAAAACAAAAGAATTCATTGGTGTGTGTGTGTGTGCTGGATAATTGCCTCAAAGATCCAAGAGGGCTAGAGTAACCTAGCCTAAATCTGTGTATAAGATGTGCGATTTGCTAGTGAGTCAAACCATCTGAGCATTGGCACTGAAATGATGAGGCACATGCGTCATTGAGTCAGATAGATGCTGGCAGTGTGCTCACTATGTAAATTCTCTGGCTTGGCAAGAACATATAAAAAGGGCAAGTGTTCGTTGAGAAGTCAGTAGGCTTTTGCACTCAATGCAGGTCACATCAGTGCATACTGAACCAGAATCCATTGCGAGTGTGTTTCCAATGTTTGTCCTACAGAATCCCAGGTTTCCTGCTACATGGTGGAAAGCATTAAAGACAACCAGTGCATACAAATATAAAGTACAAACCCCCCCTTTTTTTTTTAAAGCATTTTACCCTAAGAAAGGTGGGAGTGCCACTAGTATGCAAAGAATTACAGAGAGTGAAAGTAAGAGAAAAGACTGAGTATGAGCTGGGTGAGGAAAAGATAAAAAGAACAGGAATCAAGGCAACTGAATGTTATTATGTTGATGAGAAAGTGACTGGAGTCGAGACCCCACGTTGTATAGCCATCTTTGGATTTTGTTGAGAACCTCGAGATGAACAGCAAGAGCACCAGGCCATATATGGCAACAGTATTCCATGCATAGACAAATAGTAGATTTGTAGATGTGCTGTATTGACTTGGGCATATTAAACAGAAAAAAAAACTTGCAATTATGGGGACTGAAAAAGATGAAGGTCCTCCACAACTTTTGAAATGTAGAACCAACCAAGTAAGAGAAGTGTAGAGGATCCAGCAAATTTCTCATGTCTTTTGAAAGTCTTAAGGAGTGACCCTGGTACAGAGGAGGCAAATAAAACCTTTAAAATATCACCTCTGCTTGCTGATTGGACAAAGAAAGAATTCAAGCATTTTTCAGGGCAAGACCACTCATTTATTCACCATCTCTCTACAGGACTACAAAACTAACTTCCCCAAGGGACATCAGGGATTTATCTAAAGATGAACCAATGATCTATGGAACAGGCCATTAGCTTCCTTATCTTTGGAATGTGTTCCTTAGTAATGTTGCACCATATCATAATCGAGTTATACAATATGGAAGCTGCTAAAAGAAAGAAAGACAAATGACAGCATATCTTCAACAGTATCAATGGCTATAACAATATAGTTATACCTATTCTGTGAGTGCAGTCAAATGTGACAAGCAACAGCAGAAGCACTCATCAGAAGCTAGGTTAGGTTTAAGGCTCCAAGTTCTCTACAGAAAATTGTCCTACAATAATGTATTATATTAAAGCTTTGGCTTGTGAATTTGGTTTAGTAGTAATTTATGCACTAAATTTGGTTTAGTAGTAGTTTATGCACTACCTGGTCCAGGGATTGAACTCATAAGTTCAATCCCTGGACCAGGTAGTGCGTACTTGAACTCAGTGGGAACAGGGCAAGCAATAACTGAATAGTATGATAAGAACTAGACAATATATTCCTAGACATGGGCAGTAGAACGAGAACAGTTTACCATTGTAGATTAAATGAAAAGTTTAGTTTAGAATTCCTGGTAGGTTACCTGGATCAATATAGACCTGATGAAGGCTAAAACAAAAATTATATTTCTATACTCATTTGTGGAAGTTTGACACATAAATTAAAAGTATTGACCCTGATTCTAAATTTATGAACCCTAACCCATTTTCAAATCTTAGTTTAGAAACCTGAATTATTGTCTAAAAAGAAATTAAACCAGAAATCCAGCAACAATTGTGAGATGTCTTTCTTCTCAATTCTTTTCAACAGTTGAATGTATGAAAGTATAGAATTTACAAAGGTTGACTGTATGTATTTTACGTGTGTATGTGTTTATATATGATAAAGAAGAAGCATACAAAGCATGGGTTTCTACTATGGACTATTTATTCTTTTTTATGATGACTATAGTGAAACAAAGTTGTCATTGTTTCTTGGGTAAGTACATTTTCTTTTTGGTTCAGAAGTTAGGTTAAGTCAGTATAAGCATCATATTCATTTTTGAGCTCAAGTCAGCCTTGCACAGAGTTGGAACAGCCAAAGGAATGTTTACAATTACTTTATTGTTAGAAAGTTTAAACATGATTATGGGATGTCCATTTTCTCTTTCTTGGTCCAGAAGTTAGGGTAAGTCAGTATAAGCATTGATACAATGGTTGCACTCAAGTTAGCCTTGTGCTGAGTTGGAACAACCAATGAGAAAGCTTCACTTAGTTCATAGACTGAAGTTTTGGAAGACATGTGCAAGCACCCTGTGTCGGGAAGAGAGTTCAGTGGATCAGAGAAGATAACATTTTCAATGGGAATATAATTTACCATGTAGTTTTACCTCTTGGAGCAAAAAGGAGAAAGAGAGTGAGTGAGGAAACGTTTAACTTTTCCCTTAATCTATACATTGAATACAAATTATTGTATATTTTGTTTTTGTATGTTATTTCAATATATACTTGTTGTTTCACATTTGGAGTTTCATTGTTTTTTTGAATCATTAATAGTATCAAAAGATATATGCACAATGAACACACACATAACTAGTACCATTCAAAATACCTGGGATAAGAAGAGGCTTGACATTCTCTCTTCTCCTTTCCTTCTTAATAATCCTTTTACTATTTAAATTATTAAATTTTGATTACTACAAATTTTTGCATTGATTGTAATTACTCAGGTAAAGAAAGAAAGAAAGAAAGATGACTAAAATTGATCTTCATAAAAATGGAGCTATCAACTTATAAAAAGACGTTTCATGATTTTTTTTTATTCTTTTTTCAAAATTGTTTTCATTTTTCTATAATCATAAAAAATGTCAACAATAGTTAATTTAAAAGTCAGTTCTGTTCAATTTGGTGAAGTTTAAAAATATAACTATCGTTTCCGCAAGCGAAATACTTTACATATAGAATTAAATTGAAAAAAAAAAAAAATGAAATAAAAGAAAGAACAAATTCTAATGATTACTTGAGCTAAAAATGTTGTTTAGCTTAATTTAATTTTCAAATAAATCAGAAAATTTGGCGCGAATGACGTCATCAAAGTGCGAGTCATGTGACCCAAAATGGCTGATATGCATTAGCAGAGAAGTGACGATATTTGATTTAGGACAGAAAAAGAAAAAATACTGTTTTTTTTTTTTTTTTTTATCCTGCTTAGATTTTTACTTGTTTATTCCCCCTTTCGTAAGTTTAGTAATCTCTCCCTGCATGAAACATACGATTAGCTTTAAAAGTGCTGATGTGTCCATCGTGTAAAAAAAAAAGTTAATTAAGGCGTTGTCAAGTGGTTGTCATTTGGTAATTAATAACGACTTCTTAAACTTTATTTTATTTAAGGAATTAATGAAGTTCTTTATCATTAATAATTAGTAATAAGCAAATATAAATTATTTTAGATTTTGTTAAAATTCATTTATTCTTCGACTAATCCAGAGATATACTGATGAACTCGGGAAGGAAAAGAAAAGCGTAAGTTTCCTCTCCTTGTTTTGTTAAAAAAAGAAAATATTATTCCGCAAAAAAAATATTTCTGTAAAGAAGAAAAATAATCGCAAAAAAAAAAAAGTCTTTTTATCCCATTTCGTAGTTTACAATAGAAATATAAAGCAAATTTAAAAGCAGAAACGAAGTATAAATCTGAAAACCTTTCTTACAGGACAATTTACGATATCGTGTTCATCATAAAATTGATCTTCTATCTTTTCTACAGAACTTTAAATTTAAATTACCAGGAAAAAGAAAAAGCTTTTAGTTTTATTTAATCTTTTTATTTATTAATTTACTGCGTGTTACTGTTTGTTAATTATTTGAGATTTTTATCACGCCTGTCAAGAAAAGCCGTTTTTATATTTGATGAATAATGAAAAAAAAAAAAAAACACAAAGTCAAAAATGCTTATTTTAAAAATTTAAAAAATATGTTTATTCTTAATTCTTTGATTTGTTCATATAAAAATTCACCCAAGCTGCCAAAAGAAAAAATAATTGTTGACAATGACTCTCCTGTCTGTTTATTTACTTGCTAAATTCAAAATAAAATTTGATCATTATTCTGTTCCCTTCAATATTAAAAAAAAGAAACAAAAAACTATTTTCTTATTCTATTTCTCTCAACAAATCAAACTTGGGATTTAACAATTAAAATGTCTTTTTTTCTTTATTTATTATTTAAGGAGGGGGGCTGTTAGATTAAAAATGTGTCCGACCGAAGTTAATGAGAAAATAAGGATTAAGCAATTATTTTTTTAAGCGTTTGTTTTTTTTTTTTTTTTTGTAGAATTATCTATTATTAATTTTCTTCCAACTTTTGTGTAAGCTTTTTTTTCTTTTTCTTAAAAAATCCAATATTTGTTATAACTGGCTGGTGTCTGTATATTTTCCTTGTTCTTTTTTAAATTCAAACTATTTTCTTTCTATGGCTTACCCAAGGAAGGTTGTTTTCTTTTAAAAACTTAAGTGCTGTTGCCATTATTGTTGGTACAAACAACGTTTCGGCTGACTCCTACTACGGCCTTCATCTGGACACCGTCCTGAAACATTTTTTTTTTCTGGCGGTATTTTCCACCCAAACTTTTAGAACGATTACAAAAAGATAGATACCCCACACCACACTCATACTATCTGTCTGTACACTTGTGGAAGGCCGTTGAATAGACCGGTCGAAATTGTAAAATGCGGAAAAATAATATTTTTGTCACTTTTTAGAACTCTTCGAATATTAAACTCATCTAAAAACAATAAATTGATAAAATATATGCACGCTTTAATTATTTTCCTAAAATTAAAACGACTCTAGTTAAAAAAAAAAAAAAAAAAAAGTTTTGTGTTAAAAACTCAAAAAAGTCATTTGTTTTGAATTTGATAGATTTTTTTTTCTTTAGGTGACTGTTTCACTTTTGGGTAGCAGACAACTTTCTAAAGTTTTCTTTTATTTTTTTTATTTTGTTTCCGGGACAATAAAATGATAATTTATTAAAAATTTAAAAAAAAAATCCTCCACCCGTTAAATAAAAGTAGCCTTTTAACAAAATTTCATTTTTGTTTTAAAATAATTTTCAGTTTTCTTTTGCTTTAATTTTTTCTCTTTTTAAATTTAAATATTTTATGTAGGTATCCATCCAACACCAAAATGGATCTCTAATGTTAAAATGTATTTTTAAAATGCAACATATTTTTTTAAGCTTTTATTTTAGTTTTAATTCCAAGATAATAGTTTAAATTTAATATTTCCAATAAGCAAAATACTTTGTTGAGTTTCAAATCGAAATTAAACTGATTGGAATGTTTTTTTGTTTTTTTTTAAATCACTAAAATTGGCATACTGACAAAAATCTGTCAGCACAGTTCTCTTTATTAAAAAATCTTTCAAAAATATACTTTGTTGAAACTTTATTTTAGGAAGATGGACTGATTTAAAGTTTAATTAATCTGAATTAAAACAAATATTATTTATCCCAGAGAACCATTTTATTAACACAGAGGTGGGTGTTTTTTATGAAGTGTGAACAGATCTATCAATAATGTTTGGCATTTTTAAGTAAAGGGCACATAACTGTAAAAATTATATGAATACAACGTGAATGCCGTTTTATATAAGTTTTTTAACTACTCAGTGATCTTAAAAATTTAGGAAAATATTCAAAGTAATCTAATTTTTTATTGAATTTTAGGTAATTTATGAATTATTTAAAATTTTTCAAAAATGAAAACAATTTTTGTAAAAATTCATTATTCATCCAAAAAAAAAATTTTTTTTAGGTAATAGTGTCCATAATATATCTTATTCATAAAAGCAATTAAAAGCTTTTCTAATTAAATAATGTCTTAGTTTTATTGCATTTTTTATTTTATGATTCAGAGCAGATTTTCTGTCACTGGCGATTCTGTTTGACGAAAAAAAAAAAATTTATTTAAATCAGGTATCTCCAAAAGTTGGCCAAAAATTAGCATATGATGATGAAAAACTGCCTGAAACTTAATCAAAAACAAAGTTTTATTGTGAAAATGTTTGTTAAGAGGAAAGACCAAAGTATATTTTTATTTTATTAAATTGTTTAATCCTTTCTAGCACATGTAAAATTTTGATTAAAAAAATCTTGTTTTTCTTGCATGGTGAGCCAAAGATTAGTATGGGAAATTTAGCTTTTTTTCAGAAAAAAAAAAACACATTGTTTTGGAAATTCTTGTAAAAATCAAATAATTGTCAGATTTTAATGAAATTTTCAGGACTTATTCTCAACTGCAAGAAACTATTTTTGAAATTTTGTTTTAGAAAATCTTGGTAAAGATATTTTAATTCTATATCTGTAACCCCACTTACTAATTTTATTAAATTTCTGCCCTCTTCATATTTATATTAGTTAAAAGCAGGACACCCTGGAAAACTTAAATCATTTGTTTTTATCAAACAGAAACACCATTTACGGAAAATATTCTCTGAATTGTAAAATAAAAAAAATGAAATAAAACTATGATATTATTTAATTGGTAAAGATTTTAATTGCTTTTATAAATAAAATATATTAAAGAAACTGTTGTCTTAAAAAAAATTTTCGATGAATAATGAAAACTTGTTTTCACTTATAAAAAATTTTAATTAGAATAATTTAAGTTTTAAATCTTTTAAAATTCTGTATTAATTTTACTCTTTTAGATGATGTTATTAATAAGTAAGACTATATTTACTAATTATAAATGGAAAAGCATTGTACAAATCATCATGCACCATTTTTTAAAGAATTTTGAATTTTTTTTTTTTGTATGTGTATAAAGGTGCAGATTTTTGGAGATATGGAAGTTCATATATAACATAAGAAAATCAGAGCAATAACTATAGTAAATTTAAGGCCAGAAAGTATCTAAAATTCAATGAAACATAAGATTACTGAGTACTTCAAAATTATACATTAAAGATGCTCTTGTTATACTTAATTATTTTTTATGGCTAATGCCTTCATGGAGCAATGTTCTGTCAAACATGTCAACAGCTTAAATATACAGTTGCCACTGTGTTAAAAAAATGAATTTCTGCAATATTATAAAGTTAAAGTAAATATTGTTTCAAATCAGATTAAATATATTTTAAATCAGCTAATATTTCTCAAAGTTTCAGAAAGGTACATTTTAGTTTTAGAAAATTTTTTAATTACAATGTGATGAAACCCAGTGAATTTAAATTAGTTTTTGAAATGCAGCAAAGTACTTTGCTTAATGGAAATATTAAATTTAATCTATTAGTTTGAAATTAAAACTAAAATAAAGGCTTCAATATGAGAGTGTCTGTTCATGCATGTACTGTAAGGTCTCATCTGATTGTCAAGATACATCAAGGCTGCTCAACCAGTACTTGAGATATTCAAAGTGGATGGATACTTACCAGACATATATTGCATGCATTTTTACAGAAATATTGAATTCACATTTTTTATGTATTTTTTTGTTTTTTTTTTTTACTCTTGTAACTTAATATATTTTTTATGGAAATTTCTTTTTTATTGATGTTCTGTAGATAGAATCCTTATTTTAGAAATTTTTATGGCTATTTTCTTTTTGCCATGTGTCTAAGCCACCATAATTGTGGTATCACATTTCCTTTTATATCTTTGTTTTGAACATTTCACCCCAAGCAAAGTGATAAAGCCATTAAGATGGAGTGAAAGGGAATGAAAATACTTTAGAAGGAACTCAGTTCCAAACAGGAAACAAGGGATAACTCTCTACTCCTGTTCAAAAGAATTGGGAGGAGTGTGAACTGGGCGATAGGTAAACCTATGTTGAAGAAAAATAAATAATAAATAGAATTTTAGTGTTTAGATGGAGATGTGTAGTTAAATGAAGTTATATTCCTCGCTTGTACAACAGCAAATGCTGCTTTTAAATATGCTGTTCATGAATCTCTCTTATATCCGGGTTTCTCTTATATCCGGGTCTCTTATATCCGGGTTACACTGTATAAGAAATAAGTATGCAGGAATTCAATTAGAAACAATTTCTGGTATTTACCAAGTTTTATAGAACATGAACATCGTGTTCCATATTTCTTCCTGCTTGTTTTGAAAAAAAATCATGGTGCTTGTTTGAAATACCTCATGAACTGACAGGCCAAAAAACTATCAATTCAATAAACAACAAAAATGTTTGGATACAAACAGAAATATTTAAAAATCTTTGCACAACCAACTATTTAAAAAACAAAAACAATGGAAAGTCAGTGTTTCCCTTTTTTTTTTATTTTTAAATGCATAATTTTTTTTTGGTGTAGTCTTGAATTTGTAGAGCTTTTTTTTTTTTTTTAAGCTAGCATGATGTAATTTCTTGACTCTTGAATATACCAACTTTTCTCTGAAATTTCATACCTTGTTGCAAAATGTTTGCTTATTTAAACTTCCTTGATATGATTTATATTCTATTTACTCTGATGAGGAAACTGATTTAGTGATTTGGTATAAAGGTGTCACTATTTATTTTCTATTATGCTATGATATTTGCCAACTGTTGGAAGTATGAAATATGTTAAAAACTCATTAAGGAAGCATAATAAACAGTTTGTAGCATCAAATTTATACTAGTCACTTACAGTTTTAGGTGACTTTCCAGTAAAAATTACTGTAGTACTCATCAGGATTTCGTGAACAAAATAATACACTATTTTAAAAATTTGACATATTTTATAATGGGAATTAACATAAATACCTTCTTTATGAATGCAAATTAGATAAATGTGCCACTCTTTAGGTTAAAACGACATTGTATATAGTTTGAGGAATTAATTACTGTATACTGGAAGTGGGTTGTTAGGTAGAGTGCATCGCCATTTATGGTAGGTCACAAATGCCTCGGTAGATATTATGTAACACAGGCAAAAAGATCAATGTCTATTACTACTCATCTGTCCTAACTTTGTGTTATATAAGAATAAAGTGTCACTGCTGACACTAGTGTTTGAACGTAGATCGCAAGTAAACAAACACAAGCGGTCTCATTGAATTAGGTAGATCACGTGATCATAGTGGAAATGCATATATAGAGGAAGTCACGTGACATATGAGATATTCGATTTCTTCTCTATCTCTATTACTATTCGGACCACTATTCTCTTTTCACTATACAAAGTACTATTACTACGAGTATTATTCTAAGACATCTAATATGAGTAATATTCATTGGCATATTATAATTGGTATCAGCAATTACAAAGTCTTACTACTTTGGTATTGAGAAAGTATCCAACAAGTGTACATTGTCATCATAACAGTGACAACAAAGGTTCGATTTGACAACATGACATTTTGTAATCTTGATTTGAAGCTAACGTTTTTGTTAGTGTATATATGTGTGTGCATATATATATATATATATATTTTTTTTAAGATATTTTTATGTTTATACATTCTTTTTATAGATACAAATATTTAAGTAAATGCTCTGTTTATAATAAACAGTATTAACAACATTTACCGTCCTGAATGTTAGAAATTTTCATAGAAAATATTTGTCCTCCAACAGGGATCGAACCTGTATCCTATATGGAACCACCATTTAACCTGACGTGCCTTAACCAAATGATCCTCCATGGCTTGCTCAAGTTTTCAATCATCCACTCTTTTCAGATTTTTTTCATTTTTGTCAAAACATCTTGTGGCGGGACAGAACTTTCCCTAGGGTATTAGTGCTAAGGGGATATAAGTAACCTCAACTGAAATTTGAACTTTGCTTACCAATTTTATTTTCTGTACTAATAACTGTTATTCTAACTCATGCATTTATATAGTACATATATAGAATGCAGGGAGAAAGGGATGTTATTCTTGGGCTAAACTGCTGCACAACCCATGGTAACTGATGAAACCTCTGTGATATGATGATACACCCACACTCTACACACTTTCCTTCCAAGCACTACTATAAACAATGGAAATGAGCGAGATAATATAACTTATAACTTAGTATGTGTATTCACAACAGAATTCAAAATTAATATGTGACAAGCAATTTCTTTCTGCATACTTTAATTCTGTTACCATAACAACAGTCTTGATGCTTTTTGATTAGACATTGTATATATAGTGTGTTGTTTTTAAGACTTATGTTTTTATGAAACTTACATTGCCTGCTGTCAAAGTACAGGTTGTCACTCCCACCAAATTGTCATAATTTAAATTGTGAATATCTGAGTAACTACATGTCCTAGGCAAGGAAAATAAAATAGGCTTCTTGTTGAACAGTAAAAGATTTATTTATCAAAATTTGAACAAGATATTTAAAGAGATGTAGATTTTATAATCAATTTCACAAATGTTCAATATGTGTGCCACTTGTGACACGTTAAGTCAGTAGTCCAGCTCCTGCCAAACACGATGTGGCATGTCTTGTGTAGCATTATCCAGTGCCTCAGTGATTCTCTGCATAAGTTCCTTTAGGCTTGTAGAAATAGGGGGGGGGATATAGACCTATCCTTTCACATAGCCCTATAGAAAAAAAAATCATAAGGTATCAAGTTGGGTGAACGGGGTGGCCATTTCGACAACACATTTTCATTAATCATTGGCATGCACGATCCATTTTCCTGGTAGATTCTCATTGTGATAAGTTTGCACAGTCAACTTAGTTTTTATACATTTTGTTAAAATTTGAGTGAAAATTGGCTGTGTTATTAGACTGCAAAATGTCAATTTTTGTGTTGGGGGTTTGGGGGGGGGGCGTTGGGGGGGGGCGATATCCTGTATACATGTTTTCAAGACACCGTGAAATGGCTCCTTTCTTATAAACTCACTTGTCCGTAGTGTTATTTCCAAACCACCATAGACATAACAGTATATAATACAACTTATTTTGTGATATGTATTTATTGTGTGTTTGGGGGTGTCATTTAGCTTAGTTTGTACTACAGCATCATATTCGTTCAATATCAAAATGGTGGTGCCCATGAGAAATCACTGTCAGTATCTTTATTGTCATTTATTCCCAATAAATGGTGATTTTCTATTTTTCCCCAAATTGGCCAGTAGAGTTGGGCAACAATGCTATGACAATGCATCTGAAAAAGTATCAGCCAATATTCAAAAAGATTCTAGCTCCATTAGAGCAAAAGATGGTTTGTTAATTTTAATGCCTCCAAAAATACTCTCTATTAATCCTCTGAGAGACGCCCCTCTCTGCCTTTCATCAGCATGGCTGATGCTAACCTCCATGAAAATGATCCATTACTTTGTCAGGCTAATGTATGTTCACAGCTGAGATAAAGTCGATAGACTATATTAAATCATTTGCTAGGTCAGCTGCTAAGAAAGTTGGTTCACTGTGTCATGCGAGACAATGTTTTTCTCCAGAATCTGTCTTGCATATCTATAAGTTTATCACTTGTACATGCTTAGAATATTGATGCCACATATGGTCTGGTGCCCCTGCTATTTACCGGGAGCTCCTTGATATGATCCAGAGAAGAATCAGCAATATTAATGGCCCTGATCTGCTGTCTCGGCTTCACTCCCTTTCCCACCGCCATAAGGCTACTTCTCGGTGTCTTTTCTATAAATACTTTAATGATTGGATGAGCTCTTCGCTATGGCACCTAGACCTCTTGAATTTAAGTGCAGTACTAGACTGATGGCAAGATCTCATCAATTCACAGTTGTGTTGACTAGATGTAACCATAACTTCTTTGCTAACAATTTCTTTTCTCACATTTCTCACTTGTGGAACTCCCTTCTGGCTCAATGCTTTCCACTCAACTTTAATCTGCAAAAATTTAAATCCAATATCAATTGCTATCTACTATCCCCTTGACTACTCTTTTCTTTTCTGGTTCATTATTAATGTTTCTATTCCTAATTCTTCCACACCCTGTAACCCCCTTGTGTCTTAGTGGCTTTACTGCCTACCAATTTAAAAAACAATAAAACTCCAGTGACTGGAATTGAAGAGTACTAAAAAAAAAAAAAAAATGACCCAAATCTCTTTTGTTTAACATCTGTGATCTTGAAAAGAATATTTTGTCTTTTCTGTTTTGTTATCTGCAACAGAATTAAAATATATATTTATAACATTGATATTTATTTAAACAAAAAAAAAAAAAAAAAATCAAACTGTAGTTTAAATTTTTTCTTTACTTGTCTTCCCACTAGACTCTCTCAGCAATCGAGCAACTGGTAAAAATCCTGATTGACAAAAGTTCTTCAGGCAATAGACAAAAACTGTTCACTAGAGAGAAAAAAGCATTGGCTTTTATATATCACCACTGGATGATCTTATTCCAGTCAATAGGGGTGACATCAATGTTAAAAGCAGAAATCTGTGGCTGGTTGACTGAACGTTGTCAGTTCACTCCCTGTGTTGAGCATTAAATTTTATTGTTCTCTTCAACCACATGCACCCCTGACCTGATCTATTGATCACTAGCTAACTATATAATCATCCGTCTAACCAGTTGGATGTCTTTCTTGCTTTGATTTCGTCATGATTCATTTAAAAAAATGAAAACTCTTGTTCACCCAAATATAAAATCTGTTAGTCAATTTTAGTGTTGGTTCATCAAATCATTTTTATATTAAAAAAAAAAAAAAATTAGAATCCCCTATGCCTCCTACCCAAGGATAAAAAAAAAACAAAAAAGAAAAAAGTTTTATTAAACCATCATTTATTAAATATGCTCTTTAATACTTGATGGCTTACACTGGTTCTTGTACAAAGTTAAGCAATATCGAGCTTGGTCAGTACTAAGATGGGTGACTGCTTCGGAATACTTGGTGCTGTAAGCTTGTATGTGCAGGTGTTGTAATGAATAATGGCTTGGAATTGTTGATTAAATAGACAAGTTTCAATTCCAGTTGGGTTCATTATATTCACTTACATGCAACTACCCTTGGGAAAAGTATGAATTCACCTCTTCCCCCCCCACAACTATGGGTTAATTAGTAAGACGTGTATCACTAAATCATTATCTCTCAAAAATGAAATAAAATTGCATACATAATGTTTAGATTTTGGCATTAATTTGATTTGCTGTTAAACAAAAAAAAAAAAGTCAACTAATAATTGATGATTCATATGGAAGTGTGCTGCCCTAAAACCCCTGTCTATAATTATACACATTTTGATTCTTTTTACTTAAGAATTTTAGTTTGAATTTTTCCTATGTGACCTCGTTAATGATCTGACTTGACAGATGAATTTCTTTTTTCTATACTTATTTTTGTCTCGTTCACTCCTAGTTTAATTATGAACTTTGAAATTCACACTCCATTGAATGGGAAGATGTATTTCTGTTTGATATCAAGTGTTATGTCATGTAATTGAGTTACACAATTCCCCAAAATAAAACCAAACAACTTCCTTTTTGCTAAAACTTGTTTTTTTCTCTTGTGTCCACAATTTGCCTATAAATAGACATGAACAAGAGACTTCCATGCTTATTTGACATGGACTTTTAACACTTAATACTTTTGCTTTTCGTAACCTGTAAAACTTTAAATTACTTTTGTCTGGCAAATTCACCCACATTAGACACAACAATTTTTCAAAGAACAGCAACTTGCAGGACTGTGTTACTTAATATTACATTTGCAATGATATTTTTGAATAATTATGCTTTCAGTGTTTGAACTTGTTGAGTATTTGCATTGTATTTTTTTTTTTATTCAGAAGAAAACCAGAAGATTGAACCTTGACTATGAACATTAATGTTTACAACTTCCTGTTCCAAATTGCATGAAATTTAATTGCTTGCTTTTTAATTTAATTAATTTAGGAATCTTTTTATTTGTCCATTCACTTAATAAATGTATGTTACATTGTTGTATATTCCTTTATTTATTCCATGTCTTCATTTTTATTTTCTGTCAGTCAGCAAAAAGGAAAGTTTGAAAATACTTGCATGTCATTCTGCAAATAAATCTCTTATGTGTATTTACACAGTTAAGTGCTGTACATTATGTCTAATACTTTATTTTTATTATTAAACTAGCAGTAGAGCCCGGCGTTGCCTGGGGATGTAACAATAAGATATAGATCAAGTATCGACCATCATAAAGACTGAAAAATAAAATTGACAAACATTATTGTTTAAGGTTGACGGACACGTATGTCTTAATTAGTTTTTTCTTTTTTTTTTTTTTTTTTTTTTTACGAATTGGTCAAACTCAAACAAAAACATTGTTTTCGTTATGAGTCTACCGATTGAATAGAATTTTATTATAAACAATTGTTTTGTAAATGGAATTTTTAAAGCATTCTGAATGTAAAAATAAAGAAAAAAGTGTGCAAGACAATAAGAAACACAACCTGCCAAAAAAAAAAAAAAGTGAAGTTTTGTTGAAATGGGTTGAAAAATGTAAAATCCGATTCCATATATAAACAAACACACACACACACACACACACACAAACAACCTGGGTTTTATAATAAGTATAACTTTATATGAGTTGTCCCCTTTCATTCTTGTGATGCCTCTTAATTGTGTTTTCAAATTGATTTTGTGCAAAAACAATTGTGTTTTTCCCATTTTTGGTGCTGTCAGAACCACCGCAAGCTAATTTTACGTAGTCCTGTGAAGTTTTGTTGAAATCGGTTGAAAAATATAGGAAATCCGATCCAATATATAAACGTACAGACACACACACACACACACACAATCTGCATTTTATAATAAGTAAGATGATCTAACAAATCGTATTCATTTAGTAGCCTTTCTGTAATCTTTTACAATTTATGATTTTAACTTATTGAATACAATAAAAATATTTGGACACCATGTGTATTTAAAGTAGTTTCCGGTTATTATTTTTAGTTAGGAGGACTTGTGTATGTTTAGATTTCATCCGTTTACTTTTTGTGTATCGTTCTCTGAAAAAAAAAATGCTGAATCACTGGAAGTTAATGGCATTCGGATGTTTGAGTAGCCGGCAGTAACTTCCGGCTGGGTGCGATACACTTAACTTTGCTTTCAAATTGATTTCATGCAAAAACAATTGTGTTTTTCCAATATTTGGCACTGTTAGAACCACCGCAAGGTCATTTTATGTAGTCCTGTGAAGTTTTGTTGAAATCGGTTGAAAAATGTAGGAAATCCGATCCAATATATAAACGAACAGACACACACACACACAATCTGCATTTTATAATAAGTAAGATTATCTCAGACATTCATAAGTCTATCCCACCAACTGTCACAGTCCTGTATAAAGGTCGGTAGGTCATTAAGATGGCATTCTTATTTATAACATATCTGGTCAATGGAGGTGGTTGCTGGGTGACCAGCCCGTCTTGCTCCATGGTTAGGTGTCCAGAGCAGTAGATCACTCCTGACTTCTTGTTTTGCTTGCCAGCAGTGTCCTGCAAAAATGTATTCTGTATTTGTGTAAGATTGTAGAAATATCAGAGATGTGTCTATAGACTAGTGATTTAGATGAATGTTATCTCCCAATGTTAAGTATAGCTTTCAACTTCAAGCTTAGACTCTAGGGTTTTAGTTAATGTCCAGGCAGTGACATCATAAATTAACACTGACTCTACAGTGGCTCAAAAGAATCTCCATTTGAGGTTTTCTGATAGATCAGATTTCCAGATTATAATCATTTTGTTGAAGGTGGCCCAGGCTTTAGCTATGCAAATTTTCACATCTTTTTTAGTAGAATTTATCTCACTTCTTATGTGTGTAAAATATTTGTCAGGTTATATTGATTCTTCTGAAATGGTTTGTATTGAGTCTTGTTGGTTGAAGCCTATGAATTCAGTTTTAGAGGAACTGACATAGAGTCGAATATCATTAGCAGCATTTTCTAGATGATGTAGGCAAACTGTGACATTGGTAATGACAGTCTCCAGTGACAGATAGGTCATCAGCATACTCAATATATGACAATCCTGATCTTACGCCACCATATATGGTATATAAAAGATTCAATAAATTTTATTGATTCTCCTGAGTTTGTATTGAGCTTTTAAGTCTATGAAATCAGTTTTAGAGGCATTGTCATAGGCAGCATTTTCTAGATGATGTAGGCAAACTGTAATGTTGGTAATGGTGTTTGCATCTTTTTAATAAGTGACATATCCAACACAATTCTTTTAGTGAATTATAATTGTTCTTGAAAGTAGAGAGTTTGATAGTAATCACTTTTTATAACTCTTAGTAACCTTTGCTTACACTGAACTAAACCCTTGCAAATTATTTTCCCCACTGGTGAGCTGTTGAGCCATAACCATGCCTTTACTTAAGACTAGTAAAATTACTTCTATCTCTTATTGTGCCTCCATGTTACCATATAAAAATGAAACACTGGTTCTCATATGATCACTGAAGTTAAGCAATGTTGAGCTTGGTCAGTATCTAGATGAGTGACTGCTTGAGAATACCAAATTCTGTAAGGTTGGATGAGCAGGTTGTGTAATGGATAATGGCTCAGAATTGTTAATCAGAGAGCAGAGTTCCAATTCTTGTTAGGTTCGTTATATTCATTTATCTGTAAATACTTTTGGGAAAAGTATAAATCCCACAGCTATCACTAAACCATTCATCAGTTATGTGCCATGCGTGATACACGCTTAGGCGAATATGTATTTTTCGATACATGACTGACAATGCAGATTTTTTCCTGCAGTAGGTTGCCATTTCCTTCTGTGGTAGACTAGTTGCCATCCAAGGCTATAGAACCTTGTCTGTTCTGCTATTTACCTATAGCTGGGTGAAGAAGAAGAAGAGTCATACCTTTCCTAAGGGTATTAGCGTGTAAGTGAATGTAATGGATTCAAATAGAATTAGAACTGGGTTCTCTGACTTCTTCATCTGAGCTACTCTCTGTTACTGTACTTCCCCCTCAACCATTATTGTCTCCAAAAATAAAGAAAAAACTTTTACACTTTAAAAATATTTTCTGTCTTTAAATAACTGAAGGGTTGATAAACCATACAAAAGGAATGAATCAATGAAAATTGTTACCATATCAATGTTTTTTGATTTTTTCATTCATTACCAACTCTTATCACTCGTATACACAATTCTATTTCATAGCCTGGTTATTAATACATTTCAGTTTTCCCACTTAAGTTATGCTGTTCATTATAGACTGTCCCCTTTTTGATCTTGACACTTGGTCTACATTTTGGCCTCCTCACACTGTTGTGTCTATTGCCTACTTTCCATAGATTTTATTTAGATACTGGGTAATCTTCATTATTCTATTCTTAGCCTCTCTATATCTGAATGTATTCATTTATTTTAAAATATTATTTGTGATTTGACTATGGCCAACAAAAAGAATTCTGTAAGCAAAACACATTCTGTTTCCTCCACCTATTCCTTCTTATGCTTTGATTTTTGAAATTGGTTTTATTAATTTTTTAGCAGCATTTATCATGTTTCAGATTTCTCTTTTCGACCGTAGAGTTCTCTTGTGTCTAAAAAGCCCTTTTAATTTCTTAATAAAACTTCAATGTAATCAATCAATTAATAAAAGTAATTAAAATAATGTTTATTAATTTTAGGAAATACAAACATTTAATGGTAAACTTCTGTTGAAGCTGGGAAAATATTCGTATGATGTGTATGTTGATGTAACTACATACGTGCACAAAGGAGAGGGGGTCCTCATATTTTAAATTTATTTATTTTTTTGGTGTTTGGATATATAGTTTAGCTAATTTCACGTTTTTTTTTTTGTTTATATTTTTATCACTTTTGTTATTAAGTTTCCCACATTGTGATGATAACTGATCTGTCAAGAAAGATTAGTAAATTTCTTTCTTGTTTAATTAAGTAGCATTTTCAAAATAGAAATTATGGTCAGATTCATTATAGTGAGCAACTAATGCATTGAATTTGTTATTTTGTAAAAGGTCCCTTTTGTGTTCATATAATTTTTTTTATTTAAATTTCTTGAGGTTTTTCCAAAGTATTCTTTGAGGCAATTGTTACAGGTGATAGCTTTTGTATATTTTGTTTTGTATTAATGTTTTTGTTGTTTTAGTTATTGTAACAAATTTTATGTTAAGCTTAGATAAATTCCTTTCAATTGTAGTTGTGATAGATTTGGTAGATAGAACAAATATATTTTGATTTGCTGTGTTTGTCAGAAAGGTCTCCTATTTTGAAATACTTTACTTTTTGTTTTGTGTTGAACATGAAATAATTAGGCTATTGGGGGAGTTTAACATTTTTTTAAATGTATTTCTCCTCTTCATATATATATATATATATATATATAGAGAGAGAGAGAGAGAGATTTGTGTTATTTACTCCCATATTTTTTATGCGTAGACACAACTTAGTAATATTTAAATTGAGTGAAGTATTTATTCTTTAGTTCTGCACATATTAATACACATAGCATTTTTCAGTGGCACACAAGTGCATTGAATGTGTTGTTTAATTTTAAGTCACTTTTATGTTCATATATTCTCTTTAAATCTCAAAGTGTTTTACTTGTGTATTTCTATGAGGTATCATTTATATTCTGTTTGGTATATTCTTGCTTCTGATCTAACTTAGCACTTTTATTGCTACACAAATTCAATTGAAAGTAGTTCTTAATACTATCAGATGTAGTATGGGGCCTGATCAAAAAGTATTAGGACTGGTGTTATAAAAAGAAAACTACAACATATCAATTTGACATTTAATCTTGTTTCAAGTAGTTGCCTTTATCCAGCATCATTTCCATTAATGGAAGCATTCCCAGAATTCCTTTTTAGGGAGAGCAATAAGTTGCCTTGTTTCATTCTTTTGGATTTCCTTGATGTCTTGAAATCTTGTTCCTTTCAAGTGGGATTTAATTTTTAAAGAGGAAAAAGTTGCAAGGCGGGGAAGGTCTGGGGAATATAGTGGTTGTTGCACCTGGAGAATGTTGCCCTTGACCAATATCTATTGCTCAGCTCATATTCACTGATGGAACCTCTGTGGTGTGGGATGACATGAGCACACTCTACACCAAGGGTCGGCAACCTACGGTCCACGCACCGGATCCGGCTCACGAAGGCATTTTGACCGGCCCGCAAGCCTGATTACCAATGACTCTATTTTTAACATCAGAGATGAGGCTTTCCAATTCGAAAAAAGGCCTGCTGTTAACTTCCTCTTATCCACCCAACCGAATTTGAATACTAAGACCACAAAAACACAATCAAAACCCAATCACCTCCATTTCAGTGTAAAAAATAAAATAAACATAAAACAAAAACTGAGAGCCGATTTGACCGACCGACTGACCGGCGACAGCTTCAAAGAGACAATGTTGTCTCAGTCGGGTTTCTATTTCATTCCTCCAACAGCGATCCCCCATCGCTTATCCCTGCCACATACCTTATGTAAGTTGCTGAAATCTTTCAATGGGCCATGTTCTTATCTTATCATACCCCTCTTTTTCTCAAACAGGAGTCTTTCACTGATTATTTTGCATGCAGCCTGGCTCAACACGGGCCATATGTCACGCTTTTTAAAGCCTAATTACTCTGCAAATAAACTGAATAAAATTAGAAATGTTTTAAGTACCGAAATAAAATTCAAATGAATGTAATCAGTGCTCTTCGTATTTACTTATTCATAAAGAAATAAATTCAAGATTTTGTTTCGTTTTAGTAATTTGTTTGAAAATTGAAAGTAAACCCAGAAAATATAAAATATATTGCAATTTTTGATTCCCGGATATAAACAAAAAAATAATTTTTAGTGATTACAGATTTGATTTCCTTATTTCATTGTTACTGAACGAAAAGCAAAAATCACTATTATGATACGTATGGGTCTGTAGGAACCCTTCTACTCTTATTTTTTGTTTAATGTTAAAATTTGGAGTGTCGGGATTCCATACAATAACAAAATATCGTTACAGGGTTGCTTGTAATTTGGCTGTTTAGAATAATCACACGATTTCATTGAAGGAATAAAATTCAGTAGAAAAGACAACGTAGTTTCAACAAATAAACATGAATTTAATATAACGACAAGAATACAAGCAGTTGGTGATAGATTGGAAAGTAATTCAAGGTTCGTAAAAATATTCAACTCGAGGAAAAGTAATTTTTGTTAGGTGTTTTTTAATTTTAGATTTTCTTTTGTTTTTCTGATTTCTCAATGTTTATTTTCATTATGGTTTTAAATATTTAGGTCGACAGGGGTCTGCATATGTAATTTTCCTTAATTTTTCATTAATGGCATTCGTCCGGCCTGCAACCCGTCATTATAACTAACACGATCCATCCCACGGGGTCGAATGAGTTGCCGACCCCTGCTCTACACACTGCTATAACCAAAGAAAGTGAGTGAGAACATAACTTAGTGGGTATATGCAATAGTGTTCATAGTCAATCTGTGCCAAGCAGCTCTACTATTTGATCTCCATTTATCTTAGCAACAGTTCTGATGCTTCTTGATCAGACCTCGTATTTGTGTGTAAACTGTTTTAATTTTTTGCCTGTAAATTCAAATTTAAACAAATATATTCCATGTAGATGTTGATATACTACAAAAATTAATATTTTCAAAGAAAATATAAATGTTTTGAAAAAAATTGTCTAATTATATTGCCACTGATTTGAAATTGTGTTAATGTTTGTTTTGTCCTATCAATCTATCCATTATCCCAAATGCCACTTGGAGTCAACAACATTCTGGATAATCCGTCTTCAGTGGGATTATCCATAGTTATTGAAATATATTGTGTTTTTGTTTTACAGATATAGTTTCTACATCACATGTCTAACCAGTTTTGTACAGCTTCATGTGACTGGGTTTTGAATTGTTTTTCTCTTAGACTAGTTGCCGACCACAAAGAGCCCAGTCTGCCCTGTTATTTAACCCATAGCTGAGGGGAAAAGAGACAGACTCATACCTTTCCCAAAAGCATTTTTATGAAAGTCTGTGTAATGAACTTGTCTGGAATTTGAACCTGGCTCACTAAATTTCTTGTTTTTAGTCACTAAACACTACACTGCTTGCTTGTTGTTTTATAGCAATTTATTAATTGACTGATTTTCATTTGCAGGTTTATAGTTGCATGTGACCTGGTTTTTTTTTTTTTTTTTTTTTTTTTTTCTGGAATGAAGAATTGATAGAAACAACAAATTTGTGAAATTCTAGTTGCAAAACTTGAGATAGACTCAAAACTTTACAAAAGTCAATCTGAATGTAAGACACATTATTCATTTCGGTTTACAATTAAATTGTTTGTTGTTCACAGATTACAATTAATTTCATCAGTGCCCCCACCAAAAATTCTTGCTGATTTTATTATGATAAAAAACGTTTTAATTAAAACATTTTAATTGTTGTCTGAATGATGTTTCAAATCTGTTAGTCTAAATTTTATCTGATTTTATGTTTGCTTGTTTAGAAGACTTATTATATGTGTAGATATATTGAAAATAAAGTTAACCACTTGTATTTGGTTAATCTTCGCATTTTGAATTTTAGTTTTTTGTTTTGCTAATCTTAGAGTTGATTCAGCTGATATCATGTTGAAAATACTTGTCTAGCTTCTGCTTGCTCATAATTTTGCAAGATAAATTTACAAAAATTTCAAAGGATTTTTATCTTTGTATATTTTTTCTGATAAAAACCTTGCAATCTATGATAAGAATTCAGATTGTATTTTTTCATATAGGTTTGCTTATTGTTAACACTCCCCACAAATATTACTTTTAGTTTTAAATATACCCATTTTAAATTTTTTTTCTGGTTTTGACAAAATTCTTTTTTCTTTTTTTTTACCCTAATGTTTAAGGTGGCATGCTTCTATTAAATGGAAGCTGAAGAATTATTTATTCTCTCGTATTTTTTTTCCATTTTTTTTTTTTTTTAAATAAGTATTCTTAGACTAAAATTTTATATTATTTATGTTCAATTTTATATGCTTGGTGCTGTACTAAGTGACATTAGTTTGTTTTTTTAACAAATGTGAAAAATTAGAATAATTAACATATTTTTCTCTAAATATATTAAGAATGAGAATAAAAAAAAAATTGATGGCTTGTCAACTTTTTACTGATTTTCTTTGGCTCAGTTCCTGGCAAGTTTCTTTTTTATATGACAAGTTTATAAAATTCGATTATTTGATAGTGTCTTATAAGCATTCAAATAGTGTGTGTTTGTGCTGTTTAAAATTGTCTATATTATAGTGGAAGAGTGCTCAAGATTGGAGTTAATCTTTGTAGATATAAACAGCATGGACAGAGGAAATATAAATGCATTGTGACTCAATTTTACTGACAGTCACCATTCAGTGTTAATTTTTATGTCTACAGTATCTGTATATAAAGTTGGAACTACATTACAATATTTCTCTTTATGTCTTGTCATCCCATAAAATGTATTGTCATTGTTTTATTCAGTTTTTATATTCTTTGGAAGTTGATTTTATATTTGCTAATATTTCCAAAATGTATAAATTTTAAATTGGATGCTTAGGGGAAACATGACGGTTTGAAAGAATAAAATGTAAATATTTCGAGGAAAGATCTCTTTTTGTTGAGAAAATTTTATTTTGACCCATTACTCAGTTTGCCAGCAGTATATTCAGTTGCTACTTGCTGCTAATAATCATACTTATTATAAAACCCAGGTTGTGTGTGTGTGTGTGTGTGTGTGTGTGTGTGTGTCTGTTCGTTTATATATTGGATCAGATTTCCTACATTTTTCAACCGATTTCAACAAAACTTCACAGGACTACGTAAAATTACCCTGTGGTGGTTCTGACAGCGCCAAAAATGGGAAAAACACAATTGTTTTTGCACGAAATCAATTTGAAAACACGATTAAGAGGCATCGCTGTTGCGAGAATGAAGGGAGACAACTCATATCGAGTTATACTTATTATAAAACCCAGGTTGTTTGTGTGTGTGTGTGTGTGTTCGTTTATATATGGGATCGGATTTCCTGCATTTTTCAACCGATTTCAACAAAACTTCAATTTTTTTTTGGCAGGTAGTGTTTCTTATTGTCTTGCACACTTTTTTCTTTATTTTTACATTCAGAATGCTTTAAAAATTTCATTTACAAGACAATTGTTTATAATAAAATTCTATTCAATCGGTAGACTCATAACAATTGAAAACAATGTTTTTGTTTGAGTTTGGGTTTGACCAATTTGTAAAAAAAAAAAAAAAAAAAAACTAATTAAGACATGCGTGTCCGTCAACCTTAAACAATAATCTTTGTCAATTTTATTTTTCAGTCTTTATGATGGTCGATACTTGATCTATCTCTTACTATTACATCCTCGGGCAATGCCGGGCTCTACTGCTAGTAATTAATAAGTCTGTAATAAGACATTGATGATAAGCAACAGTTTGAAAAAGATGTCTTAGCATTTGTTAAAATGCCATTCACATGAAATAGTTTTTAGTGTTGATACCAAAAGTCCTGTCTCAAAAAAGGGAAAAATTTTTAGATGTTCTGGTTTAAGCTTTCTTAAATGAGACTCATCGATTTGTAAATAAGTCAAAGTATTTCTATATTATTTATAATTTTACTTAATATTTAATTAAATTAGGTTTAGAGAGTTGCAATTGGAGGCTTCTGGAGTATTTCTTCTGAACAGCAATTTCAGGAGTTTTTTTTTTTTTTAATTCAAGCGATGGCTGACTTTTCATCAGCTTCTTTCAATTTAATGTACCATTTGAAGATAAGAGATTTTACAAGAATACATGTAGAATTTGAAAATGAAAAAGCTTTCTTGAGGTATTGATAGTAATTGACTCAAGACAAAGCAAAATATACAATGTCAGATTTTATTATGTAGGTAAAATGTCTTCACATCAACATTGGTATTAAGCAAACAATATTGTTAACATTTTCAGTAAATACTTTATTATACGGGTATATTTGCTTGATATATTTGGTGAATTTCAGTGTATCTATTTTTATTAGAAATTTTTAAAACATTTTGTTGGTGAGATTTTATATGGCTCTAGAACTGTTGATTATTTTATAATTATTTCATAAAATAGTTTTTATTTTAATTTCAGATATATAAAAAGTTTGGCATTGTTTTTAAGAAAGGTATATCCTTGAAAGAAACAGGATATTGTAAAATTTTTGTGTGATGAGAACACATTGGAATTTGTGAAAAAGTTGAGTTCAAATAACAGAAAAGCAATTGAAAAGAATAGCATGATAAGAATGAGAAGAAAAAAAAAACAATGTTTCTAACAGATTTCAGAAAATTATTTTAAAATGAAATTAAAAAGAGGATTGACTGGCAAAAAAAATCTTTTGAAGAAACAATTTTGAAAATGTAAATGGAAAAAAGATACAAAATATTAAGAAAATTGGCTAAAGGCTTGAAAGCAAACTCCCATCATTGAGTAAAATAATAAATGTTTAAATTGGATGAAGAAGTACCTGAAAACTGATTTTTCAACAGTACTTTTTACTAATGAATCTAGAGCTAATGACTGGGCTACAGATTGTGTCCCCTCATAGGAATAATCAACCAACATGGCAGTAAAATTATGGTTACCTTCAAAATTGATGATTTCAAGATAAATGTAAAGAATATTAAATTGTTGGCTAATATTTTTTCAAAGGTTACAGGTCACAATCAAGAAGTGAAAGCCTATTCATACAGAACTTAGAACTTTGACAAACTAAAGTGATATTTATGTTGATGCTACTACACATGCTCACTAGAGAATGAGTGGCCATGGTTAAATAAATGGCAGACCTGCCCAACAAACAATTGACAAAGTTTGTAATAAACAAGAAAAAAAAAAAAAACAGGAAAAAAAATAATATAAAGCAAACAAACAATATATGCAAGGCAAATTAATAGTAATAAGACAAAGCAAAAAGTTCACAAATTAAGAATTGGGGTTGACACACTAAAGCAAATTTTGGATAAACAACTTCAGTATTCTGGCTTCAAGACAAGTTAGGCCAGGACTGAGTTAGATGAGACCGAGAAGTGGCCTATCTTATTGTCTAGGAAGAAATCACAGCATGCATTTTGTGTGTTTCTGCCTACAAATTGTAAAGTAAAAGTATTTTGTAATCATTCCCAGCATAGATTAGAACTTCGCTCACAAAGGAAAGCGCGGGTGTTTTAAATATGTTTTAGTCATATAGTTTAGCTGATTTCATTTAGTTTCTTTTTCTTTTTGTTTCCATCACTTTTGTTATTGAATATCCCACATTGTGATAAAAAGAAGATCTGCCAAGAATGGTGAAATGTGAGAACCTAGATGCAAATTTACTCTGGATTATCTAGCAATTAAATCACTTTCTAAACATTTTCATCTTCAATTAGAGAAAAAAACTAAATGACATTGGCTATACTAGACACCCAAAACACACACACATGCATATATATATATATATATATATATACACACACACACATACATTTAAATTTAAAATTCTCAGCATTCCCTTCACTTCATGTACATATGTATTCGCATCAACATAAAAATCACTTTACTGATGAAAAAAAAAAACTTTTCCCTCTTTTCATAGTTTTTTTTTCTATAAAATTGTTCTTGATATATAAAAATTTATATATTTTCCTATTCAGGTTTGTGGGATATTTTATTGATCAAATGCTTCTATAGAATATCTATATTTACAAAGATTTAAGTGGCAGTTTGCAAAATAAAACTTATCATCAACAAAACAAGTCCTAATCTTTTTAATAAGCATACTCAAAGATATAAATTGGAACTCCCTTTATATCTTGTTTCTATAAACCTATCCTGAAAATATTTCCACTTGTCAACTGTTTAATAGCAATTTTATTGGGAACTTGCATAATAAAATCTGACATGATGTTGTTTTCAATTTGTTGCAATATGTGATATTTGCTGATAAATCCTTGGTAACAGTTGGGTGACATTCAATAACCACAATTTGCCTCAAAAAAACGAAAATTGATTTTTAATCTCAAATGAACATAAGCTGAGATTGGCGTCACACTGTACAGGACAATAACAATAAAATTGTATCAATAAAGACTGAGGAATAGTGAGAGGATACTAATATTTGTATACTTAAAAAAAATGTATTCATTAGTAAATAAGCAGCTGGGATTATCTTTAAAGGGAGATAATTATGTATTGTCTTTGCTGCTTGGAAAGGAAAATACTGACAAGTACTATAATGATTTTCTGAGTGTTCTCTTATGACAGTGCCAGAAATAAATGTGTTATAAAGGACACAGTAGAAGCCACCAATTGAGCAGGCAGTCTTGATGTCTGCAATTTCTTGGGCATATACTAAGGAGAGATACAAATCTCGTTTTACTAGTTATTCATCTGATTAGCAATCATCACGGTGTAGAAAAACCTTGAGTCACCCTAGAGTAGAAACTCAAAAGTAGATGATCCACTTGGACAGAACTTAGGACCCTAACTCCAGATTGTGATAGATATCAAAAACCTATTGCCAGATATCCCCAACAAGACAGGAGGCTTTAATTACTTCATTTTTTTTTTATGATTGATTTATTTTCTATGGACAGTCAAGTCTTTGCAGGTTACTTAAAGCCAGACAATATCATTTTTAAATTGTAAGAATTTTTTTTTTGAAGATTATAATGATTTACTTATACAAGTTACTAATTAACCCATAGTTGGAGGAGAAAAGGAAGATCATACCTTTCCCAAAGGCATTTGTGTGTCAGTGAATATAAGAAATCTAGCTGAACTTGGATCTCTGATTAACAATTCTTAGACATTATCCATTATGCCATCCACACATCCAAGCTTATATAACCTGGTATTCCCAAGTAGTTACACATCTAGATACTGACCAGGCTCATGTTGCTTAACTTTGGTCATCATACTGGAACCAGTGTTTCAACGTGATGTGTGTGTAAGCATTTTTTTTTTTTTTTTTTTTTAAAGTTTCTATGAACACATTTGTTTGTCCCTAACTGGTAAGTTTTTTTTTAATTGTAAATTCAAAATAAAACAATTATAACACTCTTCCAGGGATTGGCTTGTTGTTCCAATTATTAAATGTAGCCTTGTGTGTTGTCTTTGAATAATAATTTTGCAGTTAGGAACTTTGGGCCACTGCATCAAATAATTGGATGTTGACATAGTGCACTTCAATGTGTGCATTTCTTTGCAGTTTTAGTTTATCTCTCCATTCCCTTTCGTTCTAGGCATCAATGTTGTTCAATGTCTGAGAATGTTGGTCATTTGTCATATGGACATCATTCAGTCATATCCTGAACTAGAGACTCCTCCACTAATGATGTTTAGAAATGTTACAAGTTTATGTGTCACATAAAATTAAAGTTGACAGATTCTTGAATAACGAGGAAGCCCAGAATAAGATTATTTTAGCCATTGGTTATGTAGGTGTTTCAAACTAGTGGCTTCCTTTCCTCAATTCCAATGCTTGACAGCAGCATGCAGTCATCTAAACATGTATTCACTTGTTCACGGCTATGATGATAAAATAGTCATAAGTGCCTGTTTGCTTGTGCCACCTTTTCAAAGGTTAGGATAATAATTGGTAAGACTCTTCTTCTGGTTAATGTCAGAATTTTCTCTTTTAATGTCTTTTACCTTATGAATGCTTTATCAGAATTTCCTTAAGTGTACCTTGCACTTGTGTGTACACATTTATTTAAAATGCTATTTTTAGGAGGTATCCATGTTTTAAATAGATGCCCCATTTTTATTTTAAATAGGGTTTATTATGTCTATCTGCCTGTGCCCTTGAGAAATCAAAGAAAATCTGCTCTCTGAAAGAGTTTGAATCTGTGCCGCCCTTTGTAGGTGAAACCGCTGTCTGATCTGGCATGCCCTCGACTGCTTGACCACAAAAAAGCATCACAGTCCAGCATGGCTCCATTTTCACCCTTAAGGAATGCACACTCTTTTGTTCAAGATTTCACAGTTCTAGCATCACTCTTTCATAGTCAGCCTATGAACTTTTCAACCTACTTTTGTTTTTTGTCATATACGTGTCGGTCACCACTTACTTCATAGAGTTGCTTTATAATAATATGAGCTCGTTAAATTACCAATTGTTTAAATAGTGTTTGACTTTATTTATTAACTAATTGGGATTTTTATCTTTTGTCAAATGATGAAAATATTAATTACAGAGGAGAAATTAGTTGATAAATGTTTCACTAAGTTTGCATAAAAAATTTCATTAATGAAAACAAAATTCTATGTTAATGAATACATAGAAAATGTTTAAACATTAACTGAGGCTTGTTTAAAATCTTGTTCACTTTGAATTTTTCACTTTTATGCTTTGTTTTATTATCATTCTCTGCCTTTTATATATCTCTGTTATTTCCTAGTCTGCTCTTGTGTATTCACTCAAAAATCTTTAGAGGGGGAATAAGAAGCTGTTCTTGTGTAGCAGAATTTAAGATTTCTTTCAAGAACATAATTATATTACGAAATAACAAACACCATATCATTTGAAGACATTCAACAGCAGTAACAACTGAAATAGCACATTGTAACTAGAAGGGAAAAATAATGATCTCACACTACCTTAAACAAGATTTGGAAGGAAACTCTCATCAATACTAGAAGTGATGTTAACTGTGGGCTTGAGGGGCCTATTTTTCTGAAAAACTCTTTTAACACATTGCCTCCCAAGTGTTGTCTCAGGGTCCCGACACGATATCTTAATTAATTTTGATACAAGTGACTTGGTTTTAACATTGTTTCACATATTAGAGACAAGGATATCATAGGTAGTATTTATTACCCATGACCCACTGGGTGCTTCATTTGGTACCCAAGTCCATTTTACAACTGATAGTCCTCCATGATCCACCCGTGGGTCATTGAAAAATTCCCAATATACAAGTATGACATTTGATATTAACTCTCATTTTCTATATTCAAAAATATTTGAATTTTTTGATAAAAAATGTGGTTCTGGTGTACACCATGATTTCATAAGCAATCAATCATAGTATCCCACTTCTAATCATTCTTATAATAAAGAAACAGGAAAACAACCCACTGGAGGGTCATGTGGACTTTGCAGACATGACCCTACCATAACCCTACAGTGGATCATGTGGGAGCCAACATGTTAAGAGAAAGTTTTTATAAATTTCATCTGACAGTAATACGAACTGTTCGGTCAATAAAGGTTGAATATTTCTTGTATGGAAACAGGTATTCTCACCATTATTTTTATAAAACATGACAAAAGCCCATATTTTTTTGGGTTTTTATTCCTTTTTGACTGGAATCTCTGATTCTTAAAAAGAATTTTCATAATGTTGATTTGATTTTATTTGAAGGTTCAAAAAATTATTAAAAAAAAATTAAGTGAAATTCTTTTATTTTATTACCAGTTTTTGTTTTTCTCTTCCTATTAAAGAATTGGGGTGGCAAATTGACTATAAATTTGTGACCAATTTAATCACAAAGCTTCAATGGCTAAGTTGATGTCTGTTAAATGTGAGCTTCTAAGGCAAGGAGTTTTGAGTTCAATTCTCATTGGAAGCTATTTTCAATTTCGTTCCACTTTTGCTTTCTTAACTTTGGGTTCGGAGAAGAAAACCACAGTGAAGTAAAATTTAGAATAAAACAATCAAATGATTCCAAAAATATATTTTGAGTTCATTGAGGCCAATATTTTTCAAATTTAAATTTCATCATATAAAAATGGGAATATTTTCCCATGATATTTAATCACTTTTAGATGCGGCTTTCCTAATTTTTTTTCTACCTCCCCCCAAACATGCACAAAACTTGGATGAAATACGATGGTTTTCAATGACTTTTTGTTTTTTTTTAAATAGAAAAGTGAGTCCTCCCTCCCCTTTTCTTAAAGAACATTCTTTAAATAGATGAACTTTTTTTTTGTTTTCCTGACTATTACTCAAATTGAAATGACTTACAGATTGTCTGACTGCTACTGATAAGTTAAAAATAAAATTCTCTTTTCAAAGGAGAAAAGTAAATAGAGAAACAAAAGTTACTAATTATGTCAGACACGTTCTTTTGGGTTTTCTGAATCCAAAATTACATTTGAACATTTGTATTAAACTGGCCTTAGCTTTTAAAATAATTTCCTCTATCACACTGATATTCTCGGTGGCATTTGTTGATGTTGTAATATGGTTAGTACAGTAGACTGAAGGTTGAAAAAGTTTAAGGTTCTAAGCTAAATGTTGCTGACATTCATTCCTTCATGAGAAAAAGAATGACTATCACTACTTGGCATTGACCTCAGTGTTCACTTTTATATTTACATGCACTATATTTGCTGATATTGAATAAATAAATATAGCATATCATAAAACTATATATATATATATATATATATATATATATATAATATGGTTCCCATTGGGGTTACAGGTTCAATTCCTGTCTAGAGAAGCACATATTTACTCCGAAATTCCTTGAAAATTCATGATGGTAAATGTAATTAATATGGTTTATTTAAAAAACAGCATTTAATTAAATAAATTGTATCTATTCAAAATAAAGTATAAACACACACACACATATATATATATATATATATATATATATATATATATATATATATATATATATATATATATAAAAGTTCAAATTCTCATCTCTTGTTTTGTTCATTTCACACTAATGCCCTTGGAAAAGGCATGAATCTGTCTTCCTCCAGCTGTGGGTTAAATTGCATTGCAGACTGGCTCACTTATATTTAGGGAAATCATGAATAGGGCTTGTTGGTTTCAATCTGTAGGAATGACTCCTAAAAGAACCTCCCCTCCCCAGATTTAAAAAAACAAATCTTACAGATGCATGCTGGGATTTCTTCCTAGCCATTAAGAGACACCATTTCTTGGTCTCATCTACCATATTTTTGTTCTTGTCTTGAAGTCACAATGTTGTCATTGCTTATCTGTATCCCCTTTTGTATATTAACACCATTTTTACTTTTTGAACTTTTTGACTTATTACTGTTGCTTTGCCTACTTTTGTCTTACACACACAGTGATTTTCCAAGTGTAGCTTAGATGTCGCACGAGGCTGACAGTTGCACTCAGTGAGAATCAAACTCACTACTCAGTCGTAATTGTTCTAGTGAGACAAGCTTGCTAACCATTACACCACCACGAGGTGCCCAACACACACACACACACACACATTATATATATATATATATATATATATATAATATTATATATATATATATGAGTTAGGTAATGAAATCTTTGGTAATACGTATGGATAATCTCAAGGAGGATGTAACCCAGAGAGCTCAATGTAAAACAGAGCGAGTATTAGTTTAATTAAAAAACAGACAACCGTTGATTATATTTTATTTCCCCAGGAAAGGGATATTTTCCTGGTTCCTCGGACCACACCTCCAAGCATGAAAGAAAATTGTTTAGAAATATGTTTGTCTGTCTTTATTCTTATTTTTTCTTTATTTTTATTTTCCTTTTTTGAATTTTTCCTTGTATATCCTATGTGAATATCTGTCCTTATATTTGTATCCTTATATTATTGATTATATAGACAAAAGTTGCATCTGATGAGTCATGAATTCTCATCGTGTCCCTCAGGAATATGTCTTCCATGGCTCATGAGAAGTGACTGCTTTTGTTCTGATTTTACACTATTTGTTACATCAGTCAGTATGTCTTCATCCAAAGTGTTGAAATAAAAAAAAAAAAGCAACAATCAGATTGAATAAGACTAATAATAAAGGGAAATGCATAATCTAAAATAAAAAAAAAAAATTCTAAAAAGCAAGTGAAACACTTGTATGTGTTTTATATAATAAGCACACTTCTTTATTATCTCTTTACGGTCTGATCAAAAAGTATCGAGATTGGAAAGAAAACATCAATTTGATATTTAATCTCCTTCAAAGGAGCCCCCCACCTTCTGAAGCCATACACTTTATCCAGCATTGTTTCCATTGATAGAAGCATTTTTAGAAGTCCTTTTTCGGGATAGTGAGAAGCTGCCTTATTGCTTTCTCTTGGATTTCCTAGACATCTTGAAATTTTGCTCCTTCCAAGTGGGATTCAATTTTTGGAAAGAGGAAAATGTCACAAGGAGCAAGATCTGGGGAATATCATAGTTGTTAGATCTGAGGAATGTTGCACTTGGGTAAATACTGCTACACAAGCCACGGTCACTGATTGAACCTCTATGGTATGGTGATATGAGCGCACTCTACACACTTTCCTTCCAAGCACTGTTATAAACAGTGGAAGTGAGTGAGAACATTATGACTTAATGTTTATACCCAACAGAGTTCAAGATCAATCTGTGCCAAGTGGCTTCTTGGGTACTTTAGCTCTGTTGCCATAGCAATAGACCTGATACTTTTTTATGAGACTTCATAAATTGTAATTTTTCTGTTTTTTTTTGGTCACATGATTAATGTGCACGTGTCTGTGTGAAAAAATGTAATTCTTCTTTTTTCTCTATACAAGTTGATGTAACATTTTTCTTGGTTACACATGTTGTAATTTTTATTCTAGAGACCTGAAAGTTGTTATCCTTGGAGATGTCAATGTGGGAAAAACCTCCTTAATATGTCGATACATCGATGGTAAATTTCTAGCTTCAGATCCAGTAAGTTTTTTGTCTTCATTCTTTCTTTTCCATTTTTTTCTTTCATTTTTTAATCATTTCACCCCAAGCAAGGCAATAAAGCCAATAAGATACATGGGTACCATTTTTTTTTTATCTTTTTCACTTTAATTTTATTTTGCTACTATTAACCATAATTTAATTAGCAATAATAAATATCATTTATTTTTTTTTTGTTTTTCTCAATTTTTTATCACTACACTTTGGGTTAATATATTTTTCATAATTTATTACAGGCTTTTCCCATTTTAATGTTGCTTTGAGTTGATATATTCTTCCATATTTCTTGTATCATTTTAGTGATTGTAATTAGACAATAAAAACATAATTTGATATTCTTTTTCAGACTGTTGGTGCGTCTTTTTTCATGAAACATTGGGGGCCTTACAATGTTGCTGTTTGGGTAAGTAACTACCATGACTGTGTCATCGTTAATCAAAGCAAATTTGATTCGTGTTTTACTTAAGTCTTTGAGAAAAAAAAATTGGAATTCTTAATTTTGTTTTTCTTGCATTTATCATTTTGAAAATATGTCTACATTCCATCGATGATCTCGGCAGAAATTAATAAAAACAAGAGAAAACATCTATTGTAATTTTTCTGCAGATAGTAATCTTATACTAAATACCCTACACTTGTCTTTTCATATTTGTTTGGTTGGTTGTTTTATTTTTAATCCATATCCGCTGCTGTTTTTTGTTTTTGACTGCAAAGTTTTTAATCTACTTCTGTTCAATAGTTGATATTATATTTTTGTTTCCACTGAGTTCAAGTACACACTTCCTGGCCCACGGATTAAACTCTCACTGTCACTAAATTCACAAAAGAACACTTTAATTCAATAGGCTATTGTTTCTAGTTCATTTAGTGTCCATTTGGATTCATTGGAAACAGTGCAAGTAATAACTGAGCAATATTAAAATTAAGAACTAGATGAGATATCCCAAGACATGGGGAGCAGCAGGAAAACAGTCTACCCAATAAAGGGTTCAGTTTAGAATTTTGTGTAACTAACTTGGATTGATATACATCTATTGAAGACTGGAACATACAAAACGTTATGGGAACAACAGTCTGAATGTAAATAATGACTCCTCATTCCCAAAATTCGGATAGAAATCGGTATCATTGTTTGCAATGTTATTTTCTAAAATTCTTTAAAACTAATTTTATTTGCTTGTCAATAATATGGTTATGGAAATTATCGGTAAATATTTTTCTGTTTCTCAATACTTTATAATGCGTGTTAAGAAGAAATTATTTTTGGTTGGTTCATCATGTTTTTTTTTAATAACAACTATTTTATTATCTCTAAGGAGATTCATTTTTGTCCCATCTTGGGTATAATAATAAACTACATCCTACAAGAAAGCCTCTGATCAGGAGATTTTGAGGCGCACGGAACAACCTCTTACTTGTCGCAGTTAGGATCAATTAGTTAATCCTCAAACTGGTGTCAAAACTTACAAATGTATAAAAATACAGTTTTAAAGTAAGAACATCAGCAATACATTTTTCATTTTTAAAAAAAAATTACCAGCAATATATTATTGCAAATAAAATTACTAATGCTCCCAAGAAAATTAAATTTTGGTATTAAATGACCCATAAAGATGTTGATATGCCAGTAAACAAACAAATTCACTTTAGTCATGAAGATGATGAGGTTTTGCTTGTAGGTTTTTTTTTTATATAACGAAATAATAAAATCGTGACAATTAGCATTTGTGAAGACATCAAGTAAAGCGATTCTATGATGAATGTTAAGTTTCCACAAAATTTTCTTTAATGATTTAAATTAGGTATGTTCAATACTTTGCTAAAAAAGAGCATACCCTGATAAAAAAAGGCCCCAAACTCACTTTAAACAATTTTATCATCTAAATGTTTATTATTAAAAGGAAAAACCTAAGTATTTTTTAATATTTTAAAAAGATTTTTTTAATCCTTTCTAGCATATCTGAAATTTTAGTTAAAAATCTTTTTTTTTTTGAGTCAGCAAAATTTAAATAAAATCAATCATAGCCATTTTTGACAACATTGTAAACAAAAATGAAATTCTCTGTTTAAAAATCTTGTAAAATTCAATTATACTTTTTTCAAAAGATACTTTAGGAAAATAGAAAATTTAAAGTATACATAATGTAATTTGAAACAAACATTACTTAATTTTTCTGCAGAAAAAATTTAGTTGGAAATAAGAGAAGCATATCTAACTGTGGTGATTGGTTTTAGAAGTGTGAATTGACATTTACATCAATGTATTGTCAACTAACGTCAGGGCAATTTGTCGGATGGAAGAGTAGAAGTGACATTATTTTCGAATTTTAAGTTAACCAGCTTATTTAACTATAAAGTAATTTTTGAAAATTAAATACTTTCAAACGTCTAATATTTTATTGATTTTTTTTTTTTCTTTTAGGTACTTTTTTTTTTTAACAAAGATATGTCCAAACCCCACACTGTTTCTGTTCCTAAAATTGATTATATTTAAAAAAATAGAAATTATATTTAGTGAAATATGTAAAATTAAAAAAAAAAAAAAAAAGAAAATAAAAACTTTTGAAACTGCAACGATGAAGGTTGGTCAACATGGGACATTATTTCTGAATTGCTGTGCCTCCATAGTTTTGATGAAAACAAATTTAATACATTTTTTGGCATATTAAAAAATTATTTTAAAAATAGAAACACTTTGCAGATTGTAATAAGCTTTAAAATTTAAGATTTGTAAAAACAGATCTTTTAATAAGAGCATTTTCAGAAATACACATATTCAAACTTAATTTTGAAATATTTAACAAATTTTTCACATTTTGTGTTTAAAATTGAAAAAAAAAAAAAAAAAACAATTCTTGTAAAGATTAATTTTTCATTGAAAAAATATTTTGGTTTCCGACAATAATGTCCTTAATATATATTATTCATAAAAGCCATTAAAAGCTTTTTTTTAATTAAGTAATGTCTTAGTTTTATTGGATTTTTTATTTTACAATTCAGGACTAAAATTTGGCTAGAAACACTCCTCGATTTACAAAAAAAAAAAAAATCAATGATTTATATTCTTCAAAGTCTTTTGCATTTAATTAAAAAATTACAAAAGTACACATATTAGAGTTTTCATAAAATTAAGGGGAGGGGTAACAGATGTAAAAAAAAAAAAATATAATTTTACCATGACTTTCTAAAAAAACAAACATTTCTGAAATAATTTCATTCATTTTTGAATAAGTTTTGAAAGTTTCATTAAAATCTGACAATTATTTGATTTTTGCAAGAATTTCCAAATTAATTTTTCTTCACCTGAAAAAAAAGTGCTAAAAAAGTAATGCTAAATATTATGCAACTGCTGATGTAAAGAAAAAAAAGAAACAATTTTCAACCAAAATTTTAAAAAAAATAATTAAAAAATATTTTGGTCTTTCCTTTTATTAATGACATAACTTTTGAGGCCTTTTTTCATCATGCTATGCTATTTTGGGGAAAATTATTAAACATACCTGGTTTAAATCCATCTAGGTTTTTCATTTAGTATGAATCTATCCTTGATTTATTGAACATATTAAAGATTGTTTTTCTCTTCTGTGAAGTTCCAAGAGGCAATTACATAGCCAGGCAGTTAGTCTGCATTTAAATGTTGCTGTAATGATCAGAAAACTCTACTTGTTCTGCAGGATAGAACTTACTTATATAGAATAGTTGCTATGGAGTTGGAGTAAAGAACACTTATATGTGTTTTGTATTACTATTTAGATTTTTTTTTTTTTGACATAGGCTTTGGTAAAGAGGCTTTCAATGTCCAATGAGGCAAGGGTGGTGCTATTAAGTTTATTTAAGTGCACTATTTCAAAAAATTTGTTGGTGGAATTAACATTATATATATGGCTTGATCAGTTGGTTTAAAGTTTTGGATAAGTGATATGAGGGCAGGAATTTGTGAAGTTGTTGGACATAGAAGTGAGCCAATTTTGATTTGTATGTGCAACAACTTATTCAGAAACCGGAAAAAATATAATAAAAGAATTAAACAGGCCAACCTTGTCAGTTGGAATTGATAAAAACTTGTTACATAGTATTGTAGGGGACCGTGGCGGTGGTGTTGATAGAAGTAGAAGACACATGTGGGGTTAAGATTTTCCTGCTAGCCGCTCCAACTACATGAGAAAGTTGGACTTTAATTAAGTTCAAAGAAGGCAAAGAAAAACAAACACAAGACCGATAAATAAACAAATATATGTATTAATAACAAGAAAGGTTACAAGTTACATGGACAGAGTGCGTGTGGTGAATATTATGCGTGTGTGTTGTGGTGAGTGTTCATACGTACGTGTATTGTTCTTAGTGTCTTCCCAGCATTTGGGAAACGTATCTGTGAGCGTTCACATCTGCGAAGTGGTAAGGCTGAAAGCCTGAGGCAAAAAGATTTACCTCAAGGTGGCGGCCCAAAGGCCTGAGGGGAAAAAGAGGAAGAGGCGAAGGGTCAGCGAGTATTTATAGCCAGGGAAGAGAGACCCCTGGTGAAAGGTAAGGAGCTAAGGAGGAGCTAACTCCCGACAGTATGATTTAAAATGGTTAATTTCAGACTTAATGTGGCTTGCTGCAAAACAAATTTACAGGCTTGAGTTTGTTTTATAAAATTTATGATATTAAAATACAAAACATTTAATCAGAGATTTAGAATATAATATGGTCTATTGGTTCTTTTCTAAATAATCAAAATGACAAAAAACAAAAACTAGAATTTAAATTGAGAATTTAATACTATTTAAACTAAGAATGTAGAAATAATAAATTGAGTTGGTGAAATAAAATCTGATCTTTGTAAGTTGATATCTCACCAGCTGAATCTATGTGCAGAAAATTAGATTTGCTGTTCCAGTTTTTTACCGCTTCTCATTAGCTTATATTTTAATATAAAATTCATTGTTGGGCCAAAAGTGTGCATTTGTTGTTTTTATGTATGTGAGTATATCGCTCATTGTACAGATAACAAATCACTTGTACAATTACGCAAATATATAAACCTTATCTTTGGCAATAAGTGCAGAATTTTTATCCTACTTGATAGTTACAAATAAGAGATTTCTTTTTTTTCTTTTTTTAAACACTATATGAAAGAATGTCTGTTGTTGAAACACTAAATGTAGTACTGCATTCTGGGGATCAGAATCATTTGTCATGATACCAAATGTGACACTACATTATGGCTTTGGCAATGTCTTGGACAGCAAACTTGTGCCAATTTATATAGTACAGTTATATAACAATTTATTGATTTGTTTTTCTTCCATATTAATGTGGATGCATTGCCATGTGATGCCATTTTCATTTATTTGACTATGCTATTTTGTTTTTTCAAATCTGTGAAAAGAAAATGATTCCTTTTTGTACATTAAAGAATTTTGAAGTTATGTTGCCTCATCTTGAAGATACAGCTTTTTGTTTTTAATTATTGAAAATTGTCAAATCCTCAACATTTTGTGGGTATTTTAGATTACAAAGAATGTGAATTCATCTTTTTGTACAACAGGAAAATTAAATGGTATTAATTTCCAAATTTGGAGCGGCTGATCTTGAAAACAATAAAAAATTTTCTGTCGACAAGAGCACTAATTAATGGTAGTGAAGAGGAAAAGTTTAATTTTGTTCAAAATTGAATGTAATTTATATTTGGTTGGAGATTACAATTTCATCACTTTATTTCTCTTTTTTTTTTTTACCTCAATAAGGACACAGCTGGAGAAGAAAAATACACTGGTCTCTCTTCATTCTACTGTCGCAATGCAGGAGCAGCCATTTTTGCTTTTGACCTGAACTGTATGAAATCCTTCGATTCACTTGGGTGAGTGTTTGTCATTAATCAACTGAAATAATGTCAGCTTAATGCTTAACCTTTTGAACCTTGTCCTCTGATGAGCATGGATCTCCCACCCTGAGACCTTGCTGCCTATCTCTGCTCTCCATAACACTGGGCAGCATACCAGCCACCTTGGTATATACACTTTTGCATAGTCTCCGTTATACAGTGTAGCCATAGGAATCAATAAATACTGAATGGTGAATATTAATTTCACATTTCAATGCGATCTTTAGACCTTCCTTTATAAATATAGCAAATTTTAACAATATCTCTATCAAGCACATTTTTGTCAGTAACATTTGCATTCATTCTTGACCCCTGACAATCCTTTTAATTCCTGAAACTTGTGTAAACAAATTTTACATTAAAAAAAAATTGTATTAAATCAAATTGCTTTTCCTACTACCAGAAATATTCCATTTGTTAGAGGAAATGACTAAATCATTCAAAGGTTTGTCGGTGGGAGCAGTAGCCTTGTTAATATCATACATGGGAGTTGAATGCATTTAATGTTACAAAGACAACTAGAACTTGGTATGATCAGAGCTTACAAAAACACTTAGTTTGTGTTTGTTTTTCTGTGTGTCTTATATATATATATATATATATATATTTTAGGATATTACATCAAAAACATCTCAAAATCACTAACAACTGCAGTCGTGTTTCAATGCGCATGTGATTGTAAATTACTGGTGAGTGAATGATTTATTTAGATTTAAAAGCAGAATACAACCTCTTTTTACTGTTTAACGTCTGTACTGCCATTGACTGACAATCTATGGGTCATCACCCTTTCATGAAAAATAATTTTTAATTTTTGCTTAGTTTAAATTTAACAGAGGTCATACATATTCAATTGGTAAAAGGCCATGAACCTTGAAATCCCAATTTTTTTTATTTTCGTAAAAAGGGGTTGTAATTTGCTTTTAAATCTGAATAAATTGTTTACTTGCCAGTAATTTACATTCACCTGATGAAATGCATTGATACACATCAAAACACGACTGCAATTGTGTACCGATTTTGACATGTTTTCAATGTAATATCCTAAAATAAATAATATTGCTCTACTTTGTATACAAGCGCTTTTTTAAATTAAATGTTACAAAACGTTGAAATTGTACTTTGTTCATTCTCATCTTACTTGGAGATATATGGTGGACTCTCTCTCTCATCACGGATGACAAATGACGGCTCAGTAAAATAAAGAGGTGATCAACTTCTATGGGCATATAAGTGTTGACCTTGATGCTGACTTATATTTACATATGCTCTATCCTTGATATTGAGCACTTTAACTCTTTAAGACTATATTTTTATCATATATATATATATATATATGGAAGAGGTTATGTTCCAACAAGAGAAAAGTGTATATTTTAAAAAGAGAGAAACCGTAAACTTTTTTAGTTGTAATGTGGATTTTTTTTTAAAATGTATATTTTAATTTCCTACATGGGTTTCTGGTCTCATGACATTCTTCAGGTAAAGAATGGATATTTCCACATATTATTAAAATGAATTAATTTTCCTTATGGTTTTTGATGTTAAATTAATTAAGGAAAACAATTTTACAATATCATGGTGGTAGGTTAATTAGCTGAAGTACTGGTTGTACCAGGTGCTTCAACTTTGTATAAACCCTGTATTTTTTTGCATAGTGTGTGGAGATGTTTTATATTCCACCCATTGGTAATTGTCTTTTCTCTTTCTAAAATCTTATTTTTGTTTCTCTTCTTGCAGAGTACGATTTCTTCCATTACTTGAGTCAGCTCGGGAATGTTGCCTTAAGGTTCTTGTTGGAACTAAACTCGATCTGATGACGCCAGAGTCTCGGCAAGTCTCCGCAGAAGCTGCTGAAAAGCTGGCATTAGAAATCAACGCTGACCAGCCAATCGAGAAATTGCAAAAGGCTCCTTACTTTGAAACTTCTAGTAAGACTGGACACAATGTTGATGAAGTATTTGATTATATTCTTCAGTATTGCCTTCCCCTTTCACCAGATCAAATTGTCCGAAGACCAACAGTTTCAAAAAGTACAATAAATCTTACAGACATGAAATCTGAGTCCAGTATAGAAGATCACAAAAAGTGCTGTGCATAAAAAAAGAAAATATTAGAAAAAAAAAAAAACGAAAAAAAAAAAGCAAAAAAAGATGTAAAATAAAACTTGTATATATATATAAGACGACATTAATAAATAAGAATAATAATAAAAAAAAAAAAAGCCATGATTAAGTCACATGACTTTTAGCCTTGTGAGGGGAAAACAATGTATTGTAGTGTTTTCCTTTAATGAAATAATCTGTGATTGTTTTGTGTTTGAAAGAGAAATATCTGAAGCCTGTTTTAAAATTCCTCAATACAGAAACAAGCACTTATTTGTAGTTTGTTGTGATCAATTTCCAAAAGTCTGTTGGGAAAGGCAGAAGGTAATCAGGAAAATGTAACAGAATATTTTTTTTTTTTCTGTTTGCTTTTCAATTCCATTCCACCCTTTTTTTTTTTTTTTTTTTTTAAATGTTTAATTTCTATGTATTTATAATATTAATTATTTCAGGTAAGCATGAAGTTATGCTAATTGGTAATATTTGATGCAATGAATTTCTTGATACACATTTATATATGTATCAATAAAGTTAGACTAAAAATTCTGACAGATTCTGTTTGCAGATCTGTATCCTCCATTTAATCTTCTACATTGACATGTTTTGAAATATTAAAGTCTAATATGGGAAGGCTAGTTAAGAATGCTGTCTTTGGTTAAGTTTACAGGCTACAAAAATGAATGATAGTTGCACCAAATATTTATGTGAAACATTTTAGTTTGAAAATTCTCCTCAAAGTTGAATCCACATTTAAAAAAAAAAAAAAAAGAGAAAAAGTTGATGCTTTCTTGAAATGATCATCAATACAAACCCCAGTCATCATCATAAGTCTCATGATTGGGTGTGGTTTTAGGGTCGTTGAGAACTTGACCAGTTCACTTCACATTAAATTGGTTGCTTACCAATGTCTCAGTCTCTGTGAATGATCTTCCAGTCTGCTTGATGACATTGTCAACCCATTTTTTTCTGCTTCTATTGCCTAAGTGGTGTGGTACCTTATAGGATGGCAGTGGAAAGATTGACGACTCTTTTCGTGACATGCCCATGCTATTGCAACTTCCCTTTCTAAATGGTGGTTATCAGGTCTTCCAGCAAGGCTTCTTTCTTGTTTGATCCTGGCTTGCACTGCCTCATTTCTAATGTGGTCTATGTAGGAGGTACCTGAGATGATGCTGTAGCATCTCTTTTCTAATACTTAAATTCTTTGCCGTAGTTCTGCTGTTAGCAAACTTTAAGCTTCAGCATAAAAAAATAAAAAAAAAATCTTTTTTCCAATTTAACTTGAATGTATCACCTCAAAATTTGTTGCAGTTAACATTTTTTTTTTTACAATGTCCAAAATTAAGATGAATTTGATTATTTTGGGGCATCTGAACTGTGACCCTCATTACTAACAAGGGCCCTAACCTGACATTTCTCAGTATCAACTGAATCTCACAATAATGGAGATGTTTTTTTTCTTGAGCAGTTGATCAAATGTTTGAATAAAATTTATTTTGTTACAGCATTTTTTCTTTGTAAATGTTTCAGTTGACTAGATTGTATTTTTATCAAAAAGTGTCAAAAGACAAAGTCAAAGAATTTCAAAACAAAGAAGGTCATTTTTTTTTATTTACTAATTGTAGGCAATCGTTATTATTGTTTCAAACAAGAAATGTGTTTTTAACCATTTAATTTTTTGTAGTCAAGAAATTGTGATAAGGTAAAAAGTTTTGAATCTTTATTTTGATTCCAATATATTTGCTTTAGAAATAAGATGTAAACAAGCATTAAATATTAACAGGTAAATAGAAGTTACTTATATGAATGAGATGATATAAAAAAAAACTCAATATTAAAATACAAAATAGTTTCCTCATAGAGAAAAATGATTATTTTTCTTGAATTGATTTCAAGAGACTTTGTGATGTTTAAATAACTTGACAATAGTAAAATCTATTCAAGTGATTCTGAACATTTCTTCAATTTGTATCTTATCATTTACTCATTCTAGTCTTACAGACACTCTTTTATTTTTGATGCAAACTGCTTCTCATCTTGTATAGTCTTTAATATGTTTAGTTCTAAAATTGATTTAGATGACTTCTGGATTGGCAGAGTTTTCATTAAAAACAAACTTACACTTGTCTCTGAAGCCATGAATCTGGTCAGCAGTTGTCTTGACCTCGTTTCACCTGATTATGCCGGTAAATTGCAAATTAAGTCACCGCATAATTTATTCTTATCTACTTAGGTAATACCAATTACGACTGAAGCTAGTGTTGAACTTGGAGACTAGCTTTTAAATGCTTTTTGTTTTATTTAATTGCTAATTTATCTTAGTGAAAATGAAATTTATATGTCATATATTTTATATATGTAAATCATTGTTTCTCTACATTTTCTTGTCAGGTTCTGAATATTAAAGTAAAAACTAAAAGTAGAATTAAGTATAGATAACCACTGACCCTCAGCCTTGTTCCATTTGTTATAATTTAAACATATTGTGCCAAAACTCAAACTTACTACATGACTTCTAGTCTAAATGCATTGAGGAATAGATGAATCTATTACATCAAAATGGACAATTCACACATCTCTATGTAGTGGACTCTTCTCATGATGTAGAAAAAGTTACACACACCTTTTATTTATATATATATATATATATATATATATATATATATATATATATATATATATATGGTTGGATAGATGCGAGTTTTTGACCCTGGGTTTCACGCTTTAGCGATTGTCAGACAAACTGATTAATGTTTTAAAAATTTGGGTTTATGTAGATTGCGTATTGATGTTATTGTGGAAGTGGTGGGGAAATTTCGTCGTTTTGTCATTCATCATACGAACAAAACATCGATATATGCAGACACATATATATATATATATATATATACTTGGTCGTCCGTCAGGACTCATACATATATAAACATATGTGGGCAGTTTCGGCTATGACACATGTATGTATACGGGTGGTGTTATGTCTATCTATCCAACCAAATATGTTAGCTCTATCTCTGATATTGAGCGCTTTCTAATAAGTACCGCGCATATAATATATAAATAATTATACATATATATATATATTTATTTATATACACTTTTCATATAAATAAATTTTAAAATAGTTATGTTTCACTGAATTTTGTTTTGGTTTCACATATTTACAACATGTCAATTGATAAAAGTTTTTGATTGAAAACTGAATATTTTCTTGCTAAAAAAAAAAAAAAAAGTTCAATGAAACCAACAATTCTTGTGGCATAGAAGAAAGGGTGGTAACTGAATAAAATAAAAAAAAAATTCTCTTAGAAAAATAAGGACTTCAGGATGCAACGAATTATGAAAATGGATTCATTAGCTGCAAATGATAGAGATTTTTTTAATTTAATGAATCAAACTCTTTCTCACTTTAATAAAGTGTTAATGTTAATAGTATTGAATGGATTTTCACCATGTCCTGCCAATTTCATTCTCATCCCCAACAACTGTTACAACATCCACATTCTTCAGCAAGATATTATTATAATCTGACAGAGCAAAGCTACTGCTAAAATCATATCCAATCTAAATAAATGAAAGCCATAAGGGTAGAAATTATAATTATTATTATGAATAAAAGATTTCCACACTTGAGAAGACATAAGCTCTGAAAGTGTTTTTCAATGTGCTTCTTAAGAATTATTGTCAAAACACTTCCTTCCTTATGATTTGGAAGATGTTTCTCATCAGATATTCAGTCAGAAATTTGGGCAGATTTCAAGCTCTGTTTTTCTCAAGCCAAGAATTTGTTGGCTAAATGTTGATTATAGATTCATTTTGGTGCGATTCATTTGCACTGAAAGCTGATGTAGTATTTGTGCTGCATAAGGTTTCGCTGTGACTTTACGATATGGGAGTGAATCAAAAGGTCTGTAGCCTGACATGCAGCTAGCTGAATCTTGTGAATTAAGTGCATTGACAAGGTAGAGCATTATATTGAGGCATTAATATACAAAGTTGTTTCTTGGTTGTAAATTTATTTGAACTTTGCTGCTAATTTGCTGACATTTTTCCAAATAATTTGCTTTTTAAATGATAAATTGATGGATTTGTTTACAGCAAGCCTTAGTAAAATAAATAATTTAAGTATTTTCTTGCTTTTCAGGCGACTAGGATTCTACCTAAAATATTTTTGTGTCCTAATGTTAATCACCAATTAGACAGAATTTAGTCCTAACTAAAATGTTATTAATTTCTATGATTTTAAAATTCCTTTGAAATGTAATGATTTGCTAATTTTTACTGATTTTGTTTGCAGACAATCTCCTTTTTATATTAGTTTGTCACATTTGTAAAATTTTGTTTTTCTTTATTGCTTCTCTTTGTACAAAGATTAGGTTTTGTTTTCTAGAAAGTTCTAAATTCTGTCAGTTTGATCTGTTTTCTTTGCCCCTTTTTTTTGAATCTTGGTTAAGCAACATTGTGTTTGATAGTACTGAATGGGTTACCAGTTTCCAACTAATGTTGAAAAAAAAAAAACTCAGTTAAGTGTTGAGGAGGGCAATAAAGATATTGTGATTTATAATAATAATAACCTTGTCTTTGTTCAGTCATCTTTTGTTTGCAGAATATAGTCAGGGAATCGTGTTAATAGCTTGACTACTTAAAGATCTTTTCATCACATAAACCAAAATGCAAGTTAAATACCTTGTCATTAAGAAAAAGAAATATCAAGTCGAACAGCAAAATGACAAATCTGTTTGTTTTTAATATCTGAGTGTTTATGGAAAACAAATTATTTCTCAATATTTTATATTGGGAACTTTTGTGGGATAAAAGGCATGATAATTATATAATGACATTGCTTATTTGAAAGGAGGGGAGATGGACACATGTTTTGTTTTTCTTAAAGTTTTAGTGTAAATAAAAAATGTTAAGAGAAAAACCTCGCCTTTTAAAGATCACAGCTTAGGTTTTGCAAAATGAAAGAAAAAGAAAATAACATTAATTAATGAATTTTTTTTTTCATTTTCTAGAAATAGATTAAAAAAAAAAGTTTTATTGAAATGAAAGTGTTTTTCTCTCTCAGGATATCATGAAAGCAATGTTTTGCTTCTTCAACAACAAAAAAAAAAAATTATCAAATATTTACTCAGCACAAAATGTCACTCCATTTTGAAAATGTTTTAATTTTAAATTTTTAAAAATTGGTTTGTTTTGCAGTTTCCTAATTCAAGGGAAGTAACTCTGTCCATAAAATTGGTTTGATTTTAATATTCTCATCTGGATTTACTGTTATCAATAAATGTTTAACTAACGTTTTGTTGTTCAAGATAGTTACACATTAACTACTGTTGTCCGTATTGAAAGCAATAAGTTTATCCCCCCTCCTTTTCCACACTAGTTCTTGTTGCAGACAAATTCACGTTTTATAAATAAGCTTAAAATTTTTCCCTGTGAATTTCAAACCATATGAATTTCATTTTCAATATTTTTTTTTTTTTTTCATGACAGAAAATTAAAAGAAATTTATTAATCAAAGCTCTGCATCAATATTTCTTACATTTGCATGTTTATTTCATTAAATGCAACAACTATTTTGGGATAGTTTTTTTTTTTTTTACTTATTTTTAAAAATAGTTGTTATCTCCCCTGAATATTTTCGATCACTGATTTCTGACCTTTCTGTGATAAAAATACTGTCTTCAAATGCTATTAGAAAATTCTTGACCCGACCCAATCCCCCAAAATCTGACCAACTCATCGATTAATTTTTTTCCTCTCTGAAATGTTCTTCTTGGTCAAACTAAGAACTTTTCAGCACCCCATTTGTAGAGAAAAAGAAAAGAGTGAGGGGAGAATGTAGTACTGAAATTTCTCTAAGAAGGGTTAATTATTAATTCTTTAATATTCAAGAGTTGTTGTTGTTTCACGTGTGGTTGGCTAACATTTATGAAAGAATGATTCTCAGTAACTTTATACAGGATTTGATAATTTCAGAAAATCACATCACCATATTTGATCGTCATTGGCAGACCTTCAAGTTGACATAGAACAAAAGCAAATTTTGGTAAAAGGAGCCAGAATTTGTGTGTAAAATTTCAAATCTGGTTACTGCTTCATAATAAATTTGTAATAAAATGTTTGTTAAATAAAATTGGATATTTGTTTTTTTCCTTTGCAGTTTAAAGTCTTGAGGATTTTACAAGAACTGTAATAAACATAGTGAACCAAGATAACAGCTAAAAAATCTCCACACAATCCCAGGTCATCTGGAAAACATAATGAGAGGAGGGACTTTTTTTTTTGTTGACTTCTTTTTCGATTCATTGGCACATAAAGTACAGGAAAATACAGTGATTTCCCAAGGGTAGCTTAGATGTGTCACAAGGATGACAGAAGGTGCCATACACACACATATATGTATGCACACAAATATCTATCTATATCGATATATATAAAAATATTAATGCATGTTTCATTAAATTAGATAGACAAGTTTTGTCTATTTATTTTAAGTAAGTTCCTTTCATATTGTCTGATAAGCTTAATAACATTATCATTGAAAGAGAAAAGGAAATCACCATATTGATACATGTTTAAATCCAATCTAAGCTTTCGGATTACGTAAGCCATTATCAAACATGACAAACTCACGTATACGAGACGCGGAAGCGAAAAATCATATCGCAGCTCGTGACATCATACATGACCACGTGAGAGTGAAAAGGAGAAGTATTAAGTATGGGAAGCTGTTGGTATAAACCAATGGCTTCTGTTATAAATTATAAGCATTTAAGAATATTTGTAGAGATTTCATAGTTTATTTTGTTCAGGTTAGGTTTCAACTGTTTTATGTATAAAGCTTCAAGAATTTTTAGTTTTTGTTTTCATGTTTAAGTTTAGTTGGGTTTTCAATGAGGATTTTCCGGAATTAAGTACACAGCCAGGCATGTTGTTTTAAATGCCCAAAAATGTTAGATGTAGAGTTAAGCATCATGAAAGTGAGTTTGTGGTGTGACCAACAAAAATTATTTAATCCATTGGAGATACAATCTCCCAAAGGGCACTTGAATTTGTAAACTATGTTGGTTTTTTGCAAATCGCTAATGGGAAGGGGGGGAAAAAATCATTGCAAATAATTAAGTCGGATATACTAGATTTAGTATATGATTAACCTAATTTTTTTTTGCTCTGATCTGTTGTATTTACTAATTTTTTTAGTATATTTTCATCTTGTTAGTATGCATTTGACTACGATATAAGAGATTAATGTGTTTGGAATTAGTTGAAGCAGTATTATGTTCTAATTGCTTAGTATTGAGACTTCTAAGAAAGTATTTGATTTGTTCATCAACTATATAGTTTGGAAAGCTATTATAAATAAGTGTTTGTTTTATAATCTTTAGTTAACTGTAAAAAATCTGTTTTGTAGATGAATTAGTTTCTGCACAATGTATTAGATTTTTTATAATTGCTATTTTGTAGTAATATAGACATTCGCTCTTGTAGTTAAGTGTACATAAATTTATGCTGGTAGTTTTTTTGTATGGCGAAATAGTAAATTTGTTATTATTTGTGTTTATCAATATGTCAAGGAAGGGAATTTTATTAGTAGTATTGAGTTCATATGTGAATTTAAGGACAATTATTTTGGAAACGTTTTTGAAGTTGAAATATTTCATCTGTATTTTTAACTAACATAAGAATATCATCAACGTATCTTAGGTAGATTGATGGTTTTTTTCAAATCTGTAAATATCTTATTTTCAAGGTTTGACATGTAGAAATTGCTAAATGTCGGACCCAGTACTAAACCCATGGAGACACCATCACATTTTATATATATTGTTATTATGATCGAAGAAAGGGACTTCAGTAGTACAAGTTAATAGTAGTTTCCGTAATATATTAGGATTAATTTTAAGTGGGGGTAAAGATGAGTTACTGTATATATTTCTTATAATTATATCAATAGTTTCACTAACAGGGACATTGGTAAATAAGTTTTGAAAAACCAAGTGAAGCTACAATTTCTTTGTCAAGTTTTTCACTTTTTAGGATTTGGATTACTTCTAATGTTGACTTAACACTATGTTTACCTACAAAGGTAGGGAGTAATGAGTTGGTTAATGTATTTTGTTAGATGATATACAAGAGTTGGAATTTGCCATATGATAGGATGGAGAGGATAGTTAGGTTTATGTGTTTTTATAGTGCCGTATATGTAGCCAGGTCTATAATCACCAACAATTCTAGGAAGTTTTAAAAGAGTTCTGTTTGGCATTATTAGCCATAATGAGTTTATTAAGCTTTGATTTTAGTTGGTTGGGTTTTTGTTGAGTTTTTTAAACTTTTTGAGATCATGGAGTATGTGGTCTAGTTTTTTTGTTGTAATCCAATTTGTTTAGGATGACGAAAATGTTGGTCTTATAAGCTGCGATGTGATTTTCGCTTCCGTGTCTCATACACACGAGTTAGTCGTTGCTTTGAAATTTTTCATGCAACAAAAACAGACTATCATTATTGTTTCGTCTGTGTATTGGTTGATATATTGAAAAGTAATTGTCACCTTTGATGATAGCTTATGTAAGCCGAAAGCTTAGATTGGATTTAAACATGTATCAATATGGTGGTTTCCGTTTGTCTTTCAATGATAATGTTATTAAGCTTATTTGCTACTTGAATAGCTCAAAGTAATGACAAACTCGTATTTATGAGACAAGGAAGCAAAAATCGCGTCGAAGCTCGTGACATCACACATGACCATGTGAGAGTGAAAAGCAAGAATTATTGAGTATGGGAAGCCACTGGTATAAACCAATGGCTTCTGTTACCAATTATAGGCATCTAAGAATATTTGTGGAGATTTCATAGTTTATTTTGTTCAGATTAGGTTTCCACTGTTTTATGTATATAGCTTCAAGAATTTTTAGTTTTTGTTTATGTGTTTAAGTATAGTTGTGTTTTCAACAAGGATTTTCCGGAATTGTGTATGCGGCCAGGCATGTTCATATATATATATATATATATATATATATATATATCTATCTCTCTCATATATAAATAAAATAAAGTAAATATATGTTTGAATAAGCATGAGGAAACTTTAATTGGTAGACTACTTTGAGAATGAAGTAATATTTTCTGAAGCTTAGCATTTTATAAGGTATACCCCCCACCCATCTTTAAAAAAAAAGAGCTTCTTCCTGTAGAAGGACTACAGGCTGCATGAGGCAGAGGGATATTAAAGCTAGATTGGATGAGAGATGACCTGCCAATCTCTGGTTAGTACTAGTTTTAGGGATGAACTCATATCGTATCAGCATAGATATTCACAAATGATCTGTGTATACGCTTAGGCAAATTTAAAGTAAAAAGATGGTTGGACTGAGAAGTGATTCCTACCATTGTTAGGGCCCCAGTAGACTGGCCATTAAGAAAATTCTTTTCTCCTGACTATTGGCTTTCATATGAATTATTAATTTTCATGTTTGTATGGACAATTATAATCCCAAGCAGGAAAGTGTAACAATGTGTTGTGATGGCAAGAAAACTTATATATATATATATATATATATATATATATATCTCAAATTATGGCAGGCACCCATGTCTGTTACTTTGGGAAAGGCAGTTTTTATTTAAGAAAATCAATGAAATTAAAAAAAAAAAAAAATGTCAGGTTTAATAATAAGAACAATATTGAGAATTTATAACAAAACTATTTCTCTTTTTGAATGTTTATTACACACAAAAAAATAAAAATTGTAAAAAAGTTTTTTTTTCCCATTGAAAAGATAAAAAAAATTTGTACAATGATAAATTTTGTATTTATACAGAAAAATAGCAATGCTTCTTAAATCAACTTGGCTGTTTTCAAGAAAGAAAAAAAAAAACTATTTTTGTCATATTTACTTGCACGTAGTTTAATATGAATCGTTTTAAATTCTCAGGGTTTTTCTTTTTACTAAACTAAAATAGATTTCAGTTCTGGCAAAATTGACAAGAGAAATGACACGATGGTAGCCAGGTTTTTTTCTTTGTCCTTTTTAATATAACTAAACTCAATTATAGATTTTGATGCAGTCCAAATACTTTTTGAGACAATGAAAAAGGTGGGGGAGGGACAAGTGTTTGTTTCATCCTCTACCCACCTAAAGTACCTTCCCTACAGTCTTCATAAGCAAATTATTTACAATTTAAGAGTTTTAGTAAATTCATGTTGACCAGGCTTTCTTTTTTTCTTCTCATTTTTTTATTTTTTTTTTTTTCTGAAGTTTCTTTTGTTAGTTTTATAAGATGATTTACTCTATTATAAAAACAGAAGTTAAAAAAATATTTTTGTTTATTCCACGCTATGGCTTAAGAGGTCATGAACCTCTTTATCACCAAGTCATTTCTGAATTTCTTTAACAATTATAAAAAATTGTTAAAGAAATTCAGAAATGTAAATTTTTTTAAAATAAAGATTTATCAAGCACAAGAGAGAGAGAGAGAGAAAAAAAAGTCAATGTGATGACAGACTTGAAAACTAGAAATCATTTGTTTAAAGAAACAAAAAAGCCAAATGAAATATCAATACAATATATTTTATAATATAAAATACATACAACTATAAAAAATAAATGTTTTAAGAACTGAATTGGTACAAAATGGAGACAAAAATAAGGAATTAAAAAAAAATATGCATAAAACAACCACATTTTCCTGCATACATCAGTTTGATAAATATAAAAGCAATCACGTTACCCCCCCTCCACCAAAGTGACCTTAATTAAAAAAAAAAAAAAAAAATAATGCACTGATACAGGGTGTGGCAGAAATAGCTCCCACATAATGGTAAGCCATTAGTAACAATGGTGTCTTCATCTAGGGAGGTATTTCTGCCATATCCTGCATGAAATTTTACAAGAAATGGTCCCTAAAATGGGCAGAGGGGAAATTTGAAGAAAAAAAAAAAAAAATTTCACAACACAAATTAAAATTTGACAGCACGTTGTAGATTTAAATCATTTTTTCTGGGATGAGATTTTAATGTGTATTAACATTTATGTAGCATAGATTTTAGAACTGCTATGAAATTGAATTCTTAAAATATATTTAAAACACAACTGTTATCAACCATGATTGACTATTGCTTTATCATCAATTATAGTGTTATTATGAGTTGAAGTAATTGTATTCTTGATTAATTAAAAAAAAAAAAAAAATAAATAAAATTTCTAAACAAAACTGAAATTTATGAATTATTACAAAACTGGAACAAAATCCCTTTTTTCTCAAAAGATTGAATTTAAACTTCAACTAAAATTTTTGTCTTCATTGAATTTAGGTAATAATGGCATAAGTGAAAAATAGACTCTTTAAATAGTTTAAAATTAAACAGGGGGCCCCCACAAAAACAAAAGGAAATTTTAGATTTACTATAGGATATAAAAAAAAACTAACATATAAAAAAAAATTAACTAAATATTCTATTATATGAATGAGCTAAAAAAATTAACTAATATATAATTTTTTTTAACCATTTTTTTGTTCCAGGATGATGCAGTTAAATTTTCAACATGGGATGATTATTCTCTTTAAAGAAAGAACATTCAAATTGGGGACTTAAAAAATGCTAAGAAATTTTGCCAGAGTTCTTTAGTTTGAACACCACATCTAATATTTCTGACTTTGTTCTGTTTTAAGTGACTAAATTTCTAATCAGAGGATAGTTGTCTATTTACTTCTCGCTCAGTTGTCCAAGAATAAAACAAGTACACACCATTGACATCAATGGTTCTACCACATTCCTATCATGGAAATCATATTAAGTTCCAAAACCAACTTTTTTTTGTAAATACTATTTATTTCAAACTTACTTTTTTCTATTTTTTCACCAGGACCATTATTACTATTTACCATCTCCAATGATCAGCCAATGATCGATTTGTGAAATCCAACTGACCAAAGGGAGACAAATTCAATTTTGTATTAAGGGGAAACTTTATATGCTACTCAAAAAGAGAAAACATTTTTGCTAGGAAGTTTTGTTACCCAAAATAAACAGTAATATCAATTTATAAACCACCAAAAGCCTTCAAGTACTATTTGGTATAAACTCATTCATTTGTCTTCAGATAAACCTATTTTTGTTTTAAGCAAATTAGTTTTATTAACTATGATTTATTTTCCATTTTTATTTATCTCTTTCACACACACACTGCTTGTCACCATAAAAATGTAGAAATTGTTGGAAACTGACGCTAAAGCCATCCCCACACCCTGACCTGTTAATAGAACTGACTTTATGGAGTACAGGTCCATAAGCACACTTTATTGGGGAGGTTGTTGCAGTTTCAGCAGCAAGCCCTGGAGATGGGGGAGTTTATCACCCCTTCGCCTTTAATCCAGACTTATCCTTCTCCCACACTGACTGTCAATCAAAGCTAAAAGTGCTCTCACTGCCTTCTGCCTTTTCGTATAGGAAGTAACAAGAACCAAATAAGCTATCTTCAGATGTTACAAATAAAGATGACTTGATATTTGCCAAAATTATGTTAAGGAAGACTGTGTTGTGCCAACTTTGAAAAATCAGCATATAAAATACTGATTTTTATTTGCTGGGAGAGAGAGAGAGAGAAAGAGAGAGAGAAGTAATTATTTTTTTTTACAGGAGGCAAGCCACCAGCTGAAAGAAGCCTTGAAAATGTTCCATCAATACTCCAGAAAAAAAAAACACGCTTTCTAAAGTGATAATTCTTCGGGTCGATTAATGGAATGAGGATTTCAGATAATGATCTACAAACGTTTATTTAATGAGCCTTTGATGCTCCATGTAACTACAAGCACACATGTGAAGAAATGTACCACATCCCAAAATAGAAACAGTACCCTTGATTTCTCTCTCAAGATTTGTGTAATGATCAGGTGGGGGAGGGGGTTGTTATTCAAAGCTGGAATAAGAATGATTTTGAAACAAAAAAAAAAATCAGCAAGATGTAGGACTCGAGATAAACCATTCTATAGCAGAAATTAGGATTGGAATAAAAGCAGTGATGACACCTACACTGAATCCATCATTAAAATTCAGAATTTAAAATTAAACAAGGAAATTGAAGTGTGCTTGGATAAAATTGCAATAAGCTAGAAAAATAAAACATTAAACTAAGAACTCAAGTCAGACACATAAATGGACTTGTCAGATCTAGACTTTCATGTGGATGTCATGAATAGCATCCAACTTCTTCAGAGAATGTTTAAACTATCAATCTGTATACAATTGTTTTTACAGATCAATGGCTTCTAATGAATTGATTTTATACATATTAAAGAAAATGATCCTTCATCAAAACCTATAGACTGGTGCTATATAATCATGATGAACTTTTATAAAACAACAAAATGCTGAGGAAAAATTTTAAATTTTATCAAATTTCACTTAATTTAATTTAGTAATACATTTTGTTTACTGAGCAAAATGGAGGGAGAAGGTGGGAAGAAAAAAAGCAATTAAACATAAAAATAAGAATATGGATGGGCAGGTGAAAAATAATAAGTGAATAACAAAATGAATAAGAAAAATCTAGAAGCAGAGACAATTTTTTTGTCATTTATTCAATGATTCACTTGTTTATTTTTGGGTAAATAATTCTAAAACAGAAAAAAAAAATCATTTCCCTTCTAAATATTTTGAAGACACACAAAGACTCCTTTTATCTTATTTTATATATATATATATATATATATATATATATAAAATATATAAAAAAATCAATCTCCAGTGTGTGAGACATGGGTTACCTACAGGTAACATTTGGAACATTTTTTACCAGTGCTGCCTTAGGTCGATCACTGGCATAGGCACTTGGACAGCTCATATCTCAGACATTGAGGGTTTGGAAAGAGCAAATGCCCTCAGAATTGAAGCACAAATGCAAAAGCATAGACACTGATGAGTAGGATACGCGATATGATTTGATAGCATTTGTATTTCAAAGGAGATTTTGTATGGAGAGTGGGGGGGATGGGACGGGGGTGTAGTGCTGAAAAGTTCTCAACCTGACAAAGAAACAAAAAAAAATTTCCTGATGTTTGGCCAGATTGTGAGGAGTAAATTAGGCTAAGAACTTTTTAGCACCCCCTCTGTAGAAACGGTGCATATTAACGATCTCAATATAAAGTCACTGACTTTTTAAAAGAAATTAATTGCTTTCATATTTGCATTTATTTTGGTAGGATTGAATAAGTAAAAAAAAATAGTCTTTGCAAAAATAGAACCGATGAAATCCTTTTCAAATAATGTTGCATTTTGTTCTTGTTAGAAACGCAAATGAGACACACAAATTTTGATTGCCAAAGGGGAAGATTCAGTAAATATTAGACCAGAAAGATTTTTCTTTTCTAGATCTTTTCTTGCTCTTTTCAGATATCCTTAAAAAAAAAAAAAAAGTTAAACTCACAAGTTGAATGTTTCCTTTCAAATCTTTCCTACTGCTTATCAATTTTTTTTCTTTCTTTTTTTTTTTTAAACTAATCCTCATCTTTGGAAGAAAGAAATTCATCTAACTGCTTAGACCAATAAATATGGCAGCAGAGAAAAACAAAGAAATACATATTTCTTTAAAAGACTGACAGATATTAAAAAAAGGAAACTTCATGTCATCCAGTTAGCTAGCACTAAGTTATAGCAAACAAAACTGTCCTTTTGTTACTTGTAATCAATTTTCAAAGAAACAGGATAGGAGACTATACTAACTAAATGTAGAGATCTACATATCACAAAGTCTCTTTACTATTGGCTGTGTTTCATGTCAACGCTGTACAAATGTTAGGGAAGAGAATGAAACACAGGTAGGAAATGAAAGTTATTAGAAATGAAAACATCGAAACTAATTTGAAAAAACTTATAAAAATGGAAAAATTAGTGAAAGGTGTTTTGGAACAGGTAGAGTCCATTTTTGTAATAATAACAAAAGAAGATATTTAGATTGTAACACGCCCAGAAATCTGTGTTACTCCACAAAGATAGACAAAGAGACTGGATCTAACTTTGACATTGCTATGGAGGTATATGACTGTGAGTACTTGTGAATTAGTGGTTTGTATCCTATTATGGTAACTGAGTAATCTCATTGATATTTATGATATGGGCTTGTATAGAAACGATGGAATTATAGTACTATGAAATACAAACACCAAACGGCTATTATAAGGGAAGAACTGCAAATTCTTCAAAAGCCAACAATTTGCAGTTATCTATAGAAAATATCATGATGGAAGTGAACTTTTTGGATACCTCATTGAAGAACAGGGTTGTTTTAAGTGGCATAAAGGTGTTTCAGCACCGAATCAAGCCACCCAGCAAGTCTATGAAAACACCTTTATAAATCTAGACAGGCCTCGATGATCAACACAACTCCTCAAATGAGGATATCTTCAATGATGTTGCTATAGCATGCCAAAAGCCATTAAGTGAGAGTAAACACACCACTTGCTTTGAGGGTTTGGGGGGGGCTGTGGTGAGAACCATAAGAAAATAAATAACAAGAATAGCCATATGGTTTAAACATCCCCTCCTACAACATTAAAAATAGTGTGTGTATATATGTATATGCATGCAAATAAAGTCTTAGAAAGAAGGCACAGCTGATTAATTCATATTACGTTTTATAGAAACGTAAAGTGAAAAGAGTTTTGTTATTTTGAAAATATCAGATTCATTTCTACACAACATGTTACACCCATTGTGTCTGGCAATTCAAAGAGAAGGCATCATTGGCAAGTTGCAGTTTCTGTATTTTAATACAGATAATTATTAAAATTAGCTTCACTCCTGAAACAGGGTCAAAAACCATGTGATGCAATCATATTCCAAGTGAGGAGTGCATGTGAGGAGGTGGAGAAGGAACAATAGTTGTCCATTATACATTTTCAACTAGTATGTTTTTTCTCCCCATCTTAATTCCCATTGCTTTTTATCGCAGAAACCCAGCAGTAAACTGCATAGATCAGAAAGTGGGAAAATAAACTATCACTTACTGATATCCATTGTATTGTGGGCTAAGAGGTTAAAATGAAAAGCAAGAGAAATTAATTTGAAATATTAATTAAAAATCCATGCTGGCCACTAATGCTACATTTAATCAAAATATAGAAAAGGGAACTAATAATAATAATAATAATATAGAAACAACATTAAAAAGTCAAAATTCAATTCTAGTTTTTGTTTTCATTTTCATTTGAATGTCTATTTTATGAATAATTTGCAGAAGAATCAGTCTTGAAAAATTTCACAAATGGGTAATTGAGAATAAACTAGAAATGAGTTGATAGAGGAAAGAAACAAAAATAGAAGTGGTTTTACTTGATTGTTTTCAATGTTGCTCAGTCATAAATGTGATAGAAAAAATTTAAAAAGTTCCTAAGAATACATAAGAAAAATATTTTTCACTTTTTTCAGTTTTATATAAAAAAAAATGATACAAAACAAATATTCATAAAGTACTTTAAGACCATTTAAAGTCAATTCAATTTTAACTTGGTGTTTTATCAGTAAAGTTTGAGGAATTTTTTTTTTTTTAGCAGCCGTATTTGTTTACAAAATGAAACTAGCCATGCATAAAATAACGTCATTGAAGTTAAAACAAAATTATTTCCTATTTTCTATTTCATCCGTTGATCAACAAATTGCATAGAAATTATTTCTATTCCCCTTGAATATACAAAAAAATATTACGATAAATATGTAACAAAAGTTTTTGGTGACAACTTCAATTGGATAATTATTTTCAAACACGGAAATTCTGTTTTTTTTTTTTTTTTGAAACTTGAAATAAGGTTTAAAAAAAATGAATGCTGAAAGGCATTAGCAGAATAATAAAATGTGGATACACTTGTTTTTTTTGGGTTGTGTTGGTGGGAAGAAGCGTATCATTTAATACAGAAAAAACATTAAAGTATCATTCACTAATAATTATTGTTTAAACTAAATAGACTCATTTGATAATTAAGTATAATATAATGAAATATAAAAATTGCTTTTGAATAATGCAATACATAAAATGTTCAAAATATTTAATAAAGTGAGTATCTTTTTGAAAGGGACATTTTTTCTTTTTAAATATATAATGTGTATGTGTGTGGATATGGCAATGAGGATTGTACATAGTTATTTAGGATAATGGTAAAAAGAAAACAAAAAGTCTTTGGATGTCAGTTTTAAATAATAAAGTCAAGAGTAACAAACCTGAAGACTTTAAAACTGGCAGACATGTTTCTTTCATCTACGTTTTTTTTTATCTTGGTGCTGAGGTACAATCTGCATTTGTTTTTAGATATGTATGAAAAGTTAAAAACTCCCGAAAAAGAGAAGACAGATTCTAATAATGTCTGGCAGTGAAAGCATAATGTTTGGCTTTTGCCTTGGCTTTCAGGTCGTCTGCTACGGCAAAAGCAGCAAGTGCCAGGAAAAGAGCAGAAAAAATGAGGACAAAAGCGGCACCACCACATAAGCCATATGCCCAGGAGAGGTGGATATGATTCCTGTGCACAATCCAGTCTTCATGGCCAGTTTTAAGGCCAAATACAATTAGGCCAATTATCATCAACATCACTGAAGAAAAGAAAATGGACAGATTGTAGAACACAAATAAAGCAATGGTGTCATGAAAATTCTTTCAGAGATGAAAATATCAAAAACTTATGGCAGAGATTCAGAAGGTAAATAATGAAATCTTGAAGACACAGGAATGACAAAAATAATAACATTGAATTTTAAATTGAGAAAGAAACCAAAGAAAGAGAGAATAAAAAAAATGTAGAGGAAAAAATACATGAAAGGCGGTGCAGAAAAAGGAGAGCAAGAAATAAGGGGTGCAGAAAAAGGAGAGCAAGAAATAAGGGGTGCAGAAAAAGGAGAGCAAGAAATAAGGGGTGCAGAAAAAGGAGAGCAAGAAATAAGGGGTGCAGAAAAGGAGCAAGAAAAAGGAGAGCAAAAGAAAAAATAAGGGGTGCAGAAAAAGGAGAGCAAGAAATAAGGGGTGCAGAAAAAGGAGAGCAAGAAATAAAGTGAGCAAAAAACTGATTTGTTTTTATGGCTTAATGCTTTGCAGGTTATTTAAAACCAGAAAATAGTTTAGCTTGCAAGAATTTCTTTTGGAGATAAGGGTTTAGTGAAAAAAGTTTCACAAATTAACCCATAGCTGGTGAGGAGAAGAGGTAGATTCATACCTTTCGTAAGAATATTTGCATGTAAGTGAATATAATAAAGCCAATGGGAACTGGAAATGTCTGAGTAACAATTCCAAGTGATCATTTATTACACCACCTGCACATCAACAATTGCTCAACTTTGGTTATTGTTTGGGAAAAGAGGGCAAAAATGAAGAGCAAGAAATAATGAGAGCAAAAAAGAGAAATTAACAATGAGAAAAATAAAAAAGTGTGAAAAAAAAAAAAATGTGTGAAAAAAGGAGGGTGAAAAGAGGAGAAAGTAAAAACAGGTAAAAAGAGCAGCAACAAAAAAAAAAAAACTGGTAAAGGAGATACAAGAAAAGAAAAACCTGGTTAAAAAAAAAAAAAAAAGCAAGAAAAAATCTGGTAACAAAAAAAAAAAAAAAGCAAAAAAAAAAAAAAAAAAAAAAGCAAGCAGCGAGAAAAAACCTGGTAAAAAAAAAAAAAACCTGGTAAAAAAAAAAAAAAAAAGCAAAAAAAACCTGGCAAAAAAAAAAAAAAAAAAAAAAAAACAAAAAAAAAGAGATCAAGAAAAACCTGGCAAAAAAAAAAAAAAAAAAAACAAAAAAAAGAAAAAAAAGGGCAGCAAGAAAAAACCTGGCAAAAGCAAAAGAAAAAAAAAACCTGGTAAAAAGCAGCGAGAAAAACCTGGTAAAAGAAAAAGGGCAGCGAGACAAAACCTGGTAAAAGAAAAGGGACAAAACCTGGTAAAAAAAAAAAACCTGGTAAAAAAACCTGAAAAAAAAAAAGGCAAAGACAAAACCTGGTAAAAAAGAAAAGAGCAGCGAGAAAAACCTGGTAAAAGAAAAAGAGCAGCAAAAAAAAAAAAAAAAAAACTGGGAAAAGAAAAAGAGCAGCAAAAAAAAAAAAAAAACCTGGTAAAAGAAAAAGAGCAGCAAGAAAAACCTGGTAAAAGAAAAAGAGCAGCAAAGAAAAACCTGGTAAAAGAAAAAGAGCAGCAAAAAAAAATCTGGTAAAAAAAAAAAACAGCAAAGAAAAAACCTGGTAAAAGAAAAACCTGAAAAAAAAAAAAGCAAAGAAAAAAACTGGTAAAAAAAAAAGAGAGCAAAAAAAAAAAAAAAAAAAAATCTGGTAAAAGAAAAAAGAGCAGCAAAGAAAAAAACCTGGTAAAGAAAAAAGAGCAGCAAAGAAAAAAAAAAACAAAAAAAAAAAAAAAAAAATAAAAAGATGCGAATCAAAGCCCCCCCCAATCATGCTCTTATTTTGCCCCCTCTTTGGCCGCTAGTAAAAATACACAAGGAAAAAAAAAGAAAATGAATAAAGAATATGCAAGTTTCTTGTAAAATAAAAAATAAAATGTGAACTAAAACAGGAAAAAATGTACAGGTAAAAAGAAATAATAAAAAACTCTTTATAAAAAGCTGGAAAATATAGCAGAATGTAAAACAAAAAAAGAGCATGAAATTAATGGAAAGAACAAAAAAGCTACGCAGCAAAAGATTTTTTTTTTTTACATGAGGAATTATTATTATATGCTTTTCTATTCAGAAGAACACCACTCATCTTGGTTGTTATAATCACAATGTTTCAATCACTGCACTTCTTGTCTTTCTTCAGGATTGTTCTCATTCTGCTTTCTGTTATTAAACACAAAGTGGAATGAAAACAAACTATCCCCATTGATTGAAACTTTCATTTCAAGTATGAAGATGAACAATTGAATAGGGCCAGAGGATATAATATTTGAAATATTGTACGTACAAAAACCAAGATAAGTGTACTGGTTAGACTATCAAAGCAGATTAAAAAAAAAAAGAAAATACAAATTTGCATGAACATGTGCATCAGCTTAATGAGACTTCAAGTCCGAATTTTAATGTACAAATTTTATAATTAATGACAAGAGAAACTCCAGAATTTATAAATACTGGATAGATAAAGATATTAAATCAAAATAAACGGTATAGGGTAACGTAGATGCATAGCCCACAACTTGTCTAAGATTTTTTGAAGTGTCAAAAGTTACGAAGGAGAAAAGAATTTACTTACCGGCAACAATTGAGAGAAAAGCAGTTATTTTAGCCACATGGATCTTGGCATCATTTAAACAACATCCACATAAGCGTAGCATCAACATGATTGCAATAAGCAGCATCAGAGTCAGTGATAGTGTGCACAACAGCTGAGTCCAAACAAAGAAAAAAAAAAAAAAAAAAAAGAAGATAGACATTTAAATGTTTTCAAATTCCAAGATGAAAGGTTTAAATTATTCCCTTTATTTCTCAGATTATTGTCTTTATCATTTTTGATCTTTAATCTTCCTCAAGAGCAAACGTTGCAATCAATACATTTACACCCAGCATCCTGTCAGATTCTGTTGAATTCACTTGAGTTGAATGGATGGAAAAAAAAAAAAAAAAAAAAAAACACGGAAATGAATTCTTTAGATTATCCCCCCCCCCCACTGAAAGGCTGAATAACACCTCAAACTTGTTTAGGAAAAGGTGAAGACAATATTGTTTAATGCAAATTGAATAAGCATGATTAATGGAGGGGAAAAATCAATTTTGAATAAAGAACATTAATGAAGAGAGAGGATTATTGAAATGTTAAGTCTTTTATTAATAAAGCAAAAGGATTTTAGAAAATTGCAACTCGCAGAGAATTAAAAAACAAACAAAAAAAAAAACATTTTGCTTATAGTTACTTTGAGCCAAAATTATTTATTGTTTGGAAAACAATTGTTTGATTTTAGAATAAAATCTTTTTGTCCAATTATTAAGAGCTGCACAAAAATATATTACTCCTTCCTGATTATTAATATTAAAAAAAAATTTTTTTTAGAAAATTTCAAACCAGTTGAAATATTTGAAAAAACAAAAAAAAAAAAACAAAAAAAAAAACAAACAAACAAACAAACGCAAAAATAATGTGGTTAATTTATTAATGAGATCAATTTTTTCCCCATTTCATGTTTCATGAAAAAGGTTTTTTTTTTTTTTTTATATCTAATTGGGAAAAGTTTCTTTATCTGTGGAGGGTTGGTGGCAAACATACAACTACTTTAGCCACAAGTCCTCATTGATCATATAGAATTAGTATGATTTGTTCATTTTTGTTATTTCTTTACCCAAAGGTCACTTAGTAAGAATTGACCTCTCTACAGTAGTAATGACCTGTGACATGAACTAACCAACCAAAATATCATGGAGAGGCTTTCCTTTTTATTGAGAAAAATAATCTGCCATTTAACAACTTTTCTTGTATTTCCCAAAACCTTTGTTAGGCAAGAGGTCTTTGAATCATCCAAACAAATTGCTCATTTAAAGAGGACAACCCAGCAAGGAAGAAGAAAATATTGTTCTATTCTATAGGCATGGAACCCAACTGGTTTTTAGTTTTAAGTAGAGGCTGTGTGTGTGTGTACATCTGTGTGTCTTTGTATGGAATAAAGTACCATTTCACATTTTCAACATTGTTCCCTGATGAATGATGTTTTTTTTCTTCACAACTCCTCCACTCCCTTAGTCTTGTTCTGACACCACGCCTCAAAATATGACTCTCTTTCCAAACATTGAATTGTATCAGGACTTGAATGAGATTAGAAGAAAGAAATAAAAAAAACTATCTTATGGAAAACTAATTTAAAATCAAAGTTCTTTTGAAAATTTTGTAACAACTGTCTAGGAGGAAAAGTTTGAATTAAAATTAAAATGCTAAATCCTAAAAACTTGAGAAGAAAAAAAAAATAATTGAAACCGAAATATACAAAAACTCAGACGAGTATTTGTAAGCTAAGAAAGTAAATAGAAAAGTTTAAAAATGATTAGATTATAGCTAATGTGGTGGTATTATGAACAGAAGGCTGATGAACAAGTAAAAATGATTTTAAAAAGCTATTTAATTGGCCAATAGAAACAAAAAGGATGTTAGGAAGTTGAAATAGACTTGTAAGCAATCAAAATTTTAAAAAATAAAGAAAAAACTTAAGCCATATAAAATTTAAATTTAAGTGAAGAATAAAATCAACACTCACATTGATAAACAAGTTTAGATTGAAGAAAATTTATTGGTAAGATTTTACAAGCATTAAACAATAAAAAGAATAATAGCCACTTTTCTCTCTCTGTGTTTTTTTTTAAAATCTATATTCTTGAAATGATAGAAAATATCATTACAACAAATTAGAATTTATTATTTCTGGAAATGAGTCAATAATTTAGATGGTCTGGATAAAAATGGCAGGAAGAAGGGTCTAAAAGCAGGGATTCTCGACAAGGAGGGAATTTCAGGGCGGGGGAGAAGGATCTTTTTTTTTATTTTTATTTACAGAATTTTGAGCCCATCATGAGTGTTAAAAAACAAAAACTCCCTTATAAAATAATCCCTGTAAATGGAAAAGAATGAAGACTTCTTTTGAGCTGGACAAGCTTGGAAAGAAGGTGGTGGTGGGGGATAACATTTTGACAGATGATGAAAAGGGTGAATTGGTCAATAAAGGTTTGAGAAGAACAAAATGGGTAGTAGATTAATATTTTTTTTTTATCTTTAAATTTATAGTAATGAGTGTCACTTGTTTGGTACATGGGTAAGAGTAGAAGTATAAATAATAGATTAATGTTGACTAGACAGGAACATCACCAAGTGACAGGGTGAAAAAGAAGAAAGTTGAAAATAGGCGGAAAGAAGACGAGACGAGACGTATGACAGACAACTTGGTGAGGAAGTTGGTACAGATGTCAAGGCTGCTGGTATATTTGGAAAAAACATTAGTGGGTGGGAGTAAATGTTCTTAGACCGACATCAGACATTGCAAAATGATGAGGATGATATGACGAAGGAAAGAAAGAGCAAGAGAAATGGAACGACAGCAGAGAGCACCATCCTTCAAGGCTACTGACACATCTGGTGACACATCTTTAGAAACCGATACAGGACTTGATAAAAGGGTAGTCTGAAATTGGGGGAGGGGGATGATGTGCAGGGTAGAATGGAAACGAAAAACTAACAGCTGCTTGGTAGGGGATACGAGTCAAGAGGAGAGAGCATAAAATTAGAAAAATAAATTTTAAGGAAAAGACAAGTACTATGAGAAGAGATAGAAAGAGGAATGAGCGGGGAGGAGGAGAGAGGGGGAAAGAATTGGAGAGAGAGAGAGGGGAAAGAATTGGAGAGAGAGAGAGAGAGGGGGAAGAATTGGAGAGATAGAGAGGGGGGAAAGAATTGGAGAGATAGAGAGAGGGGGAAGAATTGGAGATAGAGAGAGAGGGGAAGAATTGGAGAGATAGAGAGAGGGGGGGAAAGAATGGGGGAGAGAGAGAGACAGAGAAACGAATGGGGTGAGGAGGGGAGAGAGAAGGAAAGAGGAACGAACGGGGTGAGGAGGAGAGAGAGAGGGAGAGAGGAATGAACAGATTGAGGAGGAGAGAGGGAAAGAGGAATGAACAGATTGAGAAGGAGAGAGGGAAAGAGGAATGAACAGATTGAGAAGGAGAGAGGGAAAGAGGAATGAATGTGCTGAGGAAAGGAGGAGAGAGAGAGGGGGGAAAGAATTGGAGAGAGAGAGAGAGAGGTGGGGAAAGAATGGGGATAGAGAGAGACAGAGGAACGAATGGGGTGAGGAGGGGAGAGAGAGGGAAAGAGGAACGAACGGGGTGAGGAGGAGAGAGAGAGGGAGAGAGGAATGAACAGAGGGAGAGAGGAATGAACAGATTGAGGAGGAGAGAGGGAAAGAGGAATGAACAGATTGAGAGGGAAAGAGGAATGAACAGATTGAGGAGGAGAGAGGGAAAGAGGAATGAACAGATTGAGAGGGAAAGAGGAATGAACAGATTGAGAGGAAGAGGAGAACAGATTGAGAGGGAAGAAGAGAATGAACAGATTGAGGAGGAGAGAAAAGAGGAATGAACAGATTGAGGAGGGGAGAGAGGAAAGAGGAATGAACAGATTGAGATAGAGGAGAGAGGAATGAACAGATTGGGAAAGAAGAGAATGAACAGATTGAGGAGGAGAGAGGAAAGAGGAATGAACAGATTGAGGAGGAGAGAGGGAAGAGGAATGAACAGATTGAGGAGGAGAGAGAGGGAAAGAGGAATGAACAGATTGAGGAGAGAGGGAAAAGAGGAATGAACAGATTGAGGAGGAGAGAGGGAAGAGGAATGAACAGATTGAGGAGGAGAGAGGGAAAGAGGAATGAACAGATTGAGGAGGAGAGAGGGAAAGAGGAATGAACAGATTGAGGAGAGAGGGAAAGAGGAATGAACAGATTGAGAGGAGAGAGGGAAAGAGGAATGAACAGATTGAGGAGGAGAGAGGAAAGAGGAATGAACAGATTGAGGAGGAGAGGAAAGAGGAATGAACAGGAATGAGAGAGGGAAAGATTGAACAGATTGAGAGAGAGGGAAGAGGAATGAACAGATTGAGGAGGAGAGAGAGGAAGAGGAATGAACAGATTGAGAGGAGAGGGGGAAAGAGGAATGAACAGATTGAGGAGGAGAGAGGAAGAGGAGAGGGAGGGATAGATAGATGGGATAGAACAGAGGAGAGAGGGAAAGAGAATGAACAGATTGAGATAGAGAGGGAATAGACAGATTGAGAGGAAAACAGATTGAGATTGAGAAGGAGAGAGGGAAGAGGAATGAACAGATTGATGAAGGAAAGAGAACAGATTGAGAAGGAGAGGGAAAGAGGAATGAACAGATTGAGGAGGAAAGAGGAATGAACAGATTGAGATAGAGGATAGAGGATAGATAGATTGATAGATAGATAGAGAGGAATGAACAGATTGAAGGAGAGAAAGAGAGAATGAACAGATTGAGATAGGAGAGAGGGAAAGAGGAATGAACAGATTGAGAGAGATAGGAGAGAGAGAGAAAGAGAATAACAGATTGAGAGAGAGAGGAATGAACAGATTGAGAAGGAGAGAGGGAAAGAGGAATGAACAGATTGAGAAGAGAGAGGGAAAGAGGAATGAACAGATTGAGGAAGGAGAGGGAAAGAGACAGATTGAGAGGGAAGAGGAGAACAGATTGAGAAGGAGAGGGAAAAGGAATGAACAGATTGAGAGGAGAGAGGGAAAGAAATGAACAGATTGAGAAGGAGAGAGGGAAGAGGAATGAACAGATTGAGAAGGAGGGAAAGAGATATGAACAGATTGAGAAGGAGAGAAAGGGAATGAAATAGATTGAGGACAGAGATAGGAAAGAGGAATGAACAGATTGAGAGATAGAAAAGAGGAATGAACAGATTGAGACTGAGGGAAAGAGGAATGAACAGAGATGATAGATAGATTGAGGAGGAAGAGGAATGAACAGATTGAGAAGGAGAGATAGAGGAATGAACAGATTGAGAAGGAGAGAGGGAACAGGAATGAAGAGATTGAGAGATGAAGGAAAGAGAATGAACAGATTGAGGAGGAGAGAGGAAAGAGGAACAGATTGAGAGGGAAAGAGGTATAACAGATTGAGAAGGAGAGAGGAAGAGGAATGAACAGATTGAGGAGGAGAGAGAGATTGATAGAAAGAGGAATGAACAGATTGAGAAGGAGAGAGGGAAAGAGGAATAGATTGAGAGGGAGATAAGATAGAACAGATTGAGATATTAGATTGAGAAGGAGAGAGGGATAGAGGAATGAACATAGAGGAGGATTGGGAAGAGGAATGAACAGATTGAGAGGGAAGAGGAAACAGATTGAGACAGATTGGGAAGAGGAATGAACAGAGGAGGAGATCGAAAGAGGAATGAACAGATTGAGAGATAGATAGATTGATTGAGAGGAGAGGGAAAGAGGAATGAACAGATTGAGATAGGAGAGAGGGAAGATAGAGGAATGAACAGATTTGAGAGGGAAGAGGAATGAACAGATTGAGAAGGAGGAGAGATAGAGGAATGAAGAGATTGAGAGGAGATAGAGGAATGAACAGATTGAATGAACAGATTGAGGAGAGGGAAAGAGGAATGAACAGATTGAGGGAAAGAGAATGAACAGATTGAGAAGAGAAAGAGGAATGAACAGATTGAGAGGAGAGAGAGGGAATGAACAGATTGAGATAGGAACAGATTGAACAGGAGAGAGATAAAAAACAGGAATGAACAGATTGAGGAGGAGAGAGAGGAAGAATGAACAGATTGAGATGAACAGAACAGATTGAGAAGGAGAGAAAGAGGAATGAACAGATTGAGATAGAGGGAATGAGGGAAGAATGAACAGATTGAGAGAGAGGGAAAGAGAGAACAGATTGAAAGAGGAAAAGAGGAATGAACAGATTGAGAAGGAGAGAGGGAAAGAGGAATGAACAGATTGAGAGGGAAAGAGGTATGAACAGATTGAGAAGGAGAGAGGGAAAGAGGAATGAACAGATTGAGAAGGAGAGAGGGAAAGAGGAATGAACAGATTGAGAAGGAGAGAGGGAAAGAGGAATGAACAGATTGAGAAGGAGAGAGGGAAAGAGGAATGAACAGATTGAGGAGGAGAGAGGGAAAGAGGAATGAACAGATTGAGAAGAGAGGGAAGAGAATGAACAGATTGAGAGATAGAGAGGAGAGAATGAACAGATTGAGAAAGAGATAATATGAACAGATTGAGAAGGAGAGAGGGAAAGAGGAATGAACAGATTGAGAGGATTGAGAGGAATGAACAGATTGAGAAGGAGAGAGGGAAAGAGGAATGAACAGATTGAGAAGGAGAGAGAAAGAGGAATGAACAGATTGAGAGGAGAGATGAACAGATTGATAGAGAGGGAAAGAGGAATGAACAGATTGAGAGGAGAAAAGAGGAATGAACAGATTGAGAAGGAGATATGAACAGATTGAGAATAGATAATGAACAGATTGAGAAGAATGAACAGAACAGATTGAGAGGAGAGAGAACAGATTGAAAGAGGAATGAACAGATTGAGAAGGAGAGAGGGAAGAGGAATGAACAGATTGAGAGAGAAAGAGATATGAACAGATTGAGAAGGAGAGAGAAAGGGAATGAACAGAGGAATGAAGGTATGAACAGATTGAGAGAGAGGATAGATAGATAACAGATTGAGAAGGAGAGATGAACAGATTGAAAGAGGAATGAACAGATTGAGGAGGAGAGAGGGAAAGAGGAATGAACAGATTGAGGGAGAGAGAGGAAAGAGGAATGAACAGATTGAGAAGGAGAGAGGATTGAAGAGGAATGAACAGATTGAGGAGGAGAGAGGAAGAGGAATGAACAGATTGAGATCGATAGGAATGAACAGATTGAGAAGAGGGAAAGAGGAAAACAGATGAGACAGATTGAGAAGAGAGGGAAGAGGAATGAACAGGAAGGAGAGAATGAACAGATTGAGAAGGAGAGATAGGGAAAAGAGGAATGAACAGATTGAGAAACAGAGGGAAAGAATGAACAGATTGAGGAAGGAGAGAGAGGAATGAACAGGAGGAAAGAGAGAGATAGATTGAAGAGGAATGAACAGATTGAGAAGGAGAGAGGGAAAGAGGAATGAACAGATTGAGAAGGAGAGAGAAAGAGGAATGAACAGATTGAGAAGGAGAGAGGGAAAGAGGAATGAACAGATTGAGGAATTAACAGATTGAGAAGGAATGGAAACAGATAGAAGATAGATTGAGGATAGAGGAGAAAGAGGAATGAACAGATTGAGAAGGAGAGGGAAAGAGGAATGAACAGATTGAGGAGATAGGAAAGATAGAATGAACAGATTGAGAGAGGAGAGATGAAAGAGGAATGAACAGATTGAGAAGGAGAGAGGGAAAGAGGAATGAACAGATTGAGAGATAGAGAGAGAGAAAGAGGAATAACAGATTGAGAAGGAGAGGGGAAAGAGGAATGAACAGATTGAGGGAAGGATAGAACAGATTGAGAGGAAGAGGAGAGGAATGAACAGATTGAGAGGAGAGAGGGAAAGAGGAATGAACAGATTGAGAGGAGAGAGGGAAAGAGGAATGAACAGATTGAGAGGGAAAGAGGAATGAACAGATTGAGAGGAGAGAGAGAGGAATGAACAGATTGAGGAGGAGAGAGGGAAGATAGGAATGAACAGATTGAGAAGGGAGAGAGAAAATGAATGAACAGATTGAGAAGGAGAGAGGGAAAGAGGAATGAACAGATTGAGAGAGGAAAGAGGAGGGACAGAAGATTGAGAATGAACAGATTGAGATAGGAGAGGGAAAGATAGATAGATTGAAGAGGGAGAGGAATGAACAGATTGAGGAGGAGAGAGATTGAACAGATTGAGAAGGAGAGGAGAAAGAGATATGAACAGATTGAGAAGAGAATGAACAGATTGAGGGATAGAAAACAGATTGGAAGGATGAACAGATTGAGAGGAGGAGGGAAAGAGGAATGAACAGATTGAGACAGATTGATTGAGGAATGAAAGAGAGAAGGATTGAAGGAGGAAGATAATGAACAGATTGAGAGATAGAGAGAGGGAATGAACAGATTGAGAAGGAGGAAAATGAACAGATTGAGATAGATAGAGAGGAAGAGGAATGAACAGATTGAGAAGGAGAGAGGGAAGAGGAATGAACAGATTGAGAGATAGATAGGGAAGAGGAATGAACAGATTGAGAGGGAGAGAGGGAAAGGGAATGAACAGATTGAGAGGAGAGAGGGAAAGAAATGAACAGATTGAGGGAGAGAGGAAAGAGGAATGAACAGATTGAGGAGGAGATGAATGAACAGATTGAGATTGAGGAATGAACAGATTGAGGAGAGAGAGATAGGAATGAACAGATTGGAATGAACAGATTGAACAGAGAGAGGAGGAGAATGAACAGATTGAGAAGAGAGGAGAGGGAAAGAGATTGAGACAGATTGAGAAGGAACAGATTGAGAGGAGGATAATAGAGGATAGATAGAATGAGAATGAGAAATAGATAATTAAAGATTGAGAGGAATGATAGATAGATAGATTGAGAGATAGATAGATAGATAGATAGAGAGAGAGGAAAAGAGGAATGAGATTGATAGAAGAGGAATGAACAGATTGAGGAAGAACAGAGAGAGGGGGAAAGATTGGAATGAAATGAACAGATTGAGAAGGGGAGAGAGGAATGAAGAAGAGGAGATGAACAGATTGATAGATTGAGAGGGAAGATTGAGGAATAGAGAATGAACAGATTGAGGAGGAGAGAGGGAAAGAGGAATGAACAGATTGACAGAAAGATTGAACAGATTGATAGAAGGAGAGAGGGAAAGAGGAATGAACAGATTGAGAGGGAGGAGGAATGAACAGATTGAGAGGGAAGAGGAATGAACAGATTGAGGAGGAGAGAGGAAAGAGGAATGAACAGATTGAGAGAGAGGGAAAAGGAACAGATAGATAGAGATTGAACAGATTGAGAAGGAAAGAGGAATGAACAGATTGAGGAGGAGAGAGGGAAGAGGAATGAACAGATTGAGGAAGAGATAGAAATGAACAGATTGAGAAGGAGAGAGGGATTGAGAAGAGGAATGAACAGATTGAGAGAGGAGAGGAAGGAGAGAGAGGGAAAGAGGAATGAACAACAGATTGAGAAGGAGAGAGGGGAGGAAAACAGATTGAGAATGAACAGATTGAGGGAGGGGAAAGAGGAATGAACAGAAGAGGGAATGAACAGATTGAGAGGGAAAGAGATAATGAACAGATTGAGAGGAGAGAGAAAGATAGAATGAACAGATTGAGGAGGAGAGGGAAGAGAATGAATAGATTGAGAAGGATTGAGAATGAAAGAGGAATGAACAGATTGAGGAACAGATTGAGAGGAGGAATGAACAGATTGAGATAGATAGAAAGAGGAATGAACAGATTGAGGAGGAGAGAGGGAAAGAGGAATGAACAGATTGAGGAGGAGAGAGGGAAAGAGGAATGAACAGATTGAGAAGGAGAGAGGGAAAGAGGAATGAACAGATTGAGAAGGAGAGAGGGAAAGAGGAATGAACAGATTGAGAAGGAGAGAGGGAAAGAGGAATGAACAGATTGAGAGGGAAAGAGGAATGAACAGATTGAGGAGGAGAGAGGGAAAGAGGAATGAAAGGGAGATTGAGAAAGAGGAATGAAATAGATTGAGAAGGAGAGGGGAAAGAGGAATGAACAGATTGAGAGGGAAGAGGAATGAATAGATTGAGGAGGAGAGAGGGAAGAGGAATGAACAGATTGAGGAGGAGAGGGAGGGAAAGATTGAGAATGAACAGATTGAGAAGGAGAGAGGGAAAGAGGAATGAACAGATTGAGAAGGAGAGAGGGAAAGAGGAATGAACAGATTGAGAAGGAGAGAGGGAAAGAGGAATGAACAGATTGAGATAGAAGGAGAGATTGAGAGGGAAAAACAGATTGAAGGGAGATTGATAGAAGGGAGAGAGGAATGAACAGATTGAGGATTGAGAGGGAAGAGGAATGAACAGATTGAGAAGGAGAGAGGAAAGAGGAATGAACAGATTGAGGGAGGAGGGAGAGGAATGAACAGATTGAGAATGAACAGATTGAGAGGGAAAGAGGAATGAACAGATTGAGGAGGAGAGAGGAAAGAGGAATGAACAGATTGAGGAGGAGGGGAAAGAGGAATGAACAGATTGAGAAGGAGAGAGGGGAAAATGAACAGATTGAGAAGGAGAGAGGGGAAAGAGGAATGAACAGATTGAGAAGGAGAGAGGGGAATGGAACAAATAGATTGATTGAGAGGGAAAGGAATGAACAGATTGAGAGGAAAACAGATTGAGAGGGAATGAACAGATTGAGGAGGAGAGAGAAAGAGGAATGAACAGATTGAGATAGAAAGAGGAATGAACAGATTGAGGAGAGAGAGGAATGAAACAGATTGAGAGGGAAAGAGGAATGAACAGATTGAGGAGGAGAGAGGGAAAGAGGAATGAACAGATTGAGATTGAGAGAGGAAGAGAGGAATGAACAGATTGAGAAGGAGAGAGGGAAGAGAATGAAATAGATTGAGAGAAGAGAACAGATTGAGAAGAGAGAGGAATGAACAGATTGAGAAGGAGAGAGGGAAAGAGGAATGAACAGATTGAGAAGGAGAGGAAAGAGGAATGAACAGATAGAACAGATTGGAGGAGGGAAAGAGGAATGAACAGATTGAGAAGGAGAGAGGGAAAGAGGAATTGAGAGGGAAAGGGAATGAACAGATTGAGGAGGAGAAGAGGAATGAACAGATTGAGAGGGAAAGAGGAATGAACAGATTGAGGAGGAGAGAGGGAAAGAGGAATGAACAGATTGAGGAGGAGAGAGGGAAAGAGGAATGAACAGATTGAGGAGGAGAGAGGGAAAGAGGAATGAACAGATTGAGAGGGAAAGAGGAATGAACAGATTGAGAAGGAGAGAGGGAAAAGGAATGAACAGATTGAGATGAGGAATGAACAGATTGAGAAGGAGAGAGGATAAAGAGGAATGAACAGATTGAGAAGGAGAGAGGGAAGAGGAATGAACAGATTGAGAGGGAAAGAGGAATGAACAGATTGAGGAGGAGAGAGAGGAAAGAGGAATGAACAGATTGAGAAGGAGAGGAATGAACAATGAACAGATTGAGAGGAGAGAGAAAGAGGAATGAACAGATTGAGAGGGAGAAGGAATGAACAGATTGAGATGAGAGAGGAAACAGGAATGAACAGATTGAGAAGGAGAGAGAGGAAAAGAATGAACAGATTGAGAAGGAGAGAGGGAAAGATTGAACAGATTGGAGAGAGAGGGGATAGAGGAATGAACAGATTGAGAGGGAAGGAATGAACAGATTGAGGAGGAGAGAGGGAAAGAGGAATGAACAGATTGAGAAGGAGATTGAGGATTGAGATAGAGAAAGAGGAATGAACAGATTGAGAAGGAGAGAGGAATGAACAGATTGAGAAGGAGAGATAAAGAGGAATGAACAGATTGAGAAAAGAGAATGAACAGATAGAGAGGGGAAAGAGGAATGAACAGGAGAGGAACAGAAAGGGGAAAGAATGAACAGATTGAGATAGATAGGAGAGAGGGAAAGAGGAATGAACAGATTGAGGAGGAGAGGGAAAGAGGAATGAACAGATTGAGAAGGAGAGAGGGAAGAGGAATGAACAGATTGAGAAGGAGAACAGAGGGAAGAGAGGAATGAACAGATTGAGAGAGGAATGAGAGATTGAGGAAGAGGAAAGGGAATGAACAGATTGAGAAGGAGAGAGGGAAAGAGGAATGAACAGATTGAGAAGGAGAGAGGGAAAGAGGAATGAACAGATTGAGAAGGAGAGAGGATAGAGGAATGAACAGATTGAGAAGGAGAGATTGAGAAGGAGAGGAGGAATGAACAGATTGAGAGGATAGAGGAATGAAACAGATTGAGAAGGAGGAGGAATGATTGAGAAGGAGAGATAGAGGAATGAACAGATTGAGAGGAGAAGAGGAATGAACAGATTGAGGAGGAGAGAGGAAGAGGAATGAACAGATTGAGGAGGAGAGAGGAAAGAGGAATGAACAGATTGAGGAGGAGAGAGAGGAAAGAGAATGAACAGATTGAGAGAGGAGAGAGGAATGAACAGATTGAGAAGGAGAGAGGAAGGGAACAGATTGAGATGTGAACAGATGAGAAGGAGAGAGGAAAGAGGAATGAACAGATTGAGGAGGAGAGAGGAAAGAGGAATGAACAGATTGAGGAGGAGAGAGAAAATGAATCTCTCACAATTTCCTGTCCACTGTAACTCTTTTGTCTTTTCCTCATCTCTCCCATACTCGACTCTGCTATCCTTTCACTCAGGCTCACCAGGTAGTTTGGGCATTGCTTTCCTCTGAACCTCTTACCTTCAATCTATGCTGTGAATATCAAATTTTCCAAGCCCTCTTTCCTCATATGTCCCAGAAGCCTCAACTGTCTCTTCCTGATAAGTATAAGTGTCCCCCCCCTTTTTTGTCCTTTCTTTAGAGCTGTCATTGCTCAAATTTTCAGACTATGGTATCCTCAGCATCCTTCTGTAGAACCACATTTCTGTTGCTTCAATTCACTTCTTCATCTGTTAGATTGTCCAGCATTCACTGTCATATAAGAGGATTGATTACATTAGAGTTCAGTACTATTTTCTTTGTTTCTAATGATATTTTTCTGTTAATACTTTGCTCAGCTTTTGGAAGGCATCTTTTGCTTTCCCAATGCGCCTTCAGAATTTTGCGTTGCACTTTTCATCCTCTTAATATGCTTCCTAGTTATCTAATTTGTTGTACCTGTTTGATTTTGGTATCTCCAATCTGCATAGATTGTGGCCATCAGTAATGAATCCTGGCAGGACTTCTAATTCTTTCAGAATCACCTCACTGTATAGGTTAAATAAATCTGGTGGGAAGATGCATCCTTGTCTTACACTGCTTTCTATTTTTGTATATTTACTGAACTCATTTCCTATCCATATACAGGGAGTTTGCTACCAGTAGAGGTTCTAAAATCCTTCCCAAATATGTCATGGTTACTTAGCAGATTCAGCAAATGTTTGCGCTGTACTGAGGCCAAAATGAGATCCTCAAAATTACTTTAAATCCTATATTGTGAGGGAGAGGTTTAGGATGTATAAATCACTTGACTTTAATTTGTCCTTCTTTCACATGTAAACTTGCTTCAAGCCTAACATAAATGAACAAAGTTCTTCTGACATCTTAGGTGATCATTAAAGTCAGACTCAAAGAAACTAAATTACATAAATAATCTGAAATCTAAAGTTTACTAAATAACACTAAACAGTGTCGAGCCTGAGAGATAGCCTCCTGACTGTGGCTCATGGGTAGACTATCAAAATTTTTCCCATTCTCAACCATATGAAAACACGCACATACAAAGTGGATGCTAAATTTAGCATCCAGTTTGTATGCTGCTAAATGAAGAAAAAATTCTTTTCAAATGAATTCCAAGATTACAACTTTTACTTCAGCCTATTAAATCTTTTTTTTTTAAAAAAAAATCCAATACACTGACTCAGTTTAATTTCTGACAGCTAAATAAATGCAAGTAGCAAAAAAAAATTGAGTCTTGAACTGAAATTGCTTCTTAAATATTTGGGCCTCAGAAGTCTCGGTCAAGCAAAAATTTGTTGTCGTTCTGCCACAGCCTCCATTTTGATTCTTTTCACCATTTTTATTTTATGCTCAAGTTAAATAGTGAAATTGTTTCCTCTAAAAATACAAATTAACTAAGTCATAAAGTTTCTAATATTAATGTGGATTTGATTGATTTGTTTTTTTATGGCTTATCAACCATTTGCAGGTTATTTAAAGCCAGAAAATATTCTTTTTAAATTATAAGACTTTTTTTTCTAAATAATGATTTAGTGATACAAGTCTTCCTAATTAACCCATATCTGAGGGAGAAGATGTGGACCCATACCTTTCCCAAAGGTAATTTCACACTTGAATATAATGAACACAACTGAAATTGAAACTTGACTCACCGATTAAAAATTCCAAGCCATCATTTATTACACCACCCACACAACCCTCAGCACTTGGTATTCCCAAGCCATCATAATATTAATGTGAAAAAGATTGAAATTATTATTATGATTATTATTAAATTGTATTTCTGCTGTTAAAAAAACCTACTGAAAGCTGACCAATTTCCTACTAAGATGGTTACCAAATGTAGCCTGGAGATATTGACACAAGAAAGCAACCATTAAAACTTTGAAGACTCCATAAATGGAAGAATAACAATGGCCTGCAGAGATAAAAAGCCTCTGACCTTAAAGTAACCAAACATGAAAACACTTAAAGATATACGTCAAATTCTGCCAAGCTTAATTTTGCAAAGTAAAAAGGAACAGTATTATTGACATTTGTTATTAACTGAATGTGTGCTAAAATTACAAATTCCTTTCTCATAGAAATCATAGGAGAACACGTGGAAGCCAATCTTTGGACAGTACCCTTCATTACAACTAAAAGACAAAAAGTAAAATGCATTTTCTGATCTACAATGAAGAATTCAGTTGCTACACTTATAATCAGTTAGCTTCATTTACTTCAAAGCAAAAAGAAGAAACCCCTTGTTTTTATTCATATCACCCCCATGTAAGGGGATAAAGCCACTAAGACACAAGGAGTTACTGAATGTGAAAGAATAAAGAGAAACATTATTAATGTGTGAGAACAACAGAAGAGTAATCAAGAGGGCAGTAGATAACAATAGACATTCCATTTAAACTTTTGAAGATCAAAATTGGCTGGAAAGCAAGGAGCTAGAAGAGAGTTCCACACGCGAGAAGTGTAAGAGAAGAAACTGTTAACATAGAACTTACAGTTACATGTAGCAGCCAATTCAACTGTAAATTGATGAGACCTTGCTGCCAAGCTAGTACTGTACTTAAATTCATAAAGTCTATATACCATAGCGAAGAATGCATCTGAAAAATTTAGAAAAGGCACAGGGAAGCTACATCAAAGCAGTGAGAAAATGACAGGAAGCCAGGCCAGAACCAATAATATTGCTGATTCTTCTTTGGATTTTATCAAGAATCTCTAGATATAGAGCAGGAGCACCAGGCCATATGTGGCAGCAATATTCAACACATCAATGAAATATCCTAAATATTCAGGAGAGAAGAATTGTCTTGCATGACACAGTGAACCAACTTTTTTAGCAGCTGACCTAGCAAATGATTTAATATAATCTTTCCACTTCATGTCAGCCGAGAATGTAAATCCAAGAAGGCACAACAAATCACTTTCATGGAGGTTAGCATCAGCCATGCAGATGAGAGGCAAGAAGAAGGAATTTATAATAAAAGTCAAATATTCCACAAAGTAGACTTCTTCATTAAATATTTATTATTATGTTATTTTTAGTCAGGACTTGTCATTGAATTTACTATTCTTGGTTTTTTTTTGTTAAACAATGAAATTAAAAATTGTCCTAGATTGAGAAAACCTACTGAAAAAATTGTTGGATTCCCGTATGAAACTGAAGATAGCAGATATAGATTCATACAAGTCATGTTCATTTTTTTAAATAGGCAATTCAGTTTTGCTTTCAAGATGGTCTCCGTGGTGGTCAAATGGCACACTTCAGCTTTAGGAGTAGGGTTACCATGATGGAAAATTAGATACAGGTTCTATTCCTAACGAGAAATACAACTTTTCTTTAGGACTTCTTAACCTATCCCAGTTGTTATTAATTTCACTGTTTAACAAAAAACAGAAAAGGGACAGTAATTGAAACACATGTACCCATTAAAAATAAGGTTTACTAGAAAGATGTATGAAAATCTCATGGTTTTCCTATTTTAATTTTATGATGAATCTTATTTCTTAAGTTAATAATAAGCTCATGGAAAATTCTATGACAATAAAACATCCATAGAAATCCCCCAACACAAAGTTTAATATTTGAGCTTAACAACTTTATTTTGTTTTTCCACGCAATCAAAACAGAAAAGGCCATTATTTATGAGGTATTGGCAGGAGAGGTTGGGGTTAAACACTTCCTTTCTTCTATTTTCTCAATGAAACCAAATAGTATCTTTTCCCCCTCTTTCCACGTGATCAAAATGGAATAGTCCATTATTTATGAAGTATTGGCAGGGCATAATGGTTGCGCAAACTAACATAGGACAGGGCAAGCTCTATTATAGTAGGAGTGGAATAAATAATGTTGGATTAAAAATAATTCATTTAAAAAATATGCACAAACAGAGATAAAAAAATGACAATATTATTTATATATAATTTTGCATTCTGCCTTGGATCAAAATATAGCATATGAGCAATGCAAAATGTAGTAAGTAGAAAATATACACACACACACACCGACTGGTGTTGAAAAGTTCTTGGTCCAGCCAAGAAGCACTTACATGAAGGAAACAGAAGCATCTGATGTTTGGTCATTTTGGGAGATGGGTTGGGCCAAGGACTTTTCAGCACCAGCCTTGTATAAGATACATTCACATGGCATAAACATTAATGGAAAATAAAATTGCAAATGTGTTTCAATTTATTCAAGCTTAAACAGTCATTAAATCTGGATTTCATTAAATGATCAGACATTTAGCTCAATCCAAGAACAGGTTCCAAAATAAGGGGTTTAGCAAGAACACACAGACCCTAAATTAATACATTGTTGAGCTCCTTCTTGGGAATTAACTCAGGCTTGTATTTTGCATATATGAGGTCTGATCAGAAAGTATTGGGACTGTTGCTATGGTAACGAAGTTAAACATACACAGTAAAGTTGCTTGCCACAGTTTGATCTTGAAATCATTCATGCATACATACTAAGTTACGTTTTTGCTCACTTCCGTTGCTTATAGCAGTTTTTGGAAGGAAAGTGTGTAGAGTGTGGTTGTCTCACCAAACCACACAAGTTCCATCAGTGACCATGGCTTGTGCAGCAGTTTTTAGCCAAACACAACATTCCCCCGGTTCAAAAACCATCATACATTCCCCAGATCTCACTGCTTGGGACTTTTTTCTCTTTCCAAAAACTAAATATCACTTGAAAGGAACAAGATTTCATGACAGTGAGGAAATCCAATAGAATGGCATCAACTAAAAAAGAATTTTATTGTGATCTGAAGAGGTCAAACTCTGCAATAATAACACGAGAACTGTTGTTCGGAGTTTCCATGGCAAGTCTTTTGCATCGTTACTTTTTTATTGACAGATCCAAAAATTGTGGATGGTCCAACACAAGCCTTCACTAACTTGAAACAAATCATTGTGTTGGTTTTCTGACAACTCCATCTAATTAGTTCAACACATATTCGTGCAAAAAACTCTATGAAGCAACATCAACTTCATCTTGGCATTTGGAATGTACAAACTCTCCAGGACAACAACTCAGCACCAGAAAGAAAAACAGCTCTGGTTGCATTGGAGCTAAAGAAGTACAACATTGATATATATCTGTACTGAGAAGTAATCATCAATCGACTACTTGAAATGAGAAAGCAAAATAAGACATCTAACAGTGTTCCTGCGGCATTTGGATACAATACATTCTCCTGAACTGTTTGCGGTCTTTTGTGTAATTCTTGAGCCAGTCTCAAAAGCCACGCCTGTCATAAACATGCAGATAATTAGTTTGTGGTCGTTGGAACCTCATACGTCGAATGACAGGAGAATCCATCATACATCTATATAAAAAATTTTTATGACAAAGTCAAAAAGTTACACATATCATCTTGTCTTGGTGTTTGACTATGTATGGGAAAATTGCACCCTGAAGATGACAATTTCAAATTGTTGAAAGTACTTAGCATGTATCTTCCATCTGACAAAAACTTGAATATAAGTAGCAGATCATTCAATGAATCGATAGTAAGTTATTGTCACATTAAGTCTTGTTAGCAAAGTGATTTTGCCATTAATCATATTAACATTGCTATTTAATTCTTTGTATAAATTGCTTCTTTACGATATAAAATATAAACTGTATGTGCATGTGTTTAATATATTTTGTTATACATTATTTATATAGACACAAATAACATAACAATAAAGTATATTAAAATAATAGTCAAACTTTATCCATTTCGTAATGTGTGTGTGTGTGTGTGTATATACATATATATATATATATATATATAGACAGCAATTCTTCTTTCATGCACGTTTCACTTAATATGACAGACAAGGTGCTTTGATTTAGTTTCTTTATACAATTTCTCATGTGATCTTAAAATTTTTTTGTTTTTTGGTAGATAAATTATATAAACACTGTCAATTTGTTCTTTCTGAGCGCTTTTGGCTATACATTTAGCCATTTTTGAGGTTGAATATATTATATTAACTCTTAACAAGAAATAAATTATTATATATATATATATATATATATATATATATATATATATATACACACAAGTTCTATTAAAAGCAACTGACAACAGTTAATTTCTTTATTTAATTTTTTTTTGTTCTTTTCTGGACATGAATTATGTATAAATTGTCCAAATGTTTTGCATGTCCAAGCACTTTGCTATACTTTTAACTATTATCATATATGGTTTTATGTTTATTTTTAACTGAATGTATAGATTGTTTAATGTATGTATCTATAGTTATAAGAATGTTTTATTTTTCAAACACAGTCAGCACATTGTAGCCATGTTCATAGTTGATATTAATGTGTTGTATTTTTCTTTTTTTTATTAATAATGTTTACATTATTTCTATTTTAATTTCTAAATAATTTATGTCCAGAAAACAAAATCATAAGAACATACGAAAAATTAAACAAAAAAAAACTCTTAACTGCAGAACCTTGTCGGCCCTTATTAATGAAATTTATCTAAAAGAGGGATTGTGTATATATATATATATATATATATACATACACACACGTACATACGTACACACTAATGTAATATTAAATATAGAAGTAAATGAAATTAAAAAAAAAGGTGATTAGTAGAAAGTTGATAAATGAAAACCATATACTACCATTTTGTTTTAAAATTACAAATATTTTATATAAATTACATTTTGATTGCATTACGTATTTTATTAAGATTATTGACAGAAATTGATCTGTTTTGAATCTGTACAATTCAGCATTACAAAAAATTCCTTTTCTTGATGCTTTTTGGCCTTTTCTGTCAGTGCAGAATCAATTCTTAAATCCTAATATATATACATACATATATATGTGCCTTACAGACATATCTTACTAACATTGTTTTTAGGGAATAGAAAATTGATTTTGGAAAACAATCTTGCCTGTAATAAATTACAATAAAGGATCTGTGACCAATTTTGTTAAGTTTGATACCACTTCAAGCATTAACCATAATTCTGACAGCCAATTGCTCATTTTATTACAAACCATTAGTCTGTTTCACAGATTCTGTATTCATTTGTCTCTTAGGAGGAGGCGGGAGGGCAAATCCAATACAATTGGTTTAATGAGCCACCTTCATCTTGCATGTATGTGGGTAGTCCACTACAGAACTGATCTCACCTCACAAGCTTTTCATTTTTCTTCTTTTTTTTTGATAAAAAAAAAAAACAAATCCCAAGAAACAAACCTTACTCATTATCATTCCATGGCTTTTGCAAAGAGTGTAAATCAATTCATCTCAAGCAAGGCAATAATGTCACTAAGTTGCAAGGGGCTGCTGGGAGTGAAAGAGAATCAAAACTTTTTCTTAGAAGGAACTGGAAAACCAATCCTAGACAGGAAACAAGAGATAAACCCCTACTCCTGTTCAAAAGACTGAGGACGATGACTGAACCGGGTGATATGCTATATGTTTTGGGTTATTTTTATAGATACAAATATTTAGGTAAATGGTCTGTTTATAATAAACAGTATTAAGCACATTTATCGGCCTGAATATACAAGAAATTTCATGGAAAATACGTGTCCTCCAGCAGGAATTGAACCTGTATCCTACATGGAACCATCATATAGCCTGATGTGGTATACCATTTAGCTACAGAAGAAGCATCTGGTTAGCTAAGTTAAATTACTGCTTTTAAACAACATAAACAAATGACATCATATATTATGAAATGAAGTCCGACAATTATTTCAATATATTTTCTGTTTATACGTTATTTTTATAGATACAAATATTTAAGTATATGCTGTTCATAATAAACAATATTAACGACAATTTACCGACCTGAATGTTCATTATAAACAGAGCATTTAGTTAAATATTTGTATCTATTAAAAATAACATATAAACAGGAAACCTATTAAAATAATTGTTGCACTTAGTCCCTTTCAATATATATATATATATATATATATATATATATATATATATAATCAATTTGCTCCAAGGATAATGCCACTAAGATGCAAGGGGCAGCTGAGAGTGAAGGAGAATAAAAAGTTTCTTTAGAAGAAACAGGGGATAAACCTCTACTCCTGTTCAAAAGACTAGAGAGGAGCATGAGCTGAACGATAGGTGAACCTATCTACTGTTGAGAGAAAAAAAAAAAAATTTAAGAGTTTATATATCTAAATGTAGGGTCTGTCAGGTTGGATTGATATATATTTCTTTTTAATCAAGTCATCAAACTGATAACGTCTCTAAGACACAAGAGGATACTGGAAGTGAAAAAAAAGGAAAAGAGTTAATCTAAAGTTTAGAATCTTTATGGAGCCAGAAACCCAATAATAATTTCAGAGTTTATGCGGCGATGTTAGAAGTAGAGTTTAAAGTAGATTTTAGAAGAAACTGCAAACCCAATACTAAACAGGAAACAAAAGATAAACACTCATTCAAAAGACCGGGGGGGGAGTGTGAACTGGACGATAGGTGAACTCATCTATTTATATTGTAACATTTTTCTTCTTGCATTGTTTATTTTTATTTTATGTCTTCTAGCACCAAATAAGGTCCATAATAAGTGATGATCTTTCCCGGAATAAGTGGGGAGCTAGTGTAATGTTAGAATCAACTGAAGAAAAACTTAAAATTCAATATTATTTTGAAGAGTAGAGAGAAAATTTTGAATCCTGAATTAAAAAAAAAAAAAGTGAAAAGTGTAACCATTATTCTCCAAGTCTGGAGAGAATTAATAATTTGATTGAGGGAAAAAAAAAAAAAGAACTTTGCTTAGGTGAAGAAAAAGTTTGAAAACAAGAAGTGTGAAAGATAGTTAATATTTTTTAATACCCTGTTCTTTCAGGACATAGGTGATTATGACTCTCCACGGATTCTTTTTCTTTATCATCTGGGAATTAATTGTTATTTATGCATTCTTGGAGTAGTACTGATGTAATTTCTAGTTACCTTCTCAACGCTCTGGAATTTTCCCTTCTTTCCCAAGGTTAGAAAGCAAAGTTTCTCTGTTATTTGGTAGAGGGGGGGGGAGAAAAGAAATTCAAATCATTTCTCTGGTCATTTGTGCGAAAGTGAACGCAACAAATTAACCCAGAATTTGAAGTTGGTTCGCAGGTTACGCTTTTGTCATTGAATGATAATACTTAGCGCGAAACTTTAGCAAACAAGACTGTTCTTTTAGCCATCTATTTTGAGGCCACAGACAATGATTAAAAAAGAATCTCGAAAAAATAAAATAAGAAAAAGACGAAAAATATCATATTTGAAATAAAAGTAGTCACTTTTTTTTTTATTTTTTAATTTGCGTATAAAAAATTATTTTTTTTAAAAGTAATTGAATGTTTGTTGTACATATACAATGAAAAATAAATTTACTATTATTGTATGTATATGAAAAAAAAAATTTTTGGTCTGTAATTCGGCAGTTGTTTAATAAAAATGTTTTTGAAATTAAGTTTTAAAAAAGTTACTAGTAAAAACTTTTTAACGCTTTTTTTGAGTGAAAAAGTCTTTTGCTAAAAAAACAGTTCAAATAATAGTTTAAAAATAATTTGATATGACACTTTTTCAGAGTTTACAAGAGAAAAGATCTCACTTTGAAGCTTTTCTTAATTTAAAGACAATGAATACAAAATGTCAACAATTAAAGAAAAAATTAGTTGTTTTTTTATTCTAAAAAAATAAAAAAGCAAACATTCAAATTGAAAAAAATGAAAAGGCTACTCAGTAACGATTAAAATTTTATTATCATATACAAATAAAACTCATTTTATTTATTTATATAAATAAAAAAAATAAAATTATATTAAATAGAAATATCTGAAATAACTTTAAAAGTTTATTCAGAAAATAATCTAAACTTTTCACAAGTAAAATCTTCCATAGTTTTATTTTACATCTTAAAAAGTAAACGAAATCCTTTTTTAAAAAGTATTTTCAAAAGATTTCAATTGCTTGAAACAAAAACAAAATAAATTTAATAAATATTGAAATATATTAGAAAATACACATTTTTAAAAACGGGAAAAATGCAACAGTTAACATAAAAATTGATTCGGAGTTTGAAATTAAACTTCGCTTTTTTTTTTTTTTTTTTACTTGGAAAAGTTTTTACTTTAAGTTGGGAAATTCGTTAGACAAGTTTGTTACATATTTAAACAATTCAAAAACCTTTTAAAAAGATTATGAAAACATTCTTAAAATTAAATAAACAACTTTTATTTTATTTTTTACTTACATTTAGCAGTGACATCGCTGGCAAGTTTCAAGTCTGGATGAAAAATCCAATAACAATTTCTATAAACCATTCCCATTGCTTCTTGTTCTTTAGTTTGTAAAGTCATCCCATCACGACTAAAACAAATTTGCCAAAGTCCCAGTCGTTCCAGTGGAGTGTTTATTTCGTCAAATTTCTCCAACCAGTAAGGACTTCCAAAACCAACCAGAAAAATAGCCAAAGAAAGTATTAAAAGAGACAGGCCGATAGTAAGCCAACATTTCTCTGACGCCATTATTGTAAAAAAAAACGAAGAAGTTTATTTCCCTGTCTTGTTGAAACGGTGTTCGCTTTTTTTGTGTCCCTGAAGTAAAGAATTACCGCAAGACTTGATGCCTTTATTAACACTGAAATATTGCTGTAGTCATTTTATGTGACTGTACATCCACTGTTCAGTTTCGCAATTTCCTTTTAAATTATCGATTTTTACAGCCTCTTTTAATGTCTTCTTCTTCTTTTGTCTTCTTTCTTCTTTACTTTCTTTGCTTTTCTTCATATCTTTTTCTTTTATAATATTTATTCTTCGTCAACTTCTTCTTATTCTTCCTCATCTTCACTTAAATTTTCTTTTCCTTCTTTCTTTCCTTTTCTCGTTCTACTTCAGTTTTTCCTTTTCCCTTTCTTCTTCACTTTTTCTTTGTCTTCTTTCTTCTCCCTTCTTTATTCTTTTTCAATTTTTACTTTTCTTATCTTCGCTTTTTATTCTTCTTTAACTTCTTTTACTTTTCTTTTATTTATCCTTCTTCTTCTTCTTCTTCTTCTTCTTCTTCTTCTTCTTCTTCTTCTTCTTTTTTTTTTTTTTTTCTTCTCCAACTTTTCCCTCTTTATTCTTTTTCAGCTGCTTTTACTTATCTTCTTCTTTAACTTCTTTTAATTTTTTCTTAACTTTTCTATTATTTATATTCTTATCCTTTTCTTCCTTGTCGTTTCTTTCTAGTCCTTCACTTAAATATTCTTCTTCTTCTTCTTCTTCTTCTTCTTCTTCTTCTTCTTCTTCTTCTTCTTCTTCAATTCCCTGTTATTTCAGAATGTAGACGAACAAGACTTTTCACAGATATATGGAATCCTCCATACTTGCCTGTCACCCCTTACGGGAAGATGCATTCTTCCCCAAATTAATCTTTAACCAATCATCACTTCACTTTTCCAAACTCAACTTCCCATTGGTTAAAAGGACACACAAATATAGCAAGTTGAGACAAATCCTTTTTTTCCCGCGCAGCTGTCTGGAGCCTATTTGAAAACCCCAAAATCTATAAAAATGAATCGCCCGGCTTAATTCAAGTCAGTCAGACACTGAGTTTCAAGAGATGCCAGCAGACTCCACGCGTGCCAACACACTGACTCAATAACACTACCGGCCTCTCATCAACTCAACACAACTCGCACTACTATTGCTGCGTGAAGAAACTTAACTTACAATTTACTAAAATGACAATATCACTACGAAATAGTAATTGTACATTTAATCAATTTTAGCATATCAGTCAAAGGCGCACAACTCTTCCTAACTTGAATCAACACTTACACTTGTTACACACATACACACTATTATTTGAACTCACACAATTGACATTTAACCTTGTAGAAATCAAACTGTTTTAATTTCACAAACTTAAACCATCAACATTCATTCACCAAATCTCTGCATAGACACTCTTTGCAATCTTATCTCACTTGCTACATTTAAAAAGCAACCTATCACCAATTTGTGTATGTCAAATATATATATAAATTCATGTTATTGTTGAAATCTATAACTACGTTGTTTTTTCCTTGATTTCTTCAAATTGTATTGTCTTTATATGTTCGTTTAATTTATTTGTTGTGGATAAATGCATAATGTACACGCATATTTTAGGCCTTCACACAATTTCACCTTCTGACACATCTTACTTAGCATAAATTCCGCAACAGGTACCTTTTCTTTATTATCTGTAAACTGCCATGTCTTCTTTGAAAATTCGTTCTGGTTATGACAATAAACTACATCCAGCAGCAAAACCTCTGATTGGGAGATTGGGGGTTTTGAGGAGCGTGGAACCACCTCTTAATTGCTGTTATTCCCAGGTCCACCCTGGCCCAGGGTAGTAGCACCAGTTAGGGTCCCAGCAAATAGTGAACCTCGAAACAAAAATCAACAGTACATTTTTATAATCAAATTGCCAACAATACATTTTTACAGTAAAATGGCAATCAACACTAAAATAAAATAAAGTATAAAAATACATTTTTATAAAATAATGACCAACAATAAATTTTTGTAGCGAAATTACTATCAATACATTTTTTAAAACTTACCGACAATACATTTTATCATCCAGAAACTAACTAAAAATATAACTTTAGCCTGAAAGTATAAAATTATGTACAAAATATTTCGATTTCAGCATTAAATAACCCATAGAGGTGTTGATATACCGATAAACAAAATCAATCAATCAATCATTTTGGAAAATATAGTGGAATGATTTTTCATTTTTTTCTTCGAATTTTTAGTTGCCCTTTTTGTTCGACTACCATCCACCCAAGATGAGAGACCTCAGTCTGCCATAATTTCATAAATAGTGAATTGATACTGTTAAGAAGACATTAAACTCCTTCAAATATAACAAAACATACACTTATTTTTTGAGAATATAATCATCATTATTAAAAATGACATCACTATAGAAATAATTCTTTTCTTTGTGTAAAAAAAATTAAGGTTCCGGGCGAACAAGAATTCTGATTGTCAGGGCCGGATTATCCTCTAGGCTAGAATAGATTGCAGCTTAGAGTCCCTCAAGCCTGGTTATGGTTATTTTATTTTATTTTATTTTATTTTTATTACGGTTATGTTGAAATCTGTGCTAATTTGGTTTGTAGCGACAATTTATTCGGCTATTTTATAAGAAAATTTAGCAATATTATTGTCTTATTCTATAAGACAATTTAGCAATAGCAGTCATCACTTTGAATTTTTCGGTCGTGAACTTGCTCACATGTTTCTTTGATACAAAATCAGTAACTAGTCAAATTTTAACCAATCAAACATTTTAGTGCTAAATCAATTTTTCCCGCGTTTTCGCTGGGAGCCTACCGTTAGTTTTAAAAGAAGCAATTTTTCCACAAGCCGCCAGTTGAGTCCGGCTATTTTCGCCTATCCACACAAATCTACGACTTTACTCACAACATTTCAAACGCACACACAGACACAGATTTTTTTTTACACATTATACATATATATATATATCTGTGACTCAACCAAGTTCATGAACCAGAACTCTATTAATTTCTCAAAACAACACATTTCTTAATTAACTGCATTCTATTCTAACAGCAAACTCTATTCAACATAGAATCCTGAACATTCTTATTCAAGAGAAACTCTTTCGAACATTCAATCATAAATCAGAATACAGTTGAAGGGGAAAAACTTTTTTCCTTAATCATTACACTTCATTGCATGATTGTTTTGTATGTTATATTTCAATATATATTTATTTGTTGATCCACATATGGAGTTTCGTTGTTTTGTTTTGTCTTTTTAATCGTTAAATGTACAATAGATATATGCGCTAAGAACACGCAGGGTTTAGGGTTAGAGTTTGCAATAAATAGTAAAATAGTGGTATTTCTTAAAGAATATTTTTATTGATAAACAAAAGATAGGTATTCTAATTTATTTAAAGAATGTGCAATAAGTTTACTACCAAACTATATAAATGTCGCTAAAATATATCAAGACGAGTGCGGGCTAGTTAGATGGTGGCTTCGTCTGAGGGAGCGCCCATAATTTCATTAGCCTCGGGGCGCCGAAAGGTCATAATCCAGTTCTGCTGATAGGGCTTCTTTGCGGTAATCTTTCTTTTTCGTCACAAAGAAAGTATTTCAGAAATTTGAACAAATCAAAATTTGAAGGTTAGTTTAAATCTAGCAAAATAGGAATGTTTATAGAAGGACCCCCTAAATCAACGATCTGATCTTTATTTGGTTTAGGGGTGTGGGGAGATTGCATTGTTATTCAGAATTGCGCGCTTTCCGTTGATGGTTGACTGAAGGTAGTTTTGTGTCATTTTTCACACTTCACTTGTTTTTGACAATAAAAATACGGTTCTGATTTGCATGTCTTAGATTTCGTAAATGAACAAGATGTACCATAGTTGAAGGTTCACTAAGACTTTGACAATCTGTAATGACAATTTCAGCTGAACTATTTTTTTGCAAAAAAGAGGTCGACTTAATTATTTGAATAATCTTTTCCTTTTACAGCTGACAGAAAAAAAAACAAAACAAAAAAAACTTGTGAACGTTAAACATTCTATCCGAACATAAAGCTTATTGAATGATTGGCGAACTTCGACACTCGTTCCCGCAAAAAAAAAACAAAAAAAAAAAAAAAAAAAAAAAAAAAAACGGAGTATCAAAAGGGATGGTTTTTCCATTGACACCGCTATTATTTTAATTACCTTCACTCCACGATAATGTTTATTGCATAAACATAAGAAAGTGAATTAATACATTTTCTTTCTAGGGACGTCCTGCTATTTCTCTTTCTCTCTCTCTATATATATATATATTATAAAGAGATAATCATACATTGAATCATTTAGCAATATTAATGCGATTAATGGCGAAATCTCTTTGCTAACAGACTTAATATAAGCATTAAACTACTAACAATCCAATGAATGATGCGATCCTTATATATAAAATTGTTGTCAGATGGATTTGGCGTATTTTTAGAGCAGCAAGTACTTTCACGGACTTCATGTCCTCATCATCAGGCTGTAATTTTTTCCTTTAAAATCAAAACTCGAAGACGAAATAAATGTGTTGTAGACCGTAAGATGTTTTTTTAAGAATGTGTTATTTATTAACGGTTATATAATATTGGAACGTGCAAGTCACAACGCTAAAGTTCAAATATTTCAAGTGAGAATTTTTATATGAATTTTGTAATTTGGTAAATCCAAGAATTCTTTTGTTGTAAGTGTTTTCCAGTTAACGTGACATGAACTAAGTACATAGTTCAATTAATAGAGTGATATGTCTTAGTAGTTTTTTCCCCATGTGTGTGTGTATGTGTGTGTCTGTGTGTGTGTGTGAAAGGAGAAAAAAATAAAAAATATAAGCAGTAAATTGCTGATACCCCCTGAAGAGTGGGCGGGTGGACAGGTCCGTGTACGAAACTCTGAAGTCGGGATGGTGAAAGCGAAGGAACAAACTTGATGGTACATGAATGAACTTTGAAGATGGAAGCCATAGTATTGTTAGATTAAACGTTTGATAGCGAGAGAAAAGAATAACGAGGATTAGATTTGAACAACGTTTATTGTTGGCATGTCATACAGTGATGTTGAAGGATGGGTGGAAAGTCCGTTTCTGTGGCCGGTAGTCAGGAGGGCGGTCAGGTGTAAGGTTAGCGAGTCGAGCTAATTCTTGTGCTGGGTTTGGTGTGAGGTCACAAGGTATGGTCGGTGCATGTTGGTTGATTGGCGTCACGTTGGTGGGTCGAGTGGGTTGCATGCTTGCAGAATCGTGGTTGCTACTTGCAGGGTGATATTTGCTTGGTTGCGGAGTTGGAATCGCTTGTTTCGCTGAGTCGGAGTCGTTTGTTTTGCGGAGTTGGAGTCTCTCGGTTACGATGTCGCTGCTTGCGGAGTTGGATTAGCCGAGGTGACGGCGTTGGCGACGAGGAAGGCTTGTAGCTTGGTATTGCCGATGTGGAGATGTTATCAAGTCGGTATTGCCGAGGTGACATAACGTCGAAGTCTAGATGTTATCACGTCGGTATTTAACGAAGCGACAGCGTCGTCGACGATGGAAGTATATAGCTGGGTGGTGTCGAAGCTGAATAATCGGCCGCTCGTAGCTAGTGTTTGCCGAGGTCGAGATATTATCAAGACGAAATTGGATAGTCGAGGTGGTTAGTCAAACCTGTGAATAGTAACGGTCATTGAGAGGTGCGGTTATGTTGAAAGGCGAGGGTGGTGGTCACGGGGACAGCGTTGGCGGTAGTGGCAGCTGCGCTCTGAGTGACGACCGGCGGCACGTGTTAGTGTTGTTCTCAGAGACCTGCTTTTAAGCGGATCTGGTAGTCCCCAGGGACATCTCTCTCTCCGGCGGGAAAGTTCACGATTGACAAATACCGGAGCTCGCGTCGAAGACCGGATGTGATGCGTGGAGCCTAAGGCGCAGAAAACGATTTTTGTTATTTCGTTCTCTGCCTTTCTGGCGTAGACGCCTGTCCAGCGTGCAGAATGAATCAGAAAGCGATTAAATTGCAATAGAGTATAACAGTATGAATATTGGTACCATTACAGAAAGCCCGAATGATCTTTTTTCTTTCATTGTTGCTCAGTTGGGAAGACAGTGGGCTATTTTATTGCGTGTTTGTAGGATGTATAATAACAGTATCCGAAAGAAAATGAAAGTTGGTGAGACAAAGTGGAAACATTATTAACAACGCATTTTTGCCCAGGTTTAAAATGCATTTTAAATATGAAATATATATATATATATATATATATATATATATATATATATATATATATATATAATGGTCTGAATGCGTTTAAGCATGAAACACTTTATTGGTCGCTCGGTGTTGACCTCAATGTCCACTTTTATATTTGCATACGCTCTATCCCTGATATTGAGTAGTTTATTCCAATAAATTTAGCATGCCTTAAAACAATATTTTTTATCATATATATATATATATATATATATATATATATAAAAGGCTCAAACATTAATATTCCATGGTTATAATTTATTACATTGGAATCGTAATCACGATCCAAATCATCAGACTTACAAATTTGATTTGTGATTACGATTCCAATGTAATAAATTCTAATCATGGAATATTAGTGTTTGAGCCTTTTATATTATATTCTTGCACTGTCCTGGACATTGAGTTCAACCTGGATTCTATCTTCTTAGGAATTTATATATATATATATATATATATATTGACCACTAATATTATCTATCTATCTCTCTCTCTCTCTCTCTCTCTATATATATATATATATATATATATTAAACAACTGGTAAATAAAATTTTCATATATAATTATACTTTTAATAAATTACCCCGTGCTGAGCGACGTTTTCCTCACCATGGTGTTTAATTGTTAGATGTGCTGTTCAAAATGACTTCCTTCTTTTTCAAAACACATTTCAATTCTGTGCCTCCACGATTCATTAACATGTCAGAGTATTTCCTCTGTCATTTTACGGCATTCATATTTAATACTTTTTCAAGTTCCTCAATATTTCTTGGGCGTGTCGGATAAACAACTGACTTCAAATGGCCCCCACAGAAAAAAATTCCAAGGATGTGAAGTCTGGCGACCTCGGTGACCACTCAACAGTACCTCTTCCGCCTATCCTTTAACCCCTGTAGTGCGCGACTTTTGCCTCACCCTTATGTTAGACTCATTTTTTTTAAAAATAATTTTTATATTATAATACTTTTTTTTTTTTTATCAATTTTTATCAAAATAATCAAGCATCTTTCGAGATCTGCTGTTAATTGCTGCAGAGCAAGTGACGCTCTTTCAGTTCTCCTTCCTAAACAATTCTCTTGATGATGCCATTATCTTTGCAAGTAGGTACTTTTTGGTGCATTGGTACAAAGTTAAGAAGTAGATACTAGCAATTCAATACCATGCTGGAGATGGTAGTTGCTTCAAACTTTACTTGCGAACAGGGAAACATGATTTAAGATCAAAACGAATAGAAACCTTTTCCAAAATGGCTTTTAAATTTCGCATTAATGTAGGTATTTAACATTTCCCCTAATTTTTTCTCATAAAACGGATACCGTTATTGAAATGACGATCGTTTTGCTTAATCATGGTGTTGATGGAGTTTTTATATCTCAGATCAAATTGAGTATATTTTTTATTTCGTTAACGTTTTAAAGAGAAAACAAAAAATAAAAAAAAAACTGAACTGCAATTTTCGTCTGCGCATGCGTAAGGTGATCTCTTGAATTTACAAAACTCTAACGGCGATTTTTTTTCTTCCTTCTCGTTTCTTTCTACTCAAATTACGCGCCAATTTTCGGATTTTTCTTATGCCTCATCATTTCGTTTCATAACCTTTTTATTTTTATTTTTAACCTTGATGCTAAAATGCCGCACGTACAAGGTCAATAAGAATATCTAAGATTTTCATTTTGTTCCCTTTTATCTTTCCAACTTTTATCTTTTTCTAAAACTCTTCTGATTTCCCCTTTTCACTTGGCGTAATATTACATAATGAAATATTTTGTCAGTTGAGATCCCCGTTCCATTATAAAAAAATAAATAAATAAAAAAAATAAAAATACAGAGAGAGTCCCTAAAATCTGGTTACATAGGCAAAAATGCATATTTTCAAAAAATGCAATTTTCAACAACATTTTATTGAATTGGAATATTAACAAATAACATTTTCAGTATGATTTCAATCATTTGTGATGCAAAAGTTGATGCGCTTTGCAAGATTCACGTGAACTCGATGCAATAACTCCAGATTGCCGTCAATTTTAGCACATTCACTCTTTATGCATTCAGTCAAGTGATTTTCATTGAGAACACCTTCTCCTTTAGCATACTCCAGAAAGAGATGTTAGGTACAATTCTTTTTTTGACAAACCCATGTTTAATCTGTGGAGGTTAAAAAAAAATAGAGTTGATGAGATTTCCTCTGTGTCCAGACTTTAGGAACACCCTATAGATTACAGATAGGTTTTGAAGAGTTTCTAGTGAAATTTCTTGCGTAGAAAACTGCGATCAGTGAAGTCTACAGTTCAACATAAAACGTTGGGCTGGTGAGGCTTATTAACAATATTTTAAAACCATTTTTTTCTTTATTTCTTTGATCTACTTTCTTCTTATTTTTCTCCAAATTTCTGAAATGAGAACTTATTGTATTACGCAGAATTTATTATAACTGTTGTCCTCATTTTGGTTGTCTTAGTCACAATGTTTTAGCCGTTTTACCCCACGGTCTTCTTCAATACTCAAATTAAAAAATAAAAAAAAAACAGACTAGAAGTTCTTTCTTTCTGTCTTTTTTTTTCTTTAATTGACAAAATTACTATATGACATGTCTTAGGCCAAATGGAAAATCTTTTAAAATTTACATACTATTTCTTGCATGTCGATCTTCTGGACTATTTTATTTTTCGGTAGAAAACATTTTTACTAACCCTGACACTTGTAAAACAATGCAACAATAAATTAATCATGTGAATTCTTGCTTTAGTATCATCAGATTTCGATTTTACTATTGAATAAATAAGCAACCAGAATGGTGTGAGGATTAAAACGGTAACATTGATTAGATAATGCCTAACTGTTCAGTAAATACTGAATTTAATATCAAACGCTTGTGGAAGCAATTCTCCGTAGATATTTACAAAATTTTGAGCAGCCAGAAACGAATTCAGGTGCAAGATCTTGTGAGGTAAGTTTTGTAATTATTACTTGACAAAGAGTGTCTTTATAAAGAAAGATGGGAAAGCAATATATAATTCCTTTTTATATATCAAGAACGATTTTAGAAGAAAGATGTATGACAAAGTGGAAAAAGTTTTCGTGTGGCACTTTTCGACAACTTCATTGGATTAAATTTACGTTTACATTGAATGAAATCATGTTTTTAGGAAATGCCATCGTCCAGGTTTTTGATATATTAAAAACCAAAGCGTTCAAATTCCAAACAATAATAAAATAAAAATAAAGAAAACATGGTCACATGCCTATTAAATAAATCATTTGTATTTACAAATGTATGTACATGAATTCAAAACAGTCAAAAAAGAGTAAAAGGTTGAATTAAAGTCTTTGGGTGGTTGGTCCGCCGAAAAAGTTTTGGTTTAGAAAATAATTTGATCCTCAGAAAAGATTCACTGATCGTCCAAGCTGTTGGTATAACTGAATCGTTTGAAGTTGCCAACATGTTATTTTCAGCACGCATTAGCGGAAGGAAAAAGTTATGTAAACATGCTTTTTTTTTCTTCTTTTGTTGTCTACTGCTGAAAGTCGAAATCTGTGGGGTTTTATAAGAAATTTTTTTAAGAAAATAAGCTCGATAAAGATAGGGTTTTACTTCTCTCTGATTAGTCAAATATTTCACATGGTAATGTTAACTTCTAACCAATAAACATTTTGATTTAAACAGTGTATGTTGTATTGTGGGAACTTTTTTGGCATGTTTGTAAATATTGTCTGTTATTATTGGGTAGAAAATAAAGTTTGGGCGTGTTTTAATATGGTTTCTATGTAATTGTATTGGAAATAGGGTTTATTTCCTATATGTTTGTATTGATTGAAATCAATGTAAAAAAATAAAAAAAAAATTGCTCCTATGAAGTCCTAAAGGACGAAACACGTCCAACGTAAACTTTTTCCACTTTGTCATACTTTTTCCCCCCAAAAAAGAAAATATAGAAAAATTCAAGAGAGATGTAAAGTACTTGGTTGGAATAAAAATACATTGATAAATATATAAAAAAGGTTGATATATATATATATAATTAGTTAAATAGATAAAAGTATGGCTTCGTTAAGACAAACATCTCTGCATTCGTTGTATCGCTGCAGAAATAGATCGTATGATGAAGAAGAGCAGACAAAAAGAGAGTAACAATGTCGTGCATTACATATCTACGAATCGGAGGCAAAAATATTATTCAACATTTTACGTTATGACCAACAAAACACTGTGCAAAATGTTAATTCCAAATTAATACACAAATAATTAAAAAATAGCATATTTCTGAGATTAAATCTACCGTATTTGACGGCATATATGGCGCATTTTTTTTTTTTTTTTACTAAAAATATCTTTTAAAATTCCCCCGCGTCTTATATGCCATATATAGCTTTAGAATTTGTGATAGTCGGCCGGAATTAGCTACCTAGCAACTTCTATTAGCTTAGACTTTAGACTAACTTTCATATACCTATTGTCATTATTTAAAAGGCTATTATGTAGATTAAAAGTGTTATCGTTGATAATATTCATTATATTTCATCACGTTTAATATTAGTATTTTTTGTTTCACTAAAATTATATGCAATAATTTCAAATTATATATTTGTAAACTATATTTGTTTCATTAATATTTTTCTTGCGATAACTCCCAGTTACATTGGTATAAATATAATCAGAATTTTTATATCCTAATTATTCGACTAAGACGTTTACAAGACGTAGGTTGTACAGATCATATAAAGGATATAATAAAGTTTTTATAGGCTCGTGTTCTTTTTTACCTATTATTTTTCGTTTAATTGTAACCATGGCGTGTTTAACCAAAATAATACCTCATAAATATAGCCTAGGCTATACTATTTACAAATAATTTTACTAATTTTACTAATTACTAATTTTTTCTTGATTTGTCCTGTTGAAACTGGGATGCGTCTTATACACCCGTGTGTCTTATATACCGTCAAATACAGTAATTAAAAAAAGAAGCATTTTTTTTTCGGATTTTTTCAAAGAATGGAAAACCATAAAAAAATCAATATCACGTGATAGCCTTGGATTGGATTACAGGAGTTAGGGAAAAAAAAGAAAAAAAAAAAAAAAAAAACAGCCGACACTCCAGCTGGTTCATTTTGAAGTAATTTTCTCTGTAACATTTAATAGTGTCTCATCGGAAGTTGTCATTGTAATATCGAATTATTAAAATTCTCATGACAATAAGCCGAATAGTAATTTAACCTAGCGACCGATTTTTAATATTTTTTTCGTTATACATGACATCATTGCTTAGAGTCGTAACATATTTCTTCATCCTCGTCATTCTGAAAAGAGCCAATATTAAAAAAAGTTTTCCCAGACAGTCTTGCTGTGCTTGCTTGCTTCCTTTTTATTTATTTCTTATGTATTATTTTTACAAGATACCATTCATGTCAAAGCTAAAAGTACATTTTTTAAACATTGTCTAATTTATTATTTACCTTATTTTTTTTAATAATCGATTTCACCACACGCAAGGCAATAAAGCGACAAAGACACAAGGGGTTACCGAGTGTGGAAGAATTAGGAATAGAAACATTACTAAGAAGCAGGAAGAAAAAGAGTAATGAGGAGGACAGTAGATAGAAATTGATATTGCATTAACATTTTTGAAGGTTAAAGTTGGTTGGAAAGCATGAAGTCGGAAGGGAGTTTCAGAATCGAGAAGCGCAAGAAAAGAAACCATTAGCATAGAACTTACGGTTGCATCTAACCAGTTTAACTGTAAATTGTAAATTGTTTAGTCTGTGGGAAAAGGTTGCTAGCCACCCCCATTTCTAGACTGGTTGATACCCAAGGCTATAAGACCCAGTATACCCTACTATTTAACCCATAACTGAAGGGAAAAGGATCATGCACTCAAAGGCAAAGTAAACGTATAAAACTATATCGGAACTTGAACCTGGTACGCCGATGCTATTTTCTGTGCCTATAGCCGTAACACTAGCCACATTCCTGATTTTTTAATGCTATCTCCCTCTAGGGAGTTGTCGATCATGGCTCTACACAACTTCGTTTACTTTGTAGATCTAAGCAGTATTTGTCTCCTCACCATCCCTCTAAGTCATTGTCTTGCTTTACTTTATTATCTTTGAATTGCTGTGTCTTTTTGTGGAGTGGTTTCCCGGTAGAAAAATAAATTACATCATCAATAATATGACAAACCCTGTGAAAAGCCAGCTATATCGCCGTAAAAAGCAACTAATTTTACCGTCTCTTTAACAATTTGATAGCGGGGGAAGAAAAATGATCCCTTGGGAAGGCGACAAAATAGAATGTGAAAACTGTTATCCTTTTAAACAAAGTTAAAAAGAAAAGAAAAAGTAGTGGGGAGGTGGAGGATCAGTAAACATCGGGAAAATTGTTCCAGTCTCCACTTGACGTCTTTACGCCATCTTGATGTGATCATTTTTAGAAGTTCAGCAAATGCGTTCTTCTGTCAAAAAAAAAAAAAAATAAAAAATAAAAAAAAAAATAAAGGAGAGGGGCCACATATTTCCGGCATCATTCATCGTTTGTGATTTTGAATAATAAAGGTTGGATTGCCGAGGAGTATTACCAACACTGCCTGAGGAGGAGAAACAATGAAGTTGTGTTGGCACTGATTTCGATGTTACCCGTCCATCGGTACATTTACCAGTTTTACCTCAAGAAAAAAAAAAAATGTTCCCAGACCTCTGCTTCCGTTTCTTTCAAACTCATCTTTATTTTATTTTATTTTTTCTTCATCTTCTCTCTTCCCACTGTTCCCTTATTTTTCAACTTTTCGCCTCTTTTATATTTTTTTCCATTTCTATTTGTCGCCTCTAATTTTATCGCCTTCTCTTCCATCTCTTTATTTTCTTTGCCGTTATCCTTCCCCACTAGTCGTTTTCTTCTTCTTCTTCTTCTTCTTCTTCTTCTTCTTCTTCTTCTTCTTCTATATGTGCCGTGGGTGATCATGGCACTCGGCAACTTCCTATCCTTTGTAGATCTAACCAATGTTTGTCTCATTACTATATCACCCAATCCCTGTTTTGCCATCCATTTACACACGCACTTTGTGAAGGGTTCTCTCTTGTCTTCAGTATGCCCTGGGAGTGTCAAATTATCCTTATTGCTCTTGATGTGTCCGCTAAATTTCAACTATCTCTTTTAGATTCTAAGTGTACGTGTTTTTGTTCCTATTTATATGTTTTATATGCTGTCAGATATGGTATTCATTCATTCATTCATTCTTCTTCTTCTTCTTCTTCTTCACTTTTCTTCTCCTCCTCCTCTTCTTCTCTTCTCTTCTCCTCCTCCTCGTGTTCTCCTCCACCTCCTCCTCCTATTCCCCCTCTTCTTCTTCTGATCCTCCTCCTTTTCTTCTCTTATCCCCCTCCTCGTGCTCTCCTCCACCTCCTCCTCCTCCTCCTCCTCCTCCTCTTCTTCTTCTTTCTTTAATCTTCCTTATTTTCTTTTGTTTTTCTTATCTTTTTATTTTATAATATTTATTTATCTTCTTCAACTTCTCATTTTTCCTCTTCTTCACTTAAATTTTCTTTTCCCTCTTTTTCTCTTTCTACTTCTTCACTTTTTCCTTTTCATCTTTTCTCTTTCCTCTTCTCTTCTTCTCCTACTTTTCTCCTTCCCTCTTTATTCTTTAATTTAATTGTCCAATGCAATCATAAAAGAAATGACAACGTTTTTTTTTCCACTATCCAAATCCATGATGAAAGAAGATAGAAATTCCTTTTTATTTCTCAACTTTCATTTTCTCATTTCGCTATTGTTAAAAAAAGACAAAGCTTAATATTATTTGAATTAATGTTTTTTACGGCATAAATGCTTTCAGATGGACAAACCTTCAGTGGAATCCATATTGTAATTTGGTGTTTAGTAGCATTAAGAGTCAGTAACTCTGTTTTATGATAATCGTTTTATTTCTAAAAGGATGGATTGAGACTAAAACTGAATGACATTTATACACAGCTTTCTACAACTGAGCCTAAATATTGACTTACAAATATGACAGGCCTTTTCCTTCGGGACCCTATTTCCTGAACAATGTATGTCAATATCGATTTATTTTAAATTGATGTATATGCCTTATGTGTGTAAGGATTGCATCACTATACACGTAAGTGTGAATATGTGCGTAAATGTACATATATTATGTACTAAACAAATACATAAATAAGCAGACTACCGTAGTCAAGTGTGTGTGAAATCACGAGTAAATATTTTAGATACATCGTGTCTATTGATAAACGGCTGACATGAAATATCCGATCAAAGTATGTAAGACGTAATTCGTAAAATTTAAAAATGTAAACAGCCAACTGATTTTCAGCTACTTATATTTTTATTTCCTTGTTAACGTTTCGCTCTGTACCAAGCAATCTCAAAATAACTGAAAAAATATAAGGAAAAAAATCCTTAACCACGGTTTTGAAAGCACTGTGATTAATTTGAAAAAAAAATATAACAGTTAATAAGATTTCAAAATAAATAGTTAATTTGTTCACGGATATTTATTTTTAAATTTAAATTTTATTAACTGTTTTTCAAGTTGTAGTGTTGCCATGACAACGAATTTTCTTCCGAGATTTTTCAGTTGTTTTGAGATTGCTCGCACAATGAGAAACGTTAACAAGGAAATAAAATATGAAACATCTTTTGAGATCCGTCTACCCAGGGATTTTTTGTTACTACCTGAGTGTCGGGGCTTCCAAATATTTAACAACAGCAACAACACATAAAGCATAACAAGGAGGAAGAATAGAAGCCGAACATCAGTTAAAATAACATTTATATATTCTTTTCAGAAATATACAATAGCACTAAAATGTTCAATTTTCCTTGCACTGAAGTTTGTTGTATTAAGTAATTAAGTGTTCTTAGTACGATGTGAAATGTGTGAACAGATTTACTTAATGACGGTTAGCCTAATATGTTTTGAGTTCGTAGACAAAAGGCTTAGTAGGTGGTTGCTGGTTAATTCCTTCTATTGTGTGCGTGGACATGGCCTTAGTCGGCGGCTGCTGACTGCTGTATCTTCCATTTTGTGAGTGTGTGTGGCTGCGTGTGTGTACGAAAGGGGTGATCAAACTGGCCTCTGAAATTGCTTTGAGTCCCGCAAAGCAGTAGGCTTCTATTTTTATATCAGTAAGGAAATTCAAAATCTAATTTCACATAGAAGTGCGAACTTTTTGAACACAAGGTTTTCATTGATTAGAAAATAATTTCACATTAGCTCGCGAAAGACTTTTTCTCGAATTTTAGGGAGTTGTGAAGGGAGTTATTACTGTTATTTTCTAAATTGTCCAAAAATAACACGTGGTAGATCTACAACTACGTCCGCAAAAATTTTGGCGCTATTTGCTCCAGTAATGAATGCTTATCCAACAAAACTTTTGATGGTATTTCATTGGCTGAAAAATATAATTCTTACACATCCAACTGGCTTTCCCGAATTCCGTCTTGTCGAGTGAATTAAAATTATTTTACTTATAACTGCATGTTCTGGTTTAATCTTAAATTTCAAAAGAAATACCCAACAAATCGGAGAACAAGCTAGAATATTTTCTATATATTTTGACTATTAACAGCAAATAAAGATTCTACAAAAAATCTTGGCAGGAAATATACTTTGCTTTATCTGTTATCTTCATTTAAATTTTGGATTAAATCTAGAAACAATTTTAAGTCACAATTTTTAATGTACTCGACATTGTGTTTAAAATATTTACTCGAATTTGAAAGACTTGTCTCAGGACAAGGAGACGACTTCTAATTTCGGTCTCGAGTCAAATAACGAATGAGACTTTTTCAAAAGTAACGGATTTTTACCAAGTGAGTCATGGCGCTTAGCTTTAGTAAATAGGCAAAGATGTTATCCGTGTGACTGAACGTGCTAAAAAACGAAAAAAAAAAATACAATCTTTTTTTTTTTATTGATGCAGACGATGAGAAATTTGGAGGGAAGGGAAGATTCTTAGTTTAATTTATTCCTTTTCAATCCCAGATGAATGGGTATTTCCTAAAAGCTCTTCAAGCCTCTGGAAAATGTCGGCGTCAGCTTTAGTTAGCGTGTTTTAACCACCGAAAAAATGGTAGAAGCTTTTTCAAACAAACAGACGATCGGCTTTCTCGCTTTTTTCTTTTATTTTACACTAAAATCTCTGATTGTGCCAACATACAAAGATAATAAAAAAATCTTTGTTTGCGTATAATTTCCCGTTTTAATCTACTCCCCACCATTTTTATTAGATTGACTTCAAAATTCGTCCTGTTTATTACGTAAAAATAATCGTCGTTTCAAAGTTGCAAAAATCACCTACAGAAACATGTCCAGTCGTTTTATTTTTTGTGTAGTTTATATAAATGCACCACATCAAAGAAACTAACATAACTAATGATAAATTATTTTCATAGCTTGATTTGGATATTTTGAGTATGTAGACTATATTTGGTGTTGTATAACGTTAGTAATTCTCAAGTAATATTTTGATTTGATCACTATTGACATGAACTTTTACTACTCACAATGGCGGATCTACTATGAAAGAAACGAAACTTAAGATTCAGGTCCCTTAATTCTAGTGCCCCCCCCTGAATCAACTTTTTGTTTAATGAGTGTATTTTTCGACAAAATCGATGGGTTTAATTTAGTGTTTGTTATTAAAATAATGCCATTTTAGTGATAGAATCATAAGCCAATAGGATGAAGTAATTAATGTTGCCATTAGAATTTCCTCTGGCATCCAAAAATTCTCCTGTAATTGGTAAAATTGCAAAATTTTCTGGGTGGGGGCGTTGCAGCACCCGAGTTCCCAGCTAGGTGAGCTCACCAGAACCTTTTCATAGCCTGTATTTTGACAATTGAATCCACGAATCAATTGTTGCTGGTTGCGAAAGGATCGCATATCTGTTCAGTCTTCAGGGTCCCAGAAATGAAGATCCACCACAGACAACCCGATCGTAGGGATTGTTCCGTTATAAAAGCCAAGGACGATATTTCACAAACTATTTTTGACACACTCAATCATTCCTAGAATCTTCTTCATAAACTGCATGTTTTTGCATTTGAGTCGTACTTATATTTCTTACAATAAAAACAATATACGGAAAATCTTGCGTGTCTTCTACATTAGAATCGTTCAACAATAATCCGCCAATTTTGGACCGTTGTTGTAATACAATCAAAAGCGAACTTTTTGGATGATTTTAGTTAAAACTAAACGTTCCCAATGCCATTTAACAACAAAGCTGGAACAAACTTTTTAACCAATACAATATAATTTAAATTGCGACCAAGAGAATTTATCCATTCGTTGTTGCAAATCAATAAATAATCAAAATCTGGTGAACAGGAGTTAGTTAGTCGTCCAAGTGGTAATTCCTCATGTCTGTAAGATGGGTACGAGCTGATAACTGTGTCAATGAACGAAAGAACCGGATTATTTTTGGAAGATTGACCATAAATTTCGACATAGAATTGTGTGCGTTTTATACGGGTTACACTACACGAAGAAAAAAAAACAAAAAACAAAAAAAAAAAGAAAAACGACCGTGCCTCATATTTTAACTTCTTGTGATCGGAAATAAACTGTAACAAAATCAGTTACTTTCCTGTTGTCTTACAATAATTTTAATATAAGTAATTAATACATTAATTTTGACATAAGTAATTAATACATTAATTTTGATATAAGTAATTAATACATTAATTTTTACATAAGTAATTAATACATTGATTTTAACATAAGTAATTAATACATTAATTTTGACATAAGTAATTAATACATTAAAACATGCAGGAGAGGTGCAGGGAAGCTCATTAGAACAATTACCAAGAAAATATTTATAGAAAAGTCACATGGAAGCTACGTTACGGCGGGGGAGAAAAGTGACTGAAACCGAGATGTCATGACAAGACCAATAACATTGCAGATTCTTCTTTGGATTCTATCAAGAATCTCAAAATACATAGCAGAAGCACCAGATCAGACGTGGCAGCAGTTTTATGAAAAGGAGAAAAAAAACGCATTTCAGAAGTTAAGAATAAACTTCAGGCGAGACACGAAACAGCATATGTCAGGAAGTTCGTATATGTACGAGAGATTCTCAATTGCTTTAGCTACTCAAAGCAATGGCTGAAAGAAATCACATATAAACTCATTCATTAATTTTCCAAGATTGCATGGTAGCTCCATGTTTAATGCTATTGTTTTTGCTTTTTGCGTACCCTAATAATCTTAGTTGTAGTCATGTTGAATATGATTTTGCTGTCATAGCCCGGATGTAATAGTAAGGGGCACGCTCCCACTGTCTATAAAATGCTTCCATGTCATGCGTCTCAAATAACCTCTGGCAACTAAGCAGGAGAATGGGCGAAGGTGAACTATGGAGCTTCATCAACAGCTGCTTTGAGTAAATGGAGCTCGACAGCCCAGGAAGGCAGTCCATCTAGGCGAAGGAAAATCCTGATTTTAAATTTCCGTTACCTTGCCGTCATATCCAAACACGAAAAATGCTATGAAAGTAAACCCAGACAGAAAATACGGAGTGGAACCCCGAAGACTGTTAGCTGCAAATACCGAAAACTTACTGACAACTCTTACGGTCAAGTCGGACCCATATATTCTGTATTCCTTTGGATCTTGTTGGTACGGACGAAAGTGGGTCCATGTAGTCTGGGCAGCGCATCGCTTCAATAGACCATCGCTCAGGCCTGCGCCGCGGAGAGTCCACTCCAGTCTCACCACCGAAGGACTAAATTTTGACCAAACAGAAAGCTACCTTTATCTCGCGAGATAAACGGTTGCCTAATTAAAAGTTGAATTATATTTAGATGAAGCATCGGAAATCATTGTTCATTTTTTGTTCGTATTTCTTTCCTTTCGATTGCTTTATTTCTACTTGTCGTCTCATTATTATCTTGAATTTTTTATTAGGTGAAGCGTTGTCAGCCATTATTCACTATTGACTAGTATTTCATCATTTTCAAACATGGAACACACAGTAATTGGTAAAACAGCCAAGAATGACTTCATTGTTGTCTTCATGACCTGATATGAATTCTACGATCTGATATGAATTTTATAAGTTATCTCCCCTGCACATCATTATTGATATAATCTGAGTGTCTTTAAAAAGCTAACTAGTAAAAAGAGGGCAAAGTGCAAATGTCCTTAGACAATGAAAAACATTATTTGTTAAAATTGTTTTAAGTAAGAAACATGATTCCGACACTGTTGTCAGTCTATGTTTTAAACACTCCTTCTCTCCGTCGTTATTTGCATATGGGACGAGTAGATTTACTTGACGCATCATGGGTCTTTAGGCGGCGAACTGCGGGGTTCACCAGAGGCCAGAATTTGAAACAAAGATTTGCCCAGATTTGAATTCTATGAATGTTACTGTCATCAGAAACGCTGCTTCTCTCGACGTGCCATTCCACGAAGATAAGAAAACCAAAGATGACGTTTTCTTTGGGATTTGCATTTAAGGGAAACGATTTCTGCTGTGATGCTGGATTTTCTTTGAAAAAGATGGGCATTTTATGGAGCTAAATATCGCATTCTGCTTTTTCCCCAGAGAAAAGAGTATACATAGAATTTGGTTGTCACTGCTATTTGAAGGCCAATTCTTGATTCTTCATAAACCATGCTAGTGTTAAAGACATATATTGTATCTAATTGATGGTTTTAATTCGAGACTATAACGTTACTACACACACGCACAAACACACACACACACACACACATATATATATATAGTGTATTGGGGCAGCAGATCAATATTCAAACATATATTGTTAAATATAACAAAGTGTGATGTAATGTCCATATATCCACCCTGATGATGGCCCATATGGGACCGAAAGGTTAGATCGAGAAACAGAATAATTAAAAATATATAAATGTTGGACAGCTTTTGTCTATATGTTCTTCCGAAATTAAAGCCACCATACGAAGCTTAGAACGGCTCATGATCAAACATAATAGACATTTGTTGTATGTTATATTTAATATTATATATTTGAATATATATATATATATATATATATATATATATATATATATATATATATTTTGTGTGTGTGTGTGTATATATATATGTATATGTATATATATATATAAATTATATATATATATATATATATAAAGTGAACATTGAAGTCAACACTTAGAGGCGACATGCATGACGACCGCGTCTAGCATGAAACAGCCTGTCGCCTCTAAGTGTTGACTTCAATGTTCACTTTTAATTTACATACACTCTATCTCTGATATTGAGCACTTTATCCCATAAATATAGCACGCCTTAAAACTATATTTCTTCATATATATATATATATATATATATATATATATATATATATATATATATATATATATGATGGACTCTCCCGTCGGTTTCGACGTATGAGGTTCCGACAACTTTGTTTATTTAACCTTGTGTGTGAGTCGCAAGAGACATTTCAGTCCCGCTAGTGATTTGCAAAGAAGTCCACAGATTGTACAAGAGTGTGGATTCTTGGAGTATATGGCTGGAACAGCAGCAGATATTTTATTCCTTTCCCTATTTTGACGAAGCTTGACAATGTTTGATGCTGCCTTGTTCTTGATGCCATTGTAGCATGTAATCTTCCATTCATTACGATCAATTACGATGTTCTCAAAGGTAGTGTGATTTATATTCACAGCTAAGAGGTTACTCTTCACCTTGTCCCTGTACCTAAGCAAAGGCCGACCCACGTTTCAATGACCATTGTCAAGTTGACCATACATGAGCATTTTTGGAATTCTGTTGTCTTGCATACGTAACACATGACGTGTCCAGCGTAATTGTGATTTCAGGGGAGAAAGGACTCAATACCATCAATATCACACATGGTGAAAAGGTCTGCATTTGCCATTCTGTCGCTTAGGTTTACCCCACAGATTTCCCGAAGACAGCCTTTGAGAAAAATATATATTTGCTGAATTTGCTTTCTGTATATTGTCCAAGACTCTGAGCCATACAAAAGGGTTGTGAGAACTACAGTCTTGTACACCTGGATTTTGGTTCCAAGCCTGATATCACGATCTTTCCAAAGTCGATGACGAAGTTTTCCGAAGGCACTAGAGGCTTTTGCTACTCTATTGATTATCTCATCATCCAATGTTCCACTTGAATTTACTTTGCTGCCAAGATAATTAAAATTCTTTACACACTTCAGATTATGTCCGTCGACTTGGATTGGTATATATATATATGATAAAAATATAGTTTTAAAGTATGCTATATTTATGGGTAAAAGTGGTCAATATCAGAAATGGAGCGTATGCAAATATAAAAGTGGACACTGAGGTCAAAACCAAGCAACGGCAATGTGTTTCGTGCCTAAACACAATTTTCAGGCATGAAAATTGCACTGAAGCACGAAGCACGAAACAGACTATCGCCGCTTGGTGTTGACGTCTGTGCCTCCCTATATATATATATATATATATATATATATATATATATAGGATGCAGCAAAAGTAATACCCTTTTTTAATTATAATTTTTTATCAAACAAAAATAAATGACAGTAGTTTAAGAAAATTTATAAGTATTGTCACGTCAAAACAACATGATTTGTTATGATTAACGAGCTATTTAATATGTTCAATGCAACGCTGTAACCTGTCAGTGACACTTCTACAAACCATTTGACATTTGATTTCTAAATTAATTTAAGAAAATCTATGAGAAAATGTTTGTTTAAATTCGGGAATTCTTTTCGGTTTGAACCTGTAAACTTTCAGTCCCCACCCCACAAGAAAATGTCTGGTCGTTTCAGGTCTGGTGATCGGGATGGTCACTCTATTTCCCCACCTCGTCTTATCCACCTCAACCTGAGAAAAAAAGAGTGTTACTTTTGCCGCACCCTAAGCTATTAAATAAAATACAAGTTTTAAAATAAATATATATATATATATATATATATATATATATATATATATATATATATATATATATATATATATATATATATATATATAAATAAAAAATATAAGTATAAATAGATATTACAACCTGAAGTTTACACGGTTTATAAAAATATAAGAATCTCCTGAAAGTTTTACAGAAATCGATTTGTGAATACCAATTTCATTGTGAAACTATTGGCTTCCATATTAAAATCTGATATAGTATAGTGAAATATACAGGGAGATTTTTACGGTTCCTCTTTCTTTAAACAACCCATGAATATTTGTTATGATGGATGGTTGCTCTTGCTACTAATGTCTCTTAATTCTTCTTCAGATTTCACGTACGATCCTCGAAGTTAAGCAACGTTGAGGCTGGTTTGTACTTAGATGGGTGACCGCTTGGGAATACCTGGTGCTGAAAGCTTAGATGTGCGTGTTTCTGTAATGGCTAATGGTTATTCAGAGAACGGAGGTCCAATTCCCATTATATTTACTTACGCGCAAATACCCTTGAGGAAGGTATGAATCCACCTCTTCTCCCCCAGCTATTGGTTAATTAGTAAGACTTGTATCACTAAACTATTATTATCGTAAAAATATTCTTACAATTTAAAAATATTTTCTAGGTTTATATAACCTGCAAAGGGTTGATAAACCCTAAAAAACGTATCGATTAAACAATCATTCAAATTTCGGTGTCAAAGACTAAGAGCAAGTGATTTTCTCACATATAAAGGATATTTAGATTCAAAGGTCAGATATAACAGATCGTTCTTTTATACACCTGTGCTGTATCTCCATTTATATGGCATTGTTAGATCACCAAAAACAAAAGAAAAGAAAACATAGCCCCCCACCCACCAAATAACAGGGAGTTCATTATTGTTTTCCTTCTCCATTGTGAACTGTATGGAAAGTCTACTGGTGTACACGATCCATTAGAACCCCAACGTTTTTCCGATGCAACGTAGAATAAAAAGTATCATTAACCTACTGAAACCAAACTGACGGCTTCAGTGTAGAGAAACACAAAGATAGATAAAAAATGGAAATATAGATGATCATTAGGAAAAGTAAAGATGGAATAACTAAACCTACTTTTGAATGATATATATAAATAATCTGAAAAAAAAATGTCGGACTTACACACTTCATTAAATTGCCAACAGAGATGCTAATAGGGGTTCTCAGAACTGTGTCACCACTCAGCTTGTCATAGAGGAAATGTATGGTTTTCTCTGTCGATATCTTATTAAAATGTCTAACAACATGAAAACTTACCATTAATGATAACCAGACGAGTTTCTGACTCGCCATAACGTCTTACTCAAAAGTGGATTTAAAATGTCAGCCAAGAAGAGCCTCAGTGGGTAATACGATGAATCATGTTAATTGATTATGACTCTTAGCGGTGTGTCTGCTTTGTATATTTCTGGAAAGTTACCCCTAAACTCTATTAAGAACCCATGTTGTTCTGTCCACCATGACAATCACGTTTCTCATATCTACTGGCAATACTGAGAATTTTTTCGTCTCTCTAAAAATCGAAGTGTTTCTTTCCGTTCTTAGGTGGCATTTACTATGGGTGATGTTATTTTTAAAAAAAAATTCGTCTCATTCTCCATTTTATTTCATCCGCACAATGTTTACATATTTCTTTATACTTACGAAATACAAGTGACGAAGGCTGGAGAATAGATCAGTCGAAACCTTGTGTTACAAATGTCCGAACACTTGCTACATAAAAGTTTTTTTTTTTTTTTACCGAAATGCCTTTTTGAAAATACAAACAATATAGAATAAAAATAGAATAAAGTATGATTTAATCAAACATAAAACTAACTTTAATTAGATTACGCAAATAGCGAAACAAAGTTAGATTAAATTTCAAAAACAAGATAGATATGTCACCTTCAATACGATAAAAGGACTGTCCTTATTTACATTAATTACATGGGGACTATTTTCCTCTTCTTTGGGCTTTAGAGTTTTATTGTGTGATTTAGTATTTTTTTCCAGATTGTTAGTATAACTATAGCTAATTTTTAGAGTATTCTTATTGAAAATTTGACTTAATGGATTACTTTTAGGAAAATGTTTATCAATTAAGTTTAAAAACTTGTAAGGGGGTTTGTAGTAACAACGACTTAGTGCCTTCTGTCCGCCGAAGCGAAACTCCAGATCTTTTACACATAAACAATATGGCCGACATGATGCTTTCATATCTGAACAATATCTGAAACGATGCTCCGTTTCCTTAATTCCCGATTACAACATATATATATATATATATATATATATATATATATATATATATATATATATATATATATATATATATGATGGAAATTAAGGAGGATTTGAGATAATTAAGTAATTCATCGAGTCAAAAGACTAAAGTTTCTAGAAGAAATCTCAACAGAAAGCACTGGACGGCCGTTTCGTCCTATATTTGGGACTCATCAGCAGTGCGCATCCACTACCGAGAATTGAAACCCGGACAGGCAACGTCATACCAACTGTACTAACAGGCCTTGGTGACGAAGAGGTAGCGAACTAGACTCGATATATATATATATATATATATATATATATATATATATATATATATATATATATATATATATATATATATATATATATATATATATATATATATATATATATGAGGGATAGGAGTGATAGATAACTATATATGTATAGAGAGAGAGAGAAAGAGAGAAATAAGGAGAGATAGGAAGGAGATGGGTAAGAAAGAAAAGCAAAGAGCATAAACTGAAACAGATTGAAAGAAAGAAAGAAACTAAAATACACAGCTGAAAATCCGATGTTCGCTGTGAACTTTTGCACACACACACATAATATTTTTCATATAAAGGACTGTCATTTAGTTAATAATGCAACAACTTCCTTATTATGTGTGTAAAATTTTCAACTGTATTTATTATTTTGTGTACTGCCATAATTATTCTTAGGATTGATAGCGGGGGGTTCCTGTTACTTTCTCCACACTGAGTTTATCGAGACACCATCTCTAGTTATCTGACCGCTGACTCATCAAGAGCCTACATGACAAGCTTGTGTAAATGGGTGGCAGAATAGGTGCGTAGTAAAAAGTCAAACATTGTTAGGAGCTACAAAGGATAGGAAGCTGTGGAGAATCATAACTGCTGAAGGGGTTACGACAAAAAGAACATAACCCTGAAGAAATGAAAATTTAATTTTGTGCTTATTCTTTGGCATTTGTTTCATTCGTAAACATATCTCTGCACTTTGATATTTATCTATCGATAGAAGATAAACAAATATATCGTCGCCATCATCATCATCATCATCATCTGTGCCATGACTGGGTGTGGTCGTTGGGGGTCTTTGGGGTCGCTGCGCAACTGAACATCTGATCAGTCCTTTCCACACATCTGGAGTGAAAGCCGGAGCGGTACTCGTACATTACTCGTCGCAAGTAGACCCGGCGGAGCCCATCCCTCACTAGATCAAAGCGCAGCAGATGTCATTCAACTTGAAGGCTCGCCTCGGTCACAGTCTATCTATCTATCTTATTTTTCATATCTATCTATCTATCTATCTATCTATCTATCTATCTATCTATCTATCTATCATATTGTAAAATATGTGATAGTCTAGTGCAGTGTTTCTCAACCTTTTTTTACTTCATGTCACACTTGTAAAATAACAAAAACACTGGTGTATAGTTTGAATTTTAATAAAAGATTGTATTTCATGTGTAATACAATTCATTTTCACATGTACATGTGTAATCTTTTGTCTGTTCTTGAAATTTCATTTTCCAATATTATAGAATATTGAAAATAATGTTATATAGATTAGTGATTTTGTAAATTACTGAATACACTAGGGATTAGAATAGTTACGAATAGTTCAGCTACTATTTAGTTAAAAAAATATTGGATATTTCGGTCGCTGAGTGATTTATTAAATATTTTTATCACTTAAAAAAGAATATATACTATGTTCCTCCCAATGTTAAGATTTTATCAACGAGATTTAGTCTCTAAATTTACGAGATTTAGTCTCTAAATTTACGAGATTTAGTCTCTAAATTTACGAGATTTAGTCTCTAAATTTACGAGATTTAGTCTCTAAATTTACGAGATTTAGTCTCTAAATTTACGAGATTTAGTCTCTAAATTTACGAGATTTAGTCTCTAAATTTACGATTTAGTCTAAATTTACGAGATTTTATTAAATTTACGAGATCATAAAAGTTTTATTAAAAAAAAAAAAACCTTCTGTTAACTTGGTATGCACCTGGCTACCTTTCAGGGTGCATTATTGCAGTTGAGAATCGCTCGTCTAGTGGGATGAACATCTCGTCTTCTCTACGCTTACCTAGGTCCCGAACCAGTGGCACATATACTTTCGATTTTAAATGTGTGTAAAAACACATTTAAAAATCTATGTTGATTTTTAATGCGTGTGGGTTTTTCTACTGAAAAATTGAGCGCAAAGAAATTTGTGTATTTTCAATAGAAAAGCTTCGAAAGTAATTTGCATTGAATCAATTGGTAGAAACCAAGAAAAGTTGGTTCGCGGTTTCATGCCAGACAATTCTTCTTCTTCTCAGATGTTGTTCGTATTAAGGTCCTCGACAAAATCCAGAGACGGATATGCAATGTGATTGGCCCTGATCTGGCATCTCGTCTACAGTCGCTCTCTCACAGACGTACCGTTGCCTACCTGTCTTTTTTAGACTTTCACGTTAATTGCTTCATGAATTTAAATGTGCTACTAGGCTGGCATCTCGGTCCCACCCTTTCACAGTCGAAACAGTTAAATGTGGCCGTCTCTTCTACTCCATGTCTCGCACCTCCCGTCTGTGGAATTCACTTCCTATTACTTGTTTCTCTTATAGCTGTAATCTTTAACTATTCAAATGTAATGTCAATCGACATCTCCAGATGCCCTGTCCTTTTATTCATCCTTTCCTCTATCACGCCTCTTTAATCTCACTCCCACTATCTGTAACCCCTGCGTGCTAGTGGCATTCCGCCTTGCTTGGGCGAAAAAGCTTACAAAAAAAAAAAAAAAAAAAAAATTCGTCCATGCAGTGAACACTGCTGCCATATCTGGTCTGGTGCTCCTATTACGTATCTCGAGATTCTTGACAAAATTCAAAGAAGGGTCTGTTATATAATCAATCCTGACTTGGCATCTCGACACTCATTCACTTTCCTACCATTTTTCTACAAATATTTTCCTGGCAATTGTTCTGTTGAAATGTTCTTAGTGCATCGTCTGCACAAATTTAAGCGTGCTACTCGATTGGCAGCTGGGTCTCACCATTTTACGGTTTAACTACCTAGATGCAACCAGCAGTTCTATTCTAAGAGATTCTTTTCTCGCCTGTGGAACTCCCTTCCGCTTTCTTGCTTCCCTGTCATCTACAATCTTAAAAAAATTAAATGCAACATGTTTTCCTAAATCCTTTTCCTTTAATGTCCTTTCACCTCACTTCTTACTAAAGTCTTCACATGTTCTTTTACTCGCTGTAAATCCCTGGAAACTTATGCTTAACGTCAGGAAGAGACAGTTGTGGTTTCTAGGGCACATAATGAGGGAGAAAGGTTCGGAAAATATAATACTCACATGACAGATTGAAGGCAAGAGGGACAGAGGAAAACAACGCATGACATGCTTAATGAGCTTGAATAAATGGGTGGCAGAACAGGCTTTAGGAAAAATAACAAAAAGATAAAATTTATTAAGAACTACAATGTACATGAAGTTGTGGAGAGCCACAATCGCCTACGTCCTGAGAGAACACAGCACACAAAGAAGGGGCATTGTCATCTTGGTTTATATAGAACAGATAGAGAAAGCACGATAATACTGTTCGGCAGCATTACCAATGTTTTCTATTCAGTAACACATCAATACTTCGTAGATATTTTTATGTCAGACGCCATTTTACCGGGCTGCTGCTCAGTTGCTAAGAAGGCAAACACATTATTTATTATAGACGAGGAGGTAAGAATAATAAAATCGGAAGAGTTACTTTCGGAGAAACTCTCGTAAAATTTGTAGACAGGAATCTATTGCAGTGTTACAATCTGCACCTAAACACACGTTCAAATGCAAAGGCGTTAAAGAAAAATATGGAAAAGAAATGAGTATAGATAGCTGAGAAGAGAATACAAAAAATACAGAAAATGCTTAGAGTAGGGAGACCGGCAACCCCCGGCCTGCGAAAGATTTTTTGTTCGGTCCTCTAACTTATCATTAATTATGTAATTAATTTCTGGAGTAAATAGCAGAAAAAAAATATCAGTTGGAATTAATAGACTTACAATGTGACGAGTTTTTTAAATCAAAATTTAATTCCGAATACACTGCTGACTTCTACAAGAAATATGTTTTGCCAAGCGGAAAATATAAAAACCTATTGAAGAAAGCGAAAATGATGGTATCATTATTTGGAAATATATATCCTTGTGAACACCTTTTTACGAAACTGAGATATACTAAAAGTCATTTAAGAACAAGGTTGGGTGATGGCTACCTGAATGATGTTTTGCTTCTGTCATCAACAAATATTTCACCTGATGTGGAGAAGTTATCGAACAATAAGCAGAAACAAATGTCTCATTAAATATTTTGCTATTTCTAACTGTATTTTGTTTGGAGTAAGGCATTTGCATTTTTTGTTGATTGTCTTAATTGTTGTCTTTTTATTCCTGCAGCAAAATAAGGAACCTTGTTTAAATGATATAACGTTAACTTCGTTGTTTTTTCTTTAAACCTCTAGACTAAGGTAGCCTTCTGGACGGAGCGGTCTAAAATCGAGACAATTTATTATAGTACATTTGATATCATGGCTATCCCCTCCCCACGAGACACTGCAAAGCTTCTTGGCCTGCACTCCCCGAAAGGTTGCCGAACCCCTGGCTTAGAGAGTGTGTGTGCGTGTTTCTGTGCTAGACAGTCACAGCAAAATTTAATTATCTATTTAACAACAAAGGCTTAGATTGCCGTTTTCATCAGGCTAACGTTACAACTTTCGTCACCCACCCGCATTGATAATAAAGAACTATTCATTTCTCTTGTCATTGGAACTGGTAATGAAGAAGTTAACTGGGCAGAGGCGGGAATGATAAACGCCAAAAGACATGACAGTGGATTTGGCGGGAAGTATGTAAAGATGTAACATTAAAATTGACCTTTATCTCGCCAAAGTAATTTATTTTCAGTTAATTCTTATTGGTAAAATCATGTCGTCTTTGTCATAGCATTGTAATGACAGAATAGAAGAGAATTTAAATTTAATCTACAATGCACTGTAGGTGATACTAGCTTTTTAAAAAAGAAAGAATAAAACTATTTTTTGGCTGAAAAAGCAAAGAATAAAACTATTTTTTTGCTAGAAAAGCAAATAATAAAACTAATTTTTGTTGAAAAATAAAGAATAAAATTAATTTTTTCTGAAAAAGCAAAAAATAAAAATAATTTTTCTGCTGAAAAACAAAGATAAAATTAATTTTTGTTGAAAAAATAAAGAATAAAACTATTTTTTTTTGCTGAAAAAGCAAAAAATAAAACAAATTCTTGCTGAAAAAGCAAAGGATAAAATAATTTTTTTCTAAAAAAGCAAAGAATAAAACTAATTTTAACATAATATAAAACGCCCCGTCCCCAAAGAAACGTTTGAAAATGAACTAGTTAAGATGTCTTATTTAATCCGCGATGTGCAGGCAGTTAGCCATCGGCGAATCTAAGGGGAACGATATCATTTTTTTAGATACCGATGGAAACACATTAGACATTTGCTAAAATGCAGTTTACATGCCCGTCACGTAACCCGTTGACAGTAATTTTTACCGAATGAATGGAAATCAGGCTTGTATCGAATGCAGTGTCGGAGTTAACTCCGCCTTAGTTCCTTAATCCTTCACCAGAGATCTCTCTCCTCTTGCTATAAATACTGGGTGACCTTTTGTCTCAATCTCTCTTTTCCCCTCAGGCCTTGGCCCGTATCCCACCTCGCGTGGAGGTGAGGTAACTCTTTCTCTTCTTTCTTCATTTCAGCTAATATCAATATGTGAGCTCTCACCAATACAGCGTTTCCCAAATTCTGGGAACACGCTAAGAACAATGCCAATACACGTACGTACGAACACTCACCACAATACACACACACAATATTCACCACACAAACTCAATGTAACTGTCCATGTGCTTGTAATTTGTTGTTAATACATATATCTGTTTATATATAATTATCGGTCTTGTTTGTTTTCTTTGTCTTCTTTGGACTTAATTAAAGTCCAACATTCTCAGGTAGCTGGACCGGCTATCAGGAAATTTTAACCCACGCGTGTTCTTTACATCTTCACTCCACAGTCCTCTACTGTAGTATTGTCAACATTAAAGAAACACATGGTACACAAATAAATAAATGTGAAATGTCTGATAAAGTAGGTAAAAATAGAATATGTGAAAATCAGTTGAATGTTAACATTTTTTATTTACGAAAACTTTCCTCCATTTATTTTTGGTTTCCTCTGTTTAATAACCATATTTATTTTTTTATTTTAATATAATTCCTATGTAAAATATCATTGGTTTGTACACGTATATACTTTGACATTTCCTTTTTCATTATTAGAATAATTTCTGTGTAATTTCTCATCTTCAGCAACTTTATAAATATCTCTGATCAGTCTTTTTCCCAAACCTCCGTGTCCTGTGTTAACTGACGAAAATACTGCAGGTCTTCTAAGCTTTTCAAAGTGTTTATGTGGAAATGAAAGAATTTTTTTTTTAGATACGGTTGTTCAATGTGCTTACTTTTCTGTTAGCATAGTACAGAACCTGTATAGTTTTATTTCCCCTTTATTTACCAGTTTTTTTTTTAAATTTTATTTTAGGTAAATTTCTGGTTGTGTACCAGAGTGGCTTCTTGGTATTTATTCACCTGAAACTTTAGAATAAAACGAAATGTTTCAAGTGTATAAATAAATAATATATTTTTTATTTATTTACTTTAGAGTGAATCTTTTGGTATTCGGTATAGCAAAATGTTCGTTTATAAGGCGGATATTCATAGCAGTCTGAAGAAATTCCGTTTTGGTTCGGTAGTGGGTAGTTTCAGAGTCAGATCGTTCTAGTGGTAGTAGTCATTCTAAAAATAGGTCAGCGTCAACCTACTGTGTTTTTCTCGGCCCTAGGAAGGGCAGAAAATATCATTAGCTAATGAACTCTTAATTGCTTCATGGCTGTTTTTTCTTGTGGTAGCGTCTTGTTCCATCTCTTGTCGTCACTTTCCTCTAGCTCAGAGGTGTGAGCTTATATCCTGTTGACTAGTCACTAAGACTTTGGCGCGAACCATGGTTGCGGATAATATCAAAAGTCTCTTTGTGTTATTTTTTTTATTGGCCATGGTTATTTTATTTTCCAGTGGTCCTTTCTTTTTCATTTTTTTATATAATGGAAATTATGCGTGGAGCCTGTCTAATTTTGGTAGATTTTAGTCATAAATAAGTAAGCTCTGGTCCCGCAAACTTCTGGCGTTTTTCGGCCGGGTCTTTTCTTCTTATTCTTCCTCTTTTTATTTGAGGGTTGGTTAGTTGAGAGAGAAGTGTAGAGAGAGAGAGAGAGAGAGAGAGAGAGAGAGAGAGAGAGAGAGAGAGAGAAAGGAAAGAAAGAAAGAGATAAGGATTTTAAAGGAAAGCACAAATAACTTATTTTAATTTTAATTTTTTTTTATTTTGGTTTATATATTTTATTTTTATATTTTAACTATTTTTATCTGGACTCACTACACAGATTAGTCACCGTTTTTGACTATTTCTTGTTAGACTTAACCACCGAAACTGACACAATAAAGCACAGGATCAAAGCACGCAGTCTCTATATTTTATTATTTTCCAAAATAGCATCGCCGGTATGTACCTTTTAAAACATTTTCATCTGAATTTCTCTCCTTTGATATCATATCATTATTTGAACATTTGTTTAAGGTAGCTACCTTTGCATACATCCATTTTATTGTTGTATATCTCTATGTCAAACAACTTTCACCACGTGCTGTTTACACACTGTTTTCAAATTGTAACTTCATGTAACTTTCTTCCTTTCTGAGCACTTATCACTGCAAACTTTATACATATGTAAGCAAACTGTTTGTCTTACACAGACGCAATTTTATTTTTAATTACGACTTGAACAATGTCTAATGGATAGGCATTGTTGCAGTGAGTAGTAGTAATAATAAAGCTGATCTCATCGTTCAGTATATTTTCAGAACAGATCATTAAGACCCGGTGTGTAAGAGTCTTAATTAAATTGAGTTTTCGTTTTATGGGACAAACAGAATCCAAACCAGTATATAAACCGGTAAAACCGAAGAGAGAAATCCCGAAGAAGTTGTACAAACAAAGACATCAAAAAATGGAAGAGAATAATTAGTTTCCTTATCCAGTGTGAACTTGGATAAATATTGTTAAGGGGCGTATAAAAAGGTTCGCTTCATTCTCGTTACTAAAGTGACAAAAAGTGTCATCTACATAACGAAAATAAACGTCAGGTCTATTGGAATCTGACAATAGACTCTCTTCATGAAAGCTTACAATGTTAGCTAAAATGGGTCCCAAAGGGGAACCCATTGAGACTCCATCAATTTGCCTGTACATGACGCCGTCAAAACTGAATTCAACCGACATCGTGACAAATTTCATAAGATCGACAAAAAATATCCTCTGGAATAGGAGGGGGACAAGTGAACATTGTATAAGGTATCATATCACATATATCGATACTCTCTGTATGAGGAACGCAGGTTAAAAGGCTGGATATATGAAAGGAACACATACATTTGTCAGTCAACTTGTAATTCCGTATAAAATCAGAAAATTCAAAAGAATCTTTTATACAGAACGAATTGTGACGTTCCAAAACTGGCTGCAATATAGTGGCAAGCCACCTAGCAAGACCATGTTGGGAGGACCCTATCATGGACAAAATAGGTCACAATGGAACCCCAAACTTATGGGTTTGGGCAAACCATAGAGACGGGGACAAGTAGATAACACGAATTCTGACGTTCCAAAACTGGCTGCAATATAGTGGCAAGCCACCTAGCAAGACCATGTTGGGAGGACCCTATCATGGACAAAATAGGTCACAATGGAACCCCAAACTTATGGGTTTGGGCAAACCATAGAGACTGGGACAAGTAGATAATCTAATCGGATTAAAAATGTCAGTTGGCAAGATCCCACGATTAGGCGTTTTTGGAACTTAGCCTACATAGATAATGTGGCGTCATATTCATCTATTGGACCTAAATAAACAAATTTAGAAGTATCCTTAAGAATAGTCATCATCTTGACAGTATAATCCTGATAATCAAGAATGACGACACCTGAGCCTTTATCAAGTTTCGTAATAACCAAAGATTTATTACAACGAAGTGATTAAATGACCCGATATTGTTTCTTGTTTCACTTGGATTCACAAAAGGAAACAGGAGTGCCTACGTAGGAATGCGCTAAATCATTTACCTTCGCCTTAAGATCACTAACCTTGCTAACAGATTCAGGTGGAAGTCTCGCTAACTGGGCAAAAAAGATTTCAAACTCTGAATAAATTTCTTCTCGTTTGATAAACGAGGGAGGGATACAAAAATCCAATCCATCTGAGAGTATTGAAAGTTCTAGTATGGACAACTGAAAAGAAGAAAAACTCAGAACATTTCGATCAACACTGGGATTAACAGAACAACCAAACTTTTTATAAATTAAATGTGGCAACTTATTCGAATGTTTTGACGCAAGTCGGAAACGATTGCGTTCATGAACAAGTGCAGCATAAAAGACAAAACAAATCCTATCAAAAAAGGAAATCGTATTATTCCACTATTGATAATATTTCCTATATAATCGGGCAAGACCATAAGAGACCTTAGATAGAAAATTGGAAATAAATTCTTTTCCTATTTTCTGTCCCGAATGTAAATTGGTCCTTTTAATTCCTAAAAAAAAAATGAAAAGGGAACAGATTTTGTTGGTCAAGCACTAATAAATAAAGGACTTGTTAGCTATAATTCTAATTTTACTTTTAATTTGCAATAACGAATTTAATCTGATGATTAAGTCAGGTTGGTACCTAGTCTTAAAGTATTTGAAAATTTTATTAGTGGTACAAAACTTAATAACCGCCATAAACAGACAAAACTTATTTTTAACATTACCACACGATTAAAAGAAAAAAATAAATGAAAAACGGGTTAGCTAACCGGTTACAAACCTCGCTCAACAAAGCTAAACTGAGGTTAATAAATAGGTATACATTATCAATAAAAGGAATGGAGAATGTGTGAAAATTTTTTAAAATGTAAACAACCTGGAAACCAAGGACAAAAGCCTTCTGTTTTCAAAGAGAAGATTCCATAGATTGAATATATACCGAAAATCTGTTCTGAATCGTAAAAAACAAAAAAAACAAAAAAAAAAACAAAAAAAAACAAACAAACGCAAGACATTATTTAATTAGAAAATATTTTAATTGCTTTTATGAATAAAATATATTATGGATACGACTGTCTTATGAAGAAAATAATTTGTAACAGTCAAATGATATTGTTAATAAATTAAATCTATATTTACTAAACATGAATGGTAAAACTCTCTACAATTCAACGATCCTATTATTTTAAAAAGAATTTTGTATTTATTTTATGTGTGTATAAAACGTATCGATTTTTGTAAATACGGATGTCCATACACGACATTATCAGAAAATAAGATTGATAACTAGAGTAATTTTAAAATTTATTGTTAATTGTCTGTCATTTCCTCAACAAGCACCCTAGTAAGTAAGAGTATAAAGTCAAAGTACTGAAAAAGTCAATAAAATATTAAAATACTTAAAATATTTTAAATTTTAAATATTATTGGGTAGTTAAAAGTTATATAAAAAAGTCGTTTACGTTGTATTTGTCATGTAATTTTATTTCCATTATCTTCTCCTTACTTAAATTTTGCAAACATTATTCTGTCGATACAGCATTCAGCACATCAAAAACATCCACCTCTGTGTTAAAAAGAACAAACAATTTTTTGCGATATTTTAAAATAAAAGTAATATTTGTTTCACTTCAGATTAATTAAAATTTAAATCAGCAAGCGTTTTCTCAAATAACGTTTCAGAAAAGTAAATTTTATTTTTTAAAGATTTTTAAATAAAGACAATTATGTTGTGTTGACAGATTTGTCAATATAGACGATTTTATCGATTTTAATGATAAAAAACTGATTCCCATCAATTTAAAATAGTTTCTGAATATAGCAAAAGTATGTTTTTATTGAAATATATATATATATATATATATATATATATATATATATATATAGTGGGGGAGGGTTATACAAATTTTAATTTATTGTATTTCCAACTAATGAATAAACAAACTTTTCATATAATTAACTGTACACAAATGCATAATAACTAAATATGTATAGGAGCAAAAAAATATATATCTAATAGAAATAAATCCCATTTATCCATTTTAATCGGGGAAAAATACAATTTGTACAATTCAAATTTCAGTTCTTAAATCTTTTAAATTGTTTTAATACTCTAGATTATTCAAGGGGAATATTCTAGAAAGTTCCAGTAATGTTATCAATAGTTATTTTTAGTCTAAAAAATGCAAACAGAACATTCTGTAATGATATCCGTGCAAGAAGGTTATCATCATGGCAAGAAGTAAAGAATTGACAAATTCGCAAAAAGAACTCATTTTTAATTTCTAGAAAGAATGTAAAAATTACAGGAAAATCTCAGACAACCTGAATATTCCATTTACTACCATTAGTTCAGTCATTGCAAGGTATAAAAAACTCAAAACTGTTGAAAACCAAAGGAGAACAGTTGCCCCAATTTAAGATCTTTTAGGAAATTAATGCCTCATATTAAACAAATTCCAATGGTTACTCGTCAAGAGTTGCAGGATGATTTGCTTTCATCAGGAATCTGTGTCACTAAACGGACAATAAGCAATGAACTTCAATCTAAAGTCACGCTTCCCTCGGAAAACTCCACTCCTATTGAAAAGACACAGAGATGCCAGGTGTAAATTCATTCGTGAACATAAGGATAAGGACAAATCGTATTGAGAAAGAGTATTATTGACAAACAAAACCAAGATTCAGTTGTTTTCATGTAATTCAAGAAATCACATATGGAGGAAAGATGGCGATGCCTTCAAACCAAAGATCACAGTTCCATGGCTTGGGGATGTTTTTCTGCAAAACGTTCTGGCAACAGCAATAGATGGTAGAATGAATGCAGCAGCATATCAAAATCTTTTGGAAGCAAATTTAATGATTTCGATTGAAAATCTTGAACTTCATCCTGATTGGATCTTCCAACAAGATAATGATCCTAAGTACACTGTAAAATCTACGAAGAAATGGCTTGCTGAAAATAATGTAAATATCCTGAAATGGCCAAGTCAGTCTCCAGATTTAAACCCAATCGAGAATCTGTTGCGTTATTTGAAAATGCAAATCCTATCGCGAACTCCAACAGACATCCTGGATCTGAAGACCATATGCGAAGAAGAATGGAACAAAATATTTTTTCACCCATTAAAATGCATAAATGGGATTTATTTCTATTAAATCAATTTTTCTGTTTTTTTAAGCATATTTATTTATTATGCATCTGTGTACAGTTCATTATATGAAAAGTATGATTATTCATTAGTTGGAAATACAATAAATTAAAAACTCTCTCTCTCTCTCTCTCTCTCTCTCTCTCTATATATATATATATATATATATATACCGGGTGCGATGGAAAAATTGTCGTCTAAGTTACGCAAAAATGGAAATGACACTGACATCACATTTTAACAGATATATTTCCCAAAATTACACAAAATTATCTTAAAATACTAAAGAGTGAATTTATTCAATAAAATCGCCTTTGCTTTCAACCACGGCCTCCAGACGACTTCGGAATCATCTACAACTCTTCTAGATGGTCTCCTTGTTTCAATTGGTGATTGCTGCCATAATCCTTGCGTTCAGTTCATCTTTGGTGCTACAAGGAGTTTTGTTGGTATCTCGTTCAACTGTACCCCACACATAATAATCAAGGGTGTTGCACTCAGGAGAGTTAGGTAGCCAGATATAAAGGCTGGTGTGGTCACAGAGAAATTGTCTCACAGCCATGACCTGATACGCCTGCTTGTGTAGCATGGCGCAGAGTCGTGTTGCTAAACATTGGTTCTTCCAGCAGTCACCCTCTTAACCCAGGGCAGGAGTGCTTTCTCAAGGCACTTGGTGTAGGCCTACGTGTTGAGTATGAGGCCTTGTGGGAAGATAAATGGAGGCATAACGTTACCATCACTAGTGATCACTTCAAACACCTTCTTAATCACCATTAGACTCATTCAACTCTTTCCGAATCCTCAGCACTATTTACAGATTGACACCCAAATACCCTGAAATGTTCGTATTGGAGCTTTCGGCGCGAATGTAAAGCAGTACAGCATGCCGTTTCCAAATTTCTACCGGAGCAAATTGCGTCATGGTGATTTTTTTCTCACGGACGGTGCCCAACTGACCCTACTATACTGTACAGTCGACAAAATCAAGAAATAAACGACGGTCATGCGCAAAATTCAAATTATATTATGGCGACAATTTAATAATCTCAGCCTATATATATATATATATATATATATATATATATATATATATATATATATATATATATATGCATGCTACTAACAAGCAGAATTTTTTTTCTCCTGATGATGTCCATGCTGGCCGAAACTATTGAAATAAAAAACTGAAGAATATTAATATGCAATCCAGTGTGTGAAGATTCTAATTTTTAAATATTTTTATTGTTTCAATATATATATATATATATATATATATATATATATATTTTTAGATTTTATTTTTATATTTTTTATTGTTCAATATATATATGCATATTGAACAATAAAAATATTAAAAAATTAAAACCTTCACACACTATATATATATATATATATATATATATATATATATATATATATAAAAACACACATATATCTATAAAACACACACACACACACATATATAAAACACACACATATATATATATAAAAACACACACATATATATAAACACACACACATATATATATATATATATATATAAAAACACATATATATATATATATAAACACACACATATATATATATATATAACATATATATATATGTAAACACACACACACACATATATATATATATATATATATATATATAAAACACATATATATATAAACACACACACACACATATATATATGTATAAAACATATATATATAAACACACACACACACACACACACATATATATATATAAAATACATATATATATATATAAACACACACACATATATATATATATATATATATATATATATATATATATATATATATATATATATATATATATATATATATATATATTAAAAAGAAGAGGGGTGCCGCAAACGTTTTGGTTGTAATGTATTTATTGAGAAAAAATATTATACTTTGTTTTACATAATTTCACGACACGTGTTTCTGGTCTGGTCTCGCAACCGTCTTCAGGTGAAAGTGGAGATTTTTACATATTATTAAAAATAATTAATTTTTCCTCATGTTCAATGTGGAATATTCTCGATATGAGACATTCTGTTTGTGTGTTGGCAATCCGAATTTTCTTTCTAGAATTGTCAATGAAGAGTTCTGCGTGAAGGGTCATAAAACAATTAAGATTAATTAAAAACTTAAACTGCAACTCCAAAAATGTAGTTTATGCACTTAAATGCACAAAATGTAAGAAGTCATATATAGGCATCAGCCAACAACTGAACAACAGGGTCTCCCTACACAAAAGCAATATAAAATTGACAGACAACAGAAAACTTTTTGTATCACAACACATTTTCAAATGTAACTAGGGTAAGTTTAATATCATGCCGATATATCAAACAGACAATTACTCGTATCTACAAATACAGGAAAAAACTTTATAGACAAATTCAAACCCGAACTGAATAGATCAATAACCCCCCCCACAAAAAAACAAAAAAACATGCACACAGGGTGACCAAATACAATGATCGCTCACATACATGGACGCACACTCATATACGGGAGACACGAGGAGATATATATATGTGTACACATACATACATTTATGTATGTATATGCGGATGTTGACAACTTAAGAAGTACGTGTGTGTGTGTGTGTGTGTGTGTGTATGTATGTGTGTGTGTGTGTGTGTGTGTGTGTACTGGTTCCATGTAGCTTGGGAAATATGTGTATATGTGTGTGTGTACTGACTACTTGTGGTGGGATAGTGTGTATGTGCGTATGTGTGTGTATGCATGTATAAGTACAAATAAGTTTACGAATTCCTCGTAGTAAGGGAAATATACGCACGCATATATACACGCATGCTGACAGGAACACGCCAAAATAGAAACAGATCCAAAAGAGCACATAGAGGTCACTAAAACATTAAAAGATTAAATGCCGATAACTACTCGCTGGACAAACCTTAATTGTTTTATGACCCTTCACGCAGAACTCTTCATTGACAATTCTAGAAAGAAAATTCGATTGCCAACACACAAACAGAATGTCTCATATCGAGAATATTCCACATTGAACATGAAGAAAAATTAATTATTTTTAATAATATGTAAAAAATCTCCACTTTCACCTGAAGACGGTTGCGAGACCAGACCAGAAACACGTGTCGTGAAATTATGTAAAACAAAGTATAATATTTTTTTCAATAAATCCACATTACAACCAAAAACGTTTGCGGCACCCTCTTCTTTTTAATATACATACTTTTCTCTCGTTGGAACCACTACAACATATTTTTTATATATATATATATATATATATATATAAAACACACATATATATATATATAAACACACACACACACACACACACATATATATATGTATAAAACACTTATATATATATATAAACACACATACACCCCCCCACACACACGCATATATATATATATATATATATATATATATATATATATATATATAAAAACATTGCTCGTCACATGGGTGTTTAGTCAAAAATAAATAGAAGAAACTAATTAATGGTGTCCAAGTTCGTTTGACACAAAGAATACTAGAAGCTTTTTTCTTTGGGTATCCAGCACTTTAGTTTTTATCTCCTTACACGGAATAATGTCTCTGCCTCTTTATCTCAGCACATTTTAGCAGTATAAGAGTTTGAGGGGAATCTTGTTTGAAATCAAGAGTTCTCCTTTTTAAAGCGAACCTTTAGTGTCAACACTCCCTTAAAAAATATCCGACTGCCGTTCCTTGCCCATTGAAGGAAACTCGATTTTTAGTTGTTCGAATCTCTCAAGTCATGTGATACTCGGAAGATGTCCGATTAGTAACAAATTGAAAGTCATTCGCTTTTCGCTTTAATTATTGGCAGTCTCTCTTTATTTCTTCTTTTAATACTTGAAAGATCTCTTGTGTATATTTGTAATCTTAGTCAACACCGATGATGAGAAACTCTCAGAGGCGAGAAAAGTGTGTGGGAGAGTGAAAATCTTAACTTCGAGGATTAAAAGGTATTTGTTAGTGGGGGTTGAATACGAAAGAAAAATGAAAGGTGAACACACACACACACACACACACACACAAAACACACACAGACAAACACACAGAGAAACACAAGCACAAACACACACACACACACACACACACACACACACACACACACACACACACACACAAAACACACACACACAAAGCAGGAGGTAATCTGATGCCGTAAGAGTTGAAAAATGATTTAATGCTATGAAAAAGAAAAAAAAAGAGTAATATATTTGTAAAAAGAGTTTGAAACGTTTGCAAGGAAAAAAAGCGTACGCGGAAATGGTGTAGAAAAAAATCGTAGAGGGTGAAGGTGAAGGCAGATTAATCGATTGAAAGCATATCACAAAGAGTGAGAGAAAGGGAGAGAGAGGGAGAGAGAGGGAGTGAGAGTTGGGAGAGTGAGAAGGAATTAGAGAGAGAGAGAGAGAGGGTGAGAGAGATGATGAGAGTTAGGAGAGTGAGAATGAATTAGCGAGAGAGAAAGCGGGAGATGATGAAATTTAGGAGAGTGAGAATGAATTAGAGAGAGAGAGAGAATGGGAGAGAGACGGTGAGAGTTAGAAGAATGGAAATGAATTAGAGAGAGAGAGAGAGAGAAAGAGGGAGATGGTGAGATTTGGGAGAGTGAGAATGAATTAGAAATATAGTGAGAATTTGAGAGGGATATGGTAACATTTGGGAGAATGAAAATGAATAAAAAAGAGAGAGATGGCGGCGAGAGTTGGGTGAATGACAATTACTTAGATTGTGAGAGAGGGGGAGAGAGGATGATAAACGAGAGTGAGAATAAATCCGTGAGAGACAGCGAGATTTTGTTGAGTGACAATGAATTAGAGAGATAGAGAGATGGAGGGAATTGGGAGAGATGGGGATGAATTAGAGAGAGAGAGGTAGAGAGTAAGATGGTGAGAGTTGGGAGAGTGAAAATAATGTAAAAGAGATAGTGAGAAAGAGAGGGGGGGAGAGAAGATAAGATATAGAAAGAAATACGGTCACAATCGTGAGGCGTCCTTTGATGATCTAACTCATAATATTAGCGATGGTCTGACGGGGAAGATTTTAACCATCATTTTCAATAGGCAGAGACACTATACACATTTTAAAACATAATCCCCCCCACCAAAAAAAAAATTAAGCTCAGATTCGGAATCAGCTTATTCCATTTAGTCCAGCAGAGCATCATTTGTTCGTGTAGTAGAAAACATCTTCCTATATAGCAAAGTTCTTCATATTAAACAAACAAAATAATAATGGCTTTCATAATAACATCATCAATAAGTAAATAACATTCGTTTTTACGGTCAACTAATCAGAGAGACATTCATAATAAAACTGATTTAAACCACAATAAAAAATATATATATATATATAGGGTAGTTATACCACTGAGTAAATAATTATAAGCCCTCTAACATTTACATATATACCAAAATACTCGTAAAAGATAGAAACACCATGATGTGGAAACAACAAAACAAATATTATTTATTATCTGGTTATGTGATGTTAGGAACACGAGAGAAAATAATACTGAGTAAAATTATGAATTTGAGGTCAAATGTAGATCAAATATAGATCAGAATCCGACAGAAGGATAAGATAAAGAATAAACATTGTAGATACAGTTTTTATCGTGTGTTTTTTATTATTTTTTTTTTTTTTTATAGATGTGTGTAAGGAGTGTTATGAAAATTTAGTTAGAAAATATCTGGGATTTTCTTACCTGGAATCTTTGTTAAGTGCTAAAAGATAAATTTTACTGCATGGCCTGAAAAAGGAACCGAAACTTTCGCTGGCGCACGTATTGACCACCTGTCCGTGTGAACTGCTTGTCCGTTAGTGAGAGTATCACGTGCTTGTGTGTGTATAGGAGAAAAGTGGGGTCGATTCTCATTTATTTAGAATGAGTGAATTAATCATAATTATAATTGTTATAATTGTTTTATCATAATTATTTTTGACGCTATAAATAATTTTTATTTATCTATTTTATATGGACCCGGCAAATACTATTAACTAATTTTACTGTAACCAGATTCACTTTAATTATATAACATGAAAAAATCAATAAAGAAATATAATCCATAAATACATAACATCAGTAACAGACAGTAAAAAAAAGCAAGATTTATAATATACTGCAAAACATTCAAGGTTTTTAGCTTCATATTTATAAACAATACTGAACATTGACTTGAACAGGTTAAAGTACCGTAATTCCCTATGTATAATACGCCTTCATCTATAATACGCACACCTAAAATTGTGCTGAAAGTGCGGGAAAAGGCTTTTACTCATGCATAATACGCACCCCGTGTCTGGTAATCAAACCCTGTAAATTGTACCTCTACAATTTCATTGCGGCCAGCGTTTCCTACTCTTATTTAAAAAAATGGTTTTAAACATAGAATAATATTATTCTAATTTAGTTTTATGGTAATTCTTATTTCAATTTACGGCAATATTTTTAAAGATTTATTTATATCTATGCATAATACGCACTCCTGATTTTGCTTATTTTTTTTTTTTAGAAAAATTGCGTATTATACATGGGGAATTACGGTATGTGTTTTTCAGTTTGGACAGCAGAACAAACAATATATACTCATAGATTCCGAACGAATGTTACTGATACATGTCCTCTTAAAATCAGTATTTAATATTTATATTGACTCTGTTTAATATTGTTTGCCTCAGGGAGAAATATATTGTAGTGCTAGGAACATTGTCTTGCGAGAATCTTTCAAATGGTAAGAACTTGTAAGCCTCGAAAACCTGCAATCGAAATTCTAGGTGTTGAAAGTTAAAAGATATTTATGTATGTAGAAAGAATGTTATTATTCTGTGATGGAGTTATGGCTCTCTCGTGGCTGAGGTTGTTGTGCATATGTCAAAGGTCAGTGTTCGAGCTCAGGCAAAAAGTTGGAGTTTTGAATGCTGATTTTCAAGATAGACATGAAGAGAGTCAGACCCTAACCTACTTGAAGGATTGGACCAACACGTGTGTAAATTTGCGAAGTAGAATTTGCCAGAAGAAAAAAAAAGAAGTAAAAATGTAGATGAAACTAAAAAAGGAAAAAAGAAAAAAGATGATAAAAAGAAAAGAAATGAATGAATGAAAAGAAAAAGAAAAAGAAGAGAAATGAATGAATGAAAAGAAAAAGAAAAAGAAATTTCCAGCATCCAATCAAAATAAATGTTATTTTTATTTCTTCTCGTTTTCGATTTACTCCAATTCACTCGGTCCAGTTTACTGTTTTCGTTTCCATTTTTAAACAGTCTTTATTTTTTCCCGCTTGACTTCCATTTGTTATGTATTTTTCTTTTCTGCAAAAAAAAGAAAAGAAATTGAATGAAAAACATTTTTGAAAGGCTATACCCAAACATTAACAAAGATGTCATCACGTCCATGCTGTCACATCTTAAGAAGGAACACTGCAAACTCCCCACTAAAAAACAACGAAAAAAAAAAACAAAAACAAAAAAAGCAATTAAGAAATAATCGTTAAAGAAAGAAATACGAAGTGAATAAGGAATAATAACAGTTGAAAAATAATTATACGTTGCTATATTTGCGTTAATCTACCTTATCAGGCGCCTAAGAAAGAGTTATTTTGATTCTAACGTCTTGTAAATACAAATGGCGTCTTGTTTTCACAGTGTATGGAAAAAAACGTGGAAGTTATTGATATAAATATGCTGTCATACTACTAAACTACAACATTGCAATACATTAACACGCATATATAAATACACACACACACATATATATATATATTACTATGAATCATTCATACAAAAAGTAGATTAGTAAAGTTAATGATATAAAATGGCGAAATCCCTTCGCTAACAAAATTTTAAATGTGCATTAACCTACAAATCAGTCGACCTTGTTTTTAAAATGATAAGCTGTATAAGGTCTTTGTTTAATACGCAAGTACTTTCGACTGTACATTTAGTCATCTTCATTTGTCATTTGTTAGCGAAGGGATTTCACCATTTTATATCATTAACTTTACTAATCTACTTTTTGTATGAATGATTCATTGCAATATAAATTGAACTGCACCACATATTTGATATATATATATATATATATATATATATATATATATATATATATATGTGTGTGTGTGTGTGTGTATGTGTGTGTGTGTGTGTGTATATATAATTTATATATATAATATATATATATATATAATATATATATGTATATATATTCACACATGCGCACGAAACGAGAGACGCGGGTAGTTTCCAAAGTTTTGAAAGAATATTTTTGGAAGAATTTTTTTCACAATCTAGCCGAAATCAAAAAATGAATTCTTTCAAAAAATATTCTTCCAAAATTTGGAAACTACCTGCATGTCTCGTTTTGTGTGTAGACGTAACAACGTTAACATAACAATGCCCAGTCTGATGAAATCCTAATGGATGAAACGCATCACCTAAAAAAAACAAAACATTTCCACTTTGTCATATATTTCTAAATATATATATAGTCACCCATAGACAAACTGAATCAGTGTGGTTAGATATACAATTGTTTCAAGCCGGGATCGAAACCCGGAATCAGTCACAGACTCCACCCCAAGCTATCGTCGCACGGCAGAGAGAAAAGGAAATTTTAACGATTTACTATACGAAAGACGTTAGTGGCTAGAAGAACTCGATTCTAGTTGAAGAGCATTGCATATATATATATATATATATATATATATATATATATATATATATATATATATATATATATATATATATATATATATATATATATATATATATATACTCTCTCGTTGAATTCGACTATGAGGGTCAAGCAGATCAGTTCCCAGGAAAACTGACAGCCTGACAACAACACATGAGATTTGATTATAGTGGTGAAGGTTTGTGCAGGACCATCCACACTTTTGAAGGGCCGAATACAGAGACCTGGTGCACTAAGTGTCACAAGGTCCCCAAACGACCCTCCACAGGTTTTGAATTCAGAGTTGTTCTTCTCCCTAGACCAATTGCCATCCAAGGCTATAGAACCCAGTCTGTCCTGCTATTTACCCATAGCTGGAGGGAGAAGAAAAGGATTCACACCTTTCCAACGTAAGTGAATGTAATGTAATATATATATATATATATATATATATATATATATATATATATATATATATATATATATATATATATATCAGGTCATCCCATAAGTTCTGTCCGAATTTTAACTTTTTGTTAAAATGAACGAAATTTAAAGAGTATTTTATAATGTCTAATGGAGTTGTACATTAATTTTTATATTTAGATGCATTTAAACTGATCAAATTTTATTTCAGAGAACAATAAAATTATATTTTGTTTGATTAAAACCCTGCTAACATGGAAGTACCCAAGAATCATTTGAGGCACATAATGCTTTATGAGTTCAAGAAAGGAAACTCAGCAGCCGAAGCGGCTAGAAACATTCACTCAGTTTATGGAGAGGAATGTGTGAATGAAAGAACTTGCAGAAGATGGTTTGCAAAATTCAGAGGTGGAGATTTCACCCTTGAATATGAAGATCGAACCGGACGTCCAGTTGAGTTTGATGAAAAGCTTCTTGAAGGAGCCCTTGAAGAAAATTCTGTTTTATCAGTTGAGGAATTGGCAGTGGTTCTCAGTTCAAACCATACAACTGTTCATCGTCATCTTCAACAACTTGAAAAAGTTCCTAAACTTGGAAAATGGGTGCCTCATGAATTGTCTGAAAACAACCTCAAATCCTGAGTTGACATCTGCTCTTCTCTCCATTCTCAAACTTGTTTCCCCTTTTGATAGATTTGTGACTGGCGACGAAAAATGGGTCTTTTATCGAAATGTTAAGCGTCGTAGACAGTGGCTTGGTAAAGGGGAAGGACCCCAACCACAGCTTTTTTTCAATCTGGTGGGATCGCCAAGGAATAATCCACTTTGAATTCTTACCACCTAATGCAACAATTAATGCTCAAATATACTGTCAGCAATTAGAGCGTTTGAACCAAGCTTTGAGGAAAAAAGACCTGCTCTAGTGAATCGAAAAGGGGTGATGTTTCATCAGGACACAACAAGAATCACGTTACAAAAGATCGAAGAACTTGGTTGGGAGAAAATTCCTCATCCACCTTATTCTCCCGATCTTGCTCCTTCAGACTACCATTTGTTTCGTAGCTTACAGAATCATTTGGAAGAAACAGCATTTGTAACACAGGAAGAGGTTAAAACTGACATTTTTGAGTTCTTCGAATCAAAGCCAAAAGAATTTTACAGTAATGGAATTAGTAAGCTTGTTAATAGATGGAAGGAAATCATAGATAATCAGGGAAAATACATTGTTGATTGAATCTGTAATTAAATGTAACATTTGGTCACTTGTTTCTTTATTCAAAATTCGGACAGAACTTATGGGATGACCTGATATATATATATATATATATATATATATATATATATATATATATATATATATATATATCATTATTTAAATATGATTCCAAATCAGGACATAAGTCTCATGTTTCAAAACAAGAGCCGAAAACTAGTTGAATTAAATTGAGTTAAAATAAGCTCTGTTCCATCTTCAAGCGAAATTTTTTTTGAATAACGTATTTTAACTCAATTTAATTCAAATAATTATATATTGAAGTTTTCGGCTCGTGTTTTGAAACATGAGACTTTATGTCTCGATTTGAAATCATATTTTAAATAAATAATTATATTTATGCTCTACTTTTGTATCGAGCACTATTTTTAAAATAATAACTAAAATACTAAGGGACTTTGGATTATTTACCTAACCAGTTCCTTCTTATTTTCTATATATTTTCACACACACACACACACACACACACACACACACACACACACACACACACACACACATATATATATATATATATATATATACACGAAGGAATACATATACCCCCCATATATATATATATATATATATATATATATATAAGACCAACGAGTAGCGCGAAATATTCAAAATCGACGTATGTCAGTAGAATTTCACTTATTTTGTATATTGAGTATACAACCATGTCAATTTTTAGACTGATTTTAAATTATCATTTCATGTTTATTAAAGTTAAATAAACTTCGATTTTGAAGCGTAAATCAGGTAACAGAGTGATTTCGTTACATTGTGACCCTCTATCTTTTTGCCCCATCGGTGGAGTAAAAAGTAACATTTTACAATTTTTATTTCTTTTTACGTTAAACCCATAAATTGAAAAGATATCCAGAATAGATACTCATAATAATGTCCACTTAACTCTAATGTTCATGTCCAACTTAAATAATTGTGTCTGTCTTTAATTATATGGTCGATATGGTATTTGAAAAAAGGTGTTAATTTATGTCCCGCTTTACCCTACGCACAGGCATGCACAAGTACATACGTGTGTGTAAATGCTTTCACATATATATGTGTGTACATATGTGCGTGTGTATATACAGCCTCTTTTGTACGTATATATACATATCCATGAGCGTATGTTTGGGCAAATTAGTATATGTGTATATTCATGGACTCTGTATATGCCTACTTGGGCGTGTGTGGACCTGCTTACATGTTTATGTGGGTGTGTATATATATATATGTATTACTTCGTATTTCTGTACACGTGTGTGCATATTTGTATGCCTGTGAACGTACGTGTACTTTTGCCATCAACCAAGCGCTTCCATTTTCATAATTTCGTTCAACAACAAAGCACAAAAAAGCGTTTGTCATTTTTGGAAATAAGTTTTTTTTTTCTTTTGCTTTATCATTTGTGTTTCTAAAGGCGGAACAGAAAGAAGCTGACGTTGCAGATGGAAGATGACAGCCTTAAAAAAACACGAAGGTAATTTTCATCATGTCTACAATTAATAGCCTACTTATCTATTATAGAGTAAAGATCGGCTAACAATTACCGACCCCTCATATCATAACAAGTGTGTAACACTTAACCAATGGCACCATCTGATCACAATCAATGCCTTCGACGTTGTCTCAAGATTTTTTTTTTATTACTTTTTACAGTTTTTCTATAGCATCTTTCCATTAAATTCTATTGTTCTGAACCGTTACACGTTTTTTTCGTCTTTTCTATCATCGCAAATCAAGCTTCTTCTGTTGTTCTCTTTTATCTATCTACTCTTTCACCCTCAGAAGCCTCTTCTTCTCCTTCTTTTCCACCTCCTCTTCTTCTTCTTCTTTTTCTCCTCCTCCTCTTCTTCTTCTTCTCCTCCTCCTCTTCTTCTTCTTCTTCTCCTGCTCCTCCTCCTCCTCTTCTTCTGCCCTTTCTCTTCATTTTCTTCTGCTCCTCCTCCTCTTCTTCTGCCCTTTCTCTTCATTTTCTTCTGCTCCTCCTCCTCTTCTTCTCCTCCTCGTGTTCTCCTCTTCTTCTTCTTCTTCTTCTTCTTGTGTTCTCCTCCACCTCCTCCTCCTTCTCTTCTTCTTCTTCTGCTCCTCCTCTTCTTCTCCTCGTGTTCTCCTCCTCCTCCTCTTCTTCTCCTCGTGTTCTCCTCCACCTCCTCCTCCTCCTCTTCTTCTTCTGCTCCTTCTCCTGCTCCTCCTCTTCTTCTTCTACTCCTCCTCCTCTTCTTCTCTTCTTCTCCTTCTCGTGTTCTCCTCCACCTTCTTCTACTACTTCTCCTCCTCCTCTTCTTCCTCTGCTCCTCCTCCTCCGCCTCCTCTCCTCTCCCTCCTCCTCGTGTTCTCCTCCCCCTCCTCTTCCTCCTCCTCTTCTTCTTCACCAACACCTTTTTTATTTATTATTTCATCTTTCTTCTACATGACACCTCTCCTTAATTGCCCTCATTTTCTTTCATTCTTTTTTCTATCAACACCATTATCCACTTTCATTTTTCTTAATTTCTCTCTATCCCCCTTTTCCTTCATTTTTTTTTTTTATCTTTTTATTCTTTCTTTTTGTTATTATAACCTACCTACCCCCTTACCTTTTCATTTCTTATTTTTTTCTTTCTGGTCTCCATTTTTACCTGCTCTTTTTTCTCTTTCTTCGCCATTTTGTTTTTGAGGTTAGCCATATTTTCCTTTCATTTCCCACGAGATGTTTTTGTCAAGATTGTCACCATTTAGTGTTCAAGTAAAGCAGGCGACTTCTACTTGTGCAAGTAAAAATTACTTCATATTTCTTTCGTTGTCTGTTATTAGGAGGAACTACCTAGCCAGAATTGTTTCTCTCTTTTTGTTATCGTAGACAAGAAGGCCCCAGTGTGACGCGAATGAAAAGCCGTCTGCCAATGTTGCACGCGTCTTTGCCAATTCGGACGATTCGGAGATTCTCAAACAATGAAAAGCAACTAAGTCAGCTGGTTATCATGTTTTTTTTTATAAAAAAGTTTTGCCATTGTTTTGTTTTTAGTAAAAAAAAATTATTGCTAGATTTCAGGTGAAACAATTTGGCATTAGATTACTTTAACACGTTTCCTCTAAGCAAAATTTGCTTAGAATTCCACGGTTTTTCGACATGTCGGATCCAAAATATGTGAAGGAATGTAATTTAGTTGAGGGTGAATGTAAAATGTATTGTTTATGGCAAGATAAATAGGTTGTCACAGTCTGCTCCTATCTCTGTTAATTTACATCTAACATAGCTTTGAAAATCAGCATTTGAGACATTGACTTTTATGTGAGTTTGAACACTGATCTCCGATGGCAAAATATGAAACTATTTCAACTCAAAAGTAAACATTCGATTATTCAAATTTTCTTTACATATGTATGTGATGGACTCTCTGGTCGATTTTAGTCCTGCTTGAGTAACTTGCAGCGAAGATCATGTAGCGTACACGTATAGGGGTTAAAATCCTGAATGGCAAATAAGTGTGCTGCCTCTTTTCTTCTGGCTCGTGTCTCGCGGAGATGATTGATGGACGTGGATCTGTGCTGTTGGATTCCAGTGCAACATCGTCTCCGATATTCAACTCTCCTATTGCCTATCGCCTCAAGCGATCTATATGGAATATTGACGGCTGTAAGGTTATTTTTCAGTTTGTCATTGTATCTTAACCATGGTCTTTCAAAGTTTCGCTGACCATGCGATAGTTGGCTGTACATCAGGACCTTCGGTATGGGGTCATCATCCACCCTGACTACATGACCAACCCAGCACAATTTCGATGTCATGAGGAAGCCCGCTATAACATCAAAGTTTTTCATGGTAAACGGGTCCGAATTTGGCATTTTCTCGCGGAGAGATATCCCACAGATTGCCCTGTATGCACACACACACACACACACACACACACACACACACACACACACACACACACATATATATATATATATACATATAGAAATAAGAAATAATGATTGATTAAAAACGGGCCTCGGTGACGAAGAAGAAACTAAATAGACTCGATATAGCGCCGCTACTCACAAATTCCGTGGTGATACTCATCCAAGTATTTATAACCCAACGGATATGAATACTTGGAATCCATTTCAGAAAAGGCTAAGTTAATTTCTTGCTTTTGAGCCATTCTGAAAATGAAATGAGGATTTGCCTTTAATTCGATACAATAAACGCTGGGAAAATATATTAACAACTTTCGACTCGAACAAAGAATTTTAAAGCAAAGATACCAGAATAAATATATATTAACGACTTTATGAATGGAGACAAGATCCATTGCCGTAGTAGCGAAAGACCACTAATTGCTTCACCTTTTAAGTGGCAATATAACGTTTTTTTAAAGTCATTCATTTTCTTTCTTCTTTAATCACGAGAAACGCCAGCTTAGGGAAAAAGTACGAAGTTACTATATATATATATATATATATATATACACAAGTATATAATTGGTGTATACGGAATGAATTTTTATGTTATAATGAATGTTTATGTTATAAATTTTTAAATAAATAATTATATATATATATATATATATATATATATATATATATATATATATATATATATATATATATATAGCGTATATTTTGGCAGCATATTTTCATTAAGATATGTCTCATTCAACTATTTAAACAAGTCTTACCTTTCCCAAGGGTATTTGCACGAATCCATTACATTCCCTGTATACGTGCTAATAACCTTGGGAAATGAAAGAATCCTCCTCTTCTCCCGCCAGCTATGGGCAAATAGCAGGACAGACCGTGTTCTATAGCCTTGGATGGCAACTGGTCTACCGCAGAAAGAAATGGCAACCTACTGCGGGAAAAATCTGAACGTCAGTCATGTATCGAAAGATACATGATCGCCTAAGCGTGTATCACGTATGTCATATAACTGACTGACTTGTCTACTTATTCATAATAGGATCCTCTCATATTTACGGACGGGTTTCTTAGTATCCTTATTAAAGGAACAAAGAAAATTATCATGTTGATTTATATCTATTTTCATTACAAGTACTTTCGACATTAGTATAATGTCATCTTCAGGGTCTTGTCTTTTTCAAAATTGCTGTGTTCATCTGAAAACTAAATTTTTTCATTCACATATGTGAAGTGAAAAATGTTAAACTTACGCACTATACAATTTTTTCATTTTTATGATGTAAACATACACGTGCAGTAACATCAATGGAGGTGACTAAGTTATTGAAATTTCTAACTATTTTTAAAAACATCTATTTAAAGTTATTAGTTATAACCTAGATATTTTAAACTATCTGCTGTAAACATGTTAAAACATTTGTACAATATTCATAATTAATTTTATTAAGGGTTGGTTTCAGTTTTTTTTTTATAATATAGATAGCTTCAAGAATTTTTAGTTTATGTTTATTATTGCCCTGAAAAAGTATAGATGTATTTTCGACAAGAATTTTTCTAAATATCGAATATGGACATGCATGCTGTTGTAAATGTTGAGAGATGTTAGTTGCATTATTAAAATGAAACGCAACCTTCTAGACAACGTAGTTGTGGCGTGACCAACATATATATAATTTTTTCTGTTGGCGATATAATCTCCCAAGGGACATTTAAATTTATATAAAATGTTTTTTGCAATACGTTAATTGGTGGGGAGTAGTCATTACGAATGATTAAATTTGATATATTGAATTTAGTATAGTATATAATTAATATTATTTTTTTTTACTAGGATCTGTGGTGTATATATTAATATTATTATTTTTTTAATGATATTTTCATCCTGTTTATAATTAGGATATACTTGATTGCGATATAAAATATTAATATGTAATTTGAGGAAGTATTCTATTTGCTTTATATTGAACATTCTAATAGAACATCTTATTTGTTCGTCGACAATATAGGGAAGTTATTAATAAGAGTTTGTTTTATATTTTTTAGTTCACTGTAGAAAATCTGTTTTGTAGATGAGTTAATTTTTGTACGGTTTATTGTTTTTTTTTATAATAACTATTTTATAGTAATTTGGGCATTCACTCATAAGAGTGAAGAGTGCACAAATTCATGCTAGTAGGTTTTTTTTATATGGGGAGATAGTCAATTTATTACTATTAGTGTTTATTAATATATCTAGACACGGAATTTTATTATTAAGTTTGTATGTACAGAATTATTTTGGAATTGTTTTTGGAGTTAATATATTTCATCTATATTCTTGACTAAGATAAGGATATCATGGACATATCATAGGTAAATGGAATTTGTTTTTTAATTTAATAAATATATTATTTTCGAGACTAGACATATAAAAGTGACTAAAAGTTGGATCAAGAACTGAACCCATAGAAATATTATTTTTGTGAACGTAGATATCAATGTTGATTGAGTGTTGGCTGTTTCTTTTTTTATTATCAATGATTCCATTATTGTTAGCCTTTTTTAATATGTAAATAAGGTTATTATAGTTGTATTTTCAACGAGTATGTTGCAGATGGAATTTGGTAGGTTTTCGGGTATATTTAAATGAGTCCTAATTGAGCTATAGTCACAGAGATGTAACGAGAATCTTCTTGATAGACATGCAGTGGTATGTCAATATTATTCAAGAATTTGATTGGATCAGGAACACAATTCCTTAAAGGATATATGAATTCATAAATGATATTGGTTCTCTGTAATTTAAATCTTGCAGGTTTAGTTATTTTTGACGATAAGGTTAGCTGTTTTAAAGTTTTTTTTTAGTAAATAATTTAATTTTCTTGTTTTTGTCAACTAGAGTTGTGTATTTCTTTATAGATATCCAAGGGAAAATTAATCCTGCTTATCGTTAACGTGTATTTGATTTCTATAGAAAATGTTAATGTCATTGTTTTTATCTTTATGTTCAGTATTGCTATTGGTTGCCTTAGAAAGGAAAAGTCTAACTTGGTGATCTATGAAGTAATCCAGAAAACCGTTATTAGCTAGCATCTGTTTCACGTTGTTGAGCGGAAGAGAAAATGAATTCTCATGCTCTCTTTTGAGGAATTTTTTTATAACGTCTATTTTATATCTAAGGAGATTCAATCGTAAATTAAGGTGGTAAGAGTTTGTACTTGCAGGTTTTTTGTATAACGAAGTAGTGAATGTGTTATTAATAAATTCTAGAAGAATGTCTAAGAATGGAAGGTTATTTTTTGTTCATAGGTTTTTTGTTCATCTTTTTTTCCCTTCAGTTAAAATAAAATTTCGTCTACATAGCAGACATATATTTTAGGTTTAGAAACTTTTTTTAAATACTTCGTTTTCGGGATGAGACATTTAGTAGTTTGAGAAGCACGGTCCAAGTGGATTTCCTATACTAACTCCGTTAGTTTGGCTATAAATATTGCCCTACCATTTGGCGACAAGCCGGCGTTAAATGCAAAACGACCTTCTGAAATAACATTAACAATTTTACGCTAGAGATTGCAAAGAACTGATAAGAAATGTATATTGTGTTTCGTGAATTCGCAACAGCGAAAAGGAAAGATGGCTGTTTATACTTACGCTTACCAACTCACTGGAACTCTTACTTTCCTATACCCTCTTTTTGCTTTGCATCCACTGACCGGTATACCAATTCCTATCCATATCAAATCCAACAGTCGTTTTCCTACTATCGGATAAGCAGTTCGTTAACGGGTCGTTAACATGTGCATCAACGAAAATTTTGTCTCCTTTTCCTTTTCAGGTCGTAATAGTAACATTTACTTTTTAGCACTCAATATAAATTCGAGGTAAGAAAACCTTAGATATTTCTTATATTCTGCTAACCCAATTATCTGGACACTTATTATACACATCTATAAAAAGCACACGACAAACACTGTATACATTTTGTTTATTCTTTATCTTATCATTCTGTCGGATTCCTATTCATATTTGATCTACATTTGATCCCAAACTTACAATTTTACTCAGTATTACCGTCTCTCGTTTCTCAAGCATCATATAACAACCACATAACAAATAATATTTTGTTTTTTCCACGTCTTGCTGTTTCTTATTTTTTATGAGTATTTTTGTGCAAGTCTGATTACATTACAGACATTACGTCTGCTTATTTTTAACATAATCCGTACATACTCACGAATATTAAGTTATCATTAGTTACTTCAATCTGCCTTTTCACAAGACCATGTTTAAATATTCATGAGCATGAACGGATTATGTTAAAAATAAGCAGACGTAATGTCTGTAATTTATTTAATCAGACTTGCATAAAAATACTCATAAAAATGAGAAACAGGAAGAGGTGGAAATACAAAATGAGTATATCTAATTTATTTAATCAGACATGCCTAAAATAGAATTTGCTGCCTAAATACACAAATTTTAGAGTTTATATATATATATATATATATATATATATATATATATATCATACTTATTATAAAACTCAGGTTGTGTGTGTGTGTGTGTGTGTGTGTGTGTGTGTTCGTTTATATATTGGATCGGATTTCCTACATTTTTCAACCGATTTCAACAAAACTTCACAGGACTACGTAAAATTACCTTGCGGTAGTTCTGACAGTGTCAAAAATTGGAAAAACAATTGTTTTTGCACGAAATCAATTTGAAAACACGATTAAGAGGCATCGCTGTCGCAAGAATGAGGACAAGGGGGACAACTCATATCCAGTTCTACTAATTATAAAACCCAGGTTGTGTGTGTATGTGTGTTCGTTTATATATGGGATCGGTTTTCCTACATTTTTCAACCGATTTCAACAAAACTTCACTTTTTTTTGGCAGGTAGTGTTTCTTATTGTTTTGCACACTTTTTTCTTTATTTTTACATTCAGAATGCTCTAAAAATTCCATTTACAAGACAATTGTTTATAATAAAATTCTATTCAATCGGTAGACTCATAACGATTGAAAACAATGTTTTTGTTTGAGTTTGGGTTTGACCTATTCGTAAAAAAAAAAACAAAAAAAAACAAAACTAATTAAGACATGCCTGTCCGTCAACCTTAAACAATAATCTTTGTCAATTTTATTTTTCAGTTTTTATGATGGTCGATACTTGATCTATCTCTTACTGTTACATCCCCGGGCAACGCCGGGCTCTACTGCTAGTATATATGTAAATGTTACGGTGTTTAGCATTATTTACTCGGAGTTATAACTGCCCCACAAAGTGGACTTTTTAGTTGCGCAGGCGTGCAGTAATTTCTTGTGAATATTAGGTTTGCTGGATGGAGGCGGAACCAAGTTTTGTTTATACACAGAGTTACAGTTTATATCGACGGTCTCATCAACTTGGACGTTTGTGATAGCGCTCGGATATACAGAACATTCAGCCCGTATTTACACACTTTATGCCTAGAAAAGACAAACTTATACGAACACAAGAAAAATTGAATAAAGTAAAATTAACCGCAGTACCTTGTCAGTCTCTTTAATGAAACTTATATATATATATATATATATATATATATATATATATATATATATATATATTAATTTCGATTATAGAAGCTGTTCAGCTTATAATTACATGAATCATTCATACAAAAACAAATATAGAGGTTAATGATTTAAATGGCGAGAATACATCTTCAAACAATTTTCAATAAAATAAAACCCCGAACCTAGTATTTGTTGATATGATCCCTGTTTATAAATTCCAGTTTCATAAGGTCTTTTTTTAATTTTTAAAAGACTTTCGTCTGTTCCTAAACAGGGATCCTATCATTCAAATACAGGTTCGGGTGATGATGTAACTTATTGAAATTGTTTGCGAAGATGTATTCTCGCCATTTAAATTATTAACCTCTATATTTGTTTTTGTATGAATGATTCATGTAATATATATATATATATATATATATAGAGAGAGAGAGAGAGAGAGACACACACACATACATACATACAGACAGACAGAGATAGTGGAGGAGAGGGAGATAAATTAAGAGTTGCTGATGTTTTCCATGTTTGCGCCATCTTAGCAAATGTAAAACTTTTATCTATTTGCCTCATAATCGCAAAAGTTGAGAGCCAAATCCTGTTACTTCTTACTAACATATGTTAAAGGTAATTTGTGTATTGCAAGTTCAATTCCGATGTTTGCTCTTCTTGTCGGCACCAATTTTCTCATCACTTTTTCAGTAAACAGTTTTGTTTCTCTTACCTGTAATCAAACCATTCATCACTTCAATAAGCCACTACCCTTGTGTCTTGGAAGACCGTTTTCGCCCGCATGCCTCTAACCAACTTTATACGAAATAAAAGAAAAAAAAGAAGAAAGAAAACGTAAGAAAATTAAGGTCCTGCATGACTTTTATGTCTGCAAACCACGCCAGACACCATGTTCTTTTTTGGCGGCATGCTAACGTAAATATGTCGGGGCTGGTTTAATTTTCACCTCACATTGTAGAGGCGATGTCATCTTCCGGAAATGCTTGTCAAAATTGTGCAACCGTCGCACAGAACATGGCGTCGAAGCGACGCGGAACATATCCGGTTACTCGAAGGAATTTTCTGGCGTTGCTTAAAAAAGAAAAAAAAAAGATAGAAAACAAAAGCCTATCATATTAACAGAGAGTTGAATTAAGTTTTCCAACTTTCTCTACATCAACTAATATTTCAATTAGTTTCTTATATATTTCTCCGTTTTATTTATTCTTATCGTTTCAAACATATTTTCCATCTTTTTCATGACGCCAAATTTTGTCTTTCTCCCTATTTTCGTTTCTCTTTACAGATGCAATTCATTTATTTCTTCTCTCTTCAAATTTGTTCATCCCTTTTTAAAAAATTATTTAATCTTTTCTTTTTTTCTTGGCTTTCTTCTTTATTCTTCTTTATTCTTTTTACATCGACAGCAACGTTTTCATGATGGATTTCTGTTTCTTTTTCTCTCTCAATTCTTCTTTTATAATATCTTACTTTCATTCGTATCCTTATTTCACCTTTGCAACTGGAGAAAAAGGGCGATTTCATTGCAATTTGGACATCTAAACTCGTATTACGTAGAATACGAACAATATAGAATCAACATATACCAATCTTTTATCTCTCTCTCTCTCTCTCTCTCTCTCTCTCTCTCTCTATCTATCTATCTATCTATATATATATATATATATATATATATATATAAATCTATTTAAACTCGGTGGGTGAAAAAACCAGAATAGCACAATTTTTAAATAAATTGACATCCGAGTAAAAATGGGAAAAAGAAAGACCGAGAAACCTCCGAAGAGGGCGAAAGAGATCGTACAGTACCTTAAATTTCTGGTACAAAGAAAAAAAATCAAAATAAAACAGCGAGTAATGAGCTAAAATGAACAGTGCTAAGTTGAGCAAAATTAAAATAAATAAATCCCAATGAGCCAGATACTACCTACCTAGGTTTCATCACCCTGATGATCCCATGTGGTGAAACCTAGGTCTCATTAGGATTTATTATATATATATATATATATATATATATATATATATATATATATATATATATATATAAATTTCAAGAGGATAGAATCCAGGTAGAACTCAATATCCAGGACTGAGTAAGAATATAATATAAAAGGCTCAAACACTAATATTCCATGTTTATAATTTATTACATTGGAATCGTAATCACGATCCAATTCCTCAGACCTACAAAACCAAATTGAAATCGGAAAATATAACTACGGGTATAAAAGACAAAATTTTAGTGAGAGTGTATGTGTGGGAATGGGAAACAAGTGTGAGAGGGAAATGTATGAAAGCTCTAGAGAGAGGGTTTACCAAAAGAAAGAACCCGGAGTTATATTTTCCGATTTCTTATTGAATTTGTAGGTCTGAGGAATTGGATCGTGATTACGATTCCAATGTAATAAATTATAACCATGGAATATTAGTGTTTGAGCCTTTTACATAAAATTATAAACAGGACTAGAACTTGTAAAGCTTGGGATGACCCATGCCCTTTGTGCCTCCATGAGAAACTACAGATTATTAGGTTTCTAAATAATAAAAATCTATTAAACAATAGACATGAGTTAACGGTTTTTTGTCGACATCATCAAATTTACGCATGGAATTAACTAGCTAAAAACAAGCATACAATATAATAACTTTTATAATCCATAGCCCAAATAAATAGTTTAAATACCCTACAAAAAAAGATAACCCTTTATGAAGTCGTCAAAAGACAAATGTTACGGCAGTTTTTATATGCACAAATCCCTTTCATTAAACTAAAATAAAAAAATAAATTAATCTCCACAGACACGTAAACCAGACTAGGCGAAAACATCTTCCGTTTCAAATTTAGACACCCCCACCTTACCCTGACTTGACATCTATGAAAGTAACTCTATACTGATACTTATTATTAACACCCAACACACCCCTAACTATTTTGAACAATTCGCCCTGGCTGTTACCATGAAAATTTTGATTTCAATTATGAATATACTATTAAAACACGTAAATTTCAGAAATAAGTTATTCAAAAAATTTCGCTTGAAGATGGAACAGAACTTACTTTAATTCAATTTAATTTAAACAATTATATTGAAGTTTTCGGCTCTTGTTTTGAAACATGAGACCTGTTATGTCGCGAGTTGGAATCATATTTTTAAATTGATAATTATATATATATATATATATATATATATATATATATATATATCGAGAGATATAAAAGTTCAAATGATTGTTTTTTGAGTTCAACTTTTTGAACACCTCACGCCAGAATTAAATAAACCAAATAGCGTATTTGCAAAACTAAAATCTTCTTTTATTCATCTAACTTCTTCTCCTATCAACTTTTTTTAATACTGAGCACTTTTTCATAAAAATGTGTTCACCTACAAACACGTTAAACTCTAGTATTTTTACTGGTCGACGTGTCTGGTAGGCGTTAACGAAATGTGTTATATATATATATATATATATATATATATATATATATATATATATATATATATATATATTTCAAGGTAATGGATTTTATTTATCAATCGGATACATTTTTATTTATTATTTTTAGTGGATACACATATTTGAGTTGATACTACATTTATTTATTAAACAGTATATTTATTTATCTTCTATGATAATTTCGAGAAAAACTAATTAATAAATTAAATTGAACAAATGAGCGTATACTCTCTTCGAAACCTAAACTTAGGAAGATCACAATATCTACATTAGTCGGACTATTGTCCTCATCTTTGTCGCCATATTTGTCACAACGTTTCGGCCTTTGTACGCTCCGGCCTTCTTCAGGTGGTTGGAATGTCGAAGTGAACCCTTTATTTCGCTCACTGGGGTAGACTGTTTTAGTTCCACGTGCTTTGTTTGATGGATGTCAGTTATCAGTTATCTCCTGCTAATTTTCTCTCTGAAAGTTCTCCACTGCCTTAACCGGGTATTGAACTCACATTCTTTGGGTCTGTCACTGGATCTAACGAACGCCTTGGTACGTGGAATTAGAACAGTCTACTCTAGTGAGTGAAATAAAGGGTTCGGTTCGACATTCCAACCACCTGAAGAAGGCCGGAGCGTACAACGGCCGAAACGTTGTGATAGATATGGCGAAAAAGATGAGGACAATAGTCCGAATAATGTAAATAATGTACACATATATTTGTAATTAACTTCCAAATAAATTCAATTATGTTTATATCCTAAACTAAAGTCGCTAAGAAAAATGAAATAATTTCACGACTTAGCAACTTTTAAGAAAAAATATGAGAAAATAAATAAAAAATACTTTTGTCCTCTAATGTGCAAATTTCAGAATCCGTAAATACGCACACAAACACACAGACACAGACACACACAGACACACACACACACACACACACACACACACACACACACACACATATATATATATATATATATATATATATACGTGCATTACATACAAAAGAAATCCAAATTTACTTCATTCGAATAGCTATTTCAACCAACAATATATATATATATATAAATTGATGATTAGTAGGGATAATTCCAAGGAGGATATAAATCCAGAGAGAGCTCAATGCAAAAACAGAGCAATATAATAATGAATACAGAATCCTAAAAAATCCATCAGGTCGGCTAATAAATTTATTTCATGGACTTCACGTCCATCTCTTTAGAATAGCTTTTCATTAATTAATGGAGTCCAATTTATTCAGACACAAAGGAAAAAACGGAGAAAAAAGAGAGAAAAGAGAAAAAGGAAATTGTTTTAAAGTTAAAAGGGAGAAAGGAAAAAGGGAAGAAAGACAAAACTTCAATATAATGCTTTTGTGGGGAAAGAGAAAGAGAGGTAGACATGAAGAGGGGAGAGGGAAAGAGAGGTAGACATGAGGTAGACATGAGGTAGACATGAAGAGGGGAGAGGGAAAGAGAGGTAGACATGAGGTAGACATGAGGTAGACATGAAGAGGGGAGAGGGAAAGAGAGGCAGACATGAGGTAGACATGAGGTAGACATGAAGAGGGGAGAGGGAAAGAGAGGTAGACATGAGGTAGACATGAGGTAGACATGAAGAGGGGAGAGGGAAAGAGAGGTAGACATGAGGTAGACATGAGGTAGACATGAGGTAGACATGAAGAGGGGAGAGGGAAAGAGACAGTAATTGAGAGAAAGAAAAGAAAGAGGGAATTAAATATAGTAAACAGGGTGATCCAGGAAAAAGAAAGTTTTTCTTCCGGGACTTGACAAGTTAAAAACCGGGGTGAGGGAAGGGAGTGACCATATTCAAAATAGATACATTGAAATTGTCTAGTTATTTTAAGCAGCGAAATCATCATCATCGCATTATAACGTCACAATTACAAATTGATAATAATAATAATAATAATAATAATAATAATAATAAATGGGAACGACAACAATCCCTTTTGTAGTTGGAGCCCTAGGACTGGTTGGAAAAGATTGCAGTAGACTAATTGAAGGGATTCCTGGAAGTCCATGCCTCAAGGAGATACAAAAAATTGTTCTGACAAGTACAGCCCACACTTTACGAAGGGTTTTATCTAATTATTTTTTTTTTGTCAGTGGAAAGTGTCATGATGCCATTTCTAACCTTAGGTCCCTAAGGGACCCGGAAAGAAATGTGTAAACGCCAGAAATCAAAGGAAAAAATAATAATAATAATAATAATAATAATAATAAATATTTGACATCAATATAATGAAATAACATGAAGTAAAAAAAAATAAAGTAATTTAAATAAAAAAAGAAATTTTATAAAAATTCAAAACTGGTCTGAAGAGATGGACGTAAGGTTCATGAAATAAATTTATTACTTGACCTGATGGATTTTAAGAATTCTGTATTCATTGAAGAAATATAATTTTGAGGTGTGCTATATTTATGGGATAAAATGCTCAATATCATAGATAGAACGTATGTAAATATAAAAGTGGACATTGAAGTCAACACTCAGAGGCGACAGTCGCAAACTAATTAACAAACTGCTCCTGCTAAAATAACCGTTAGAACAAATAAAAATAAATAAGCAAAAACAAGTAAAAATAATCAATCCAAATAAATAAAATAATAAACAAATTAAAAACCGCCCCTACCCGCCAAAATAACCTACAGCAATCAATACAAAATTGGACGAAAAATAGCTTTATCTAACAAGACCAAAAAAAAAAAACTATTAAATAAACGACCTAAAAAATCTCAAAATTTTTTCACTACGTTGATAAAACATCGAAAACCGAAAAGAATAAATAAATATATAAAATAAAAAATAAAATTAAAAATAAATGAAAACAAGTAAAATAAATGAACCCAAATAAATAAATAAACCATTACCGCCAAAATAACCGCCAGAATGAACTACCCACAATGCACCACTGATTCGAATATATGAATAGTCGAGAAAAAAACCCAACACTCGCGGTCTGACGATTGCGTCTAGCATGAAACAGCTTGTCGTCTCTGAGTGTTAACTTAAATGTTCACTTACATATATATATATATATATATGTGTGTGTGTGTGTGTGTGTGTATGTGTGTGCGTGTGACTGTTGACTTGTTAAACGAATATAAACATCACTAACAAGTTTGATACATACAAGATTTCTCGGGAGAACAATAGCTTTTGAAGTCAAACTGTTAACTCGTAATGCTTATTGCAAACATGGCAAACTAAGTTGTTTTGTACAGGGCCTGGCCTGTTTTGTAAATCCTGTTGAGGTTGCTCGGAGGATTTCATTTGATGGCTGGTATCAGAGCGGTTTTTGTAGGGTTTCTTGAATACCCCGCATGTTAAGTTATTCTCAGCATAGTATTGATCAAAATTTGTGAAAGGTATACCAATATGACTCGTCTTGTGGCTCATGGGGCCATTGTTGGAAAGTCATACCCTGCCACATTCATCACCTGTAAATTTCTAGATTGCTGGATCAATGATTCTCCTTTTCTTCCGGTCGTTTGCCCAACTCATTGAATGTTCTTGGAAGATATTAATGCCTTTATGAATCCTTCGTCTTCACTTATGTCGATCACAAGAGAAGAGGTTTCACATCCAGGATCTTCTATATGGTAAGCCGAAAGAGACTCTTATAAATGGCCGGTCATATAGAACGACTGCCAATTTTCATACATATACGATCTACGAACGCTGGCAGCTCGTCATGAACTAACGTCTTTTTTATTGCTCCAAGAAAGCGCTATATTTTTTTTTATAGAAGAGAAGGAATGACTATTTTTTATTCATTCATTCATTTCTTCTTCTTCTTCTTCTTCTTCTTCTTCTTCTTCTTCTTATTTATTTGTATTGTATATGTATTATTTATAACTATTAGAATATATATTTGTTTATATTCTGTTAAATTGTGGTATATATCGATTGTTTATTTTTTATGAGGTGGTGGTACGGTAGAGAATTGTCTTGCGGCTGGGATAGTGGCATTGGTAGAGCTGAGTTCGAATTCATTATATTCATTTACTTGGGAAAGGTAAGAATCTATCCCTTCTTCCCCATCCCATCTATGGGTAAATAGTAGAACAGACAGTGTTCTATAGAATTGGGTGGCAACCGGTCCAGGAGAAGGAAAACTCTGAATACAAAACTGTATGTAACCCTGGCAAAGTATATGCTATGAAGCTAAAGAAAGGATCGTTTGCATTGACTCCTTATTATCCCAACTACGGGCGGCTCCTGAGTTCTATAGCCTTGGGTGGAAACCGGTCTAGGAGAAGGAAAAACTCTGAATTCAAAATTGTTTGCAGTCCTGGCGAAGCACATACTATGAAGCTAAAAAAAGGATCGTTCGCATGTATGTATTTGTATATATATATATATATATATATATATATATATATATATATATATATATATATGTTTGAAAAATATATAGAAAATAGGAAAGAACTCGTTAGGTAAATAATCCAAAGTTCTTTAGTATTATTGTTAATATTTTTTAAAAATAGTGCTCGATACAAAAGTAGAGCATAAATATAATTATTTATTTAAACATATGATTCCAACACGCTACATAAGAGTTCTCATGTTTCAAAATAGCCGTTACCATAGAAATTTTGATTTCAATAATGAATATGCTTATAAAACGCCTAAATTTCAGAAATAAGTTATTTCAAAATAAATTTCGCTTGAAGATGGAACAGAGCTTAGTACTTTAATTCAATTTAATTCAAATAATTATATTGAAGTTTTCGGCTCTTGTTTTGAAACATGAGAACTCTTATGTAGCGTGTTGGAATCATATCTTTAAATAAATAATTATATATATATATATATATATATATATATATATTCATGTTTCATTAAAAACGACAGACAAGGTACTATATTAAGCTTTTATTTAATTTTTCTTGTGTTCAAACGAGAGCTTTCTTTTCTGGACAAAGATTGTGTAAAAACTGATCAAATGTTTTATAGTTCCGAGTGCTTTCGGCTATACCTTTAGCCATTATCAAGGATGATTCAATTTTCAGCTTAATTGAGTGTGTGCATTATGTTTTAGTGTGTTGTAGGGACGTTTTTATTTCCGAATACGGTTAGCACACACACACACACACACACACACACACACACACACACACACACACACACACACACACACACACACACACACATATATATTGTGTGTATTTAGGCATCATCTTTTCATTTATACACGTTTCATTAAATAATATAGACAAGTGTTGTCTATTTATTTTATGTAAACTCTTTACATAACGTCTAATAAGTTTAATAACATTATCATTGAACGAAGAAAGAAATTCACAATATTGATCCATATTTTTTTAATACAATCTAAAGCTTTCAATATTTAAAAAATATGGATCAATTAGACGTTATGTAAAAGAGTTTACATAAAATAAATAGACAACACTTGTCTATTATTTAATGAAACGTGTATGAATATATATATATATATATATATATATATATATTTATATATATTTTATATATATATATATATATATAAACGATTAAATAACAAATGAAAGCTACATATAAAGTTAATTTTTTCAGAAAGTCATTCATTCCTGTAGTTCACTGCTACTAACAAGCAGGATTTTTTTTCTCCTGATGATGGCCACGCTGGCCGAAGCTAGTCGAGGAAGCTATTTGAAATAATAAAACAAAAAATATTAATATACAACCTAGTGTATCTGAAAATTTTATTCTTTTAATATTTTTTATTGTTCAACACACACACACACACACACACACACACACATATATATATATATATAGAGAGAGAGAGAGAGAGAGACCTTGGTAGCCTCCTATTTTTCAACTGTTCTTTTTATATTTTTTTACTCCGCCCTCAGACCGGCCTTTTTTCCTAATTGGCTATTCTTTTTACGCTGATCGTGTCCACTGGACATAACCCTACCCAACACCCGCAAGCGCATTTATATACCTGTGTTCGCGTAATTATGGAAAGGGGGAAGAGAAGTCTAGTTTAATTGGATATATAAGATCGATGACCTGTCGAAGCAGCTTTATTCTGGTTTGTTCTCATTCGGGGGAAAACAAGAGACAAAAGACGCATACCCTGATTAAAATTTACCGACATCGCACCCCATCCCACGATGGGTAACCGACGCAAAAACATTTAAAATCTTTCAAAGACTGATTTAATTTGAGACACCAAATACAATAACTACGATAATCGCCTTTTCTAAATCCTGGCGACATTAATTACGGATCTTTTTTTGTTGTTGCTGGTTTTGTGAATTTTTCATTTGATGGACAAATAACTCGACTACAAAAATTCATAACAGCAGACGAACATTTCGAAAATATTAAGGAGTTAATTAATGACATTATTATTTATTTTGGTGGATCGTTTCCAGAAATATCTTCATTGATCTTTCGATTTAAATGATATATTGTTTCATTAATCCAGTAACAGAAACGTGTATTCAAGCGTTTCAAGAAGATAAAGGAAAACTCAATCGGGGCTTGGAATTAATAATGTGAAATATTTGCACTGCATTACGAAGACTACAACACTTCAAATACAGCAGAATATTGGGAATTTTACGAGAAGAAAGCTTCAGCCATTTATATTTAACAGTGGATGAGATCGTGCACAATACTGAAAGATTGGAAACAACAAAAATGAATTAAATAAAAGTAAAACATTTCACGTCATACGTAACAATTTGCCACCGACAACAGACAGAACAACGGTTATTCTTATTATTAAATAAAAAACAAAACGGACGATTAGCAACAACAACAAACTTTCATGAAAGCCACAAGAAAACAATAGATCACAGAGTTTACACTTCGTATTTCACAGAGCAATGTGAATGAATTGCTTCATCATGCCGGACAAAATATTACACATAAGAAAAACTAAACAAGAGACCCAGTAAAAAATAGTATACCTTTTATACTTATGTGATACAGAAAAAAATTACATATGTAAAATCATCATAATTGATTGTCGAAAAAGTGTTATGTAAATACGCTTTTATGGTCTAGCAAAATAAGTTAAGTGGATTATATCATATATATAAATCTATATATTTGTATATTTAGTATTCTAATTGTATATATATATATATATATATTATATTCAGATTTCTAAATATAAGTGTTGATATTCTGAAAAAATTGCCTGATTAGAAGTTTTTCTCTTATAAAAGAATTTTCGATGTTATTCAAATGTTTGCATTTTTTAATCTTTATTAATAATTTAGGAATACGATTTATGTTTTTGAACAAAGTTATTTACATCTCGTTTATGCAAAATATTCATCCATTTCTTTGAAATACATTTGGAAAATTAAATTAAAAAAATAATATTCTTTTTTTTATTCGGATAGGTTTTCTTTTTAGGAGGTCTGTAATATTTCTGCTTTCCATCATAACTACACATAGTTAATAGTATAAATATTCTTTTGCAGTTGTTTAAGATTCAGAAGAAAAGTCAACAGAAAAACATGTTGGCTTTTTCACAGTCAAATAAGAAAGTCGAAAAAAATATTTCAAAAATTAAACTAACTTATGTTTCAAAATATAACTGACTTCAAACAAAAGGATAAATTATTAAAAAAAAATCCACCAAAATAAACAAAGAAAAATATCCTTTTTAAAAGTGAGTAAATACTTATATTTTCATTTCTAAAATAATTCTAAGTAGAAAAAATACATTATTTTTAAGATCATTTTTTTGGTCGAGGGATGCATACTTTGTTAATAAATAATATATAAATATTTTTGAAAAGAGCTACCTTTTCTGGATTTCTAGCTAGATAGTAATTGTAAATTTACAATTCAAAATTGAACATTTTAGAAATTAGAAAATTATTTTAAAATATTTCTCTTTGAATTCTTAATTTTTGCTTTCTCTGTTTAACAATTCATTTCTAAATTTCTTATGGTGTGGAACATTAACTTCACAATTCTATAAGAAGCTCCATTTAAGCGTTCCTTACGAATGTCTCTCGAATAGAGTGAATTTGATATTACGATGTTCTCTAAATTCATTATTTACTGTTTAATACTGACCTAATCCAATTTAGATTATTCCAAATTGTTTTGAAATTAACTTTTGAGAATCAGTCTTCTAATATATTTCTTTCGGCAGTGATTTCTCAATTTTTAACAACAACAATTGAAAACATGGAATAAGGTAATCGTTTTGGATAAGAAAAATATAAATTCAAACAGATTTAGAAATTTAATCATGGGAAACTGAGAACATTCAGTCAAAATAGTTAAGTACTGTTGTATCCAATTGCATACAAGATTATATTAATGTGTCCAAAAGAACGAAAATAACAGTTAATTTTCGTTTCATAGAAAGCCTATCAACGACAATGAAATATTAAAAAATCCAAAACTTCGTACTTATTGTATGAAAAGATTATTATTGATTAAAACATTTTTTATATTACGATCATTATCGCTTATATATTTGGATCTGCAAACATAAGACATAAAGAAAGAATCAAGTCATACGGATAACTCAAATAATTTGATAAGATATAAAAAATATATCTTTATAAAATACGAACTCCTTTCACTGGTTTATATTTCGTATTTTGCTGAATCTAAGCAGCGAAACAAAGATGTAAAAGTAAGCAAAAATTTGCTTATTTGATAAAAACTAATGTTAAGGATTTCCATTCTATAAATATAGTTTTGATCACTTTATAGTAAGGCAAATATTCATACATTAAAACATTCTATTATTTCTGAAAAAAAAAAATCATTTAATCAAGAAACGAATAAAAGAAACTGGATTAGAATTTTCGTTTAAAAAAGACTTGGCTAAAACAAGAAAATATTGTGGATCTTTACGACTCTTGTGAGTTCAAGAGATGCGTTATTATTTTATCTTTGTATCAAACTAAAAGTAAAAACTTCATTAATTTAACTAATAATACAAAGTGGAAGAGACAAATATCAAAAAGTGAAGATAAAGTGTCCGGTAGAAAGTTCATTAGATTCGTAACGAAATATCTATCTTATTAGCCGAAAAAAAATATCCTAGTAAGTATTTGTGATTTTATTTTTTTTGTAATTAATACCCCCCCACCCGACAAAAAGCCTAAACACGCCACACACACAGGCACCAGCAGAGACAGAAGAACTAACAAGAAGACAGAAAATGACTCGTTTCTTTACGTTAATAACACTCACTATTCTTTTTGCTATGGCTTCCGTGTCGGCAACACAATACGTACGCGGAGTATTGGATCGAAGACCCCGGAATGTCGTTAGCATTGGACAATTAGTAGACGTTATAGCCGAAGCAGTAGAAGTTCGACTCCGAGGATATTTCAGTATTCTGGATTCCATTTTGCAGAACCACACTGGGAGCGTAGAACATCGCCTAATGTCCGACCTGACGCGACTGGAAGCCAAACTTGACAACCAAACAAACCTGTTAAAGAAACCAAATGGTAAGTTAACATTTGAACAGAATAATTTTTCTACTTAAGAATAAACTTTCTTTAGGGGGCACACCGGGTCCCAATTTCAATGCTAGTTTTTGCAGTTTTAATCTAGTTAATAGACTGGGCAATGGATTATAAAAAACCCACTGTTTTCAAATTCATTTTTAGAGTCGTGCTGGACAATTTTTTCAAAATATCATCGTAAATACACACACTTTTCTGTCGGAATTTGAAGTCACTTATTAAATGTACTGCAAAATTGTTATTATTACTTGCATTAATTATTTCATTTTTTTCTCAAGTAGATTTTATTCTGCAGTTTAGAGATCAGTAATAGATTATCACAAACTACCATTGAGCATTTCGACATGGTTAGCAATTGTCTCGCTAGACTGTCTACGCTTTCGGCTATATCAAAGCTAAGCTTAGAAAACCACCATATTATATATAACTACGGCTCCTGTTATTTTTTTCACCTCTCTATAATTAATAAAACCTTTCTTAGAATTCTGGCTATTCCAAGCAGTTCTGTTTTCTGAAAAAAAAAAAAACTTAATTCGAATCACAATCCCAATTTTACCGAACCATTTTTGAATTTTGCCTATCACGGTTCCAAGGAAACCTACAGGATTTATTTCTAGTTTCTTAAGCCCCACAAGCATGTTATCTCATGTTTCAAATCTTGATGCTTGTCCGCCTTCTTCTTTTTGTCTATGTACACCATACTCTTACGTCTCCTGATATAACTACTATATCGACGAGCCAACGCCGTTTGTTTTCCTTCGGGACAGTAATAATATCTGACCTTCTTGCTTCAATTACATTATCACATTGCTCTATGAAGCCCAAGAACAGCTTTACACACTCATTAGTTCTGGGTAAGACGATAAACTGCATCCGGCAGCAATGACTCTAATAGGAAAATTGGAAGTTTTGAGGATCATGAAACCACGACTTAATTTTGCTATTGTTCCTAGGTCCACCCTGGATGGTAGCACCTGTTAGGGCCCCAGCTATAGGAAAATAATAAATTCCCAAACAAAAGCAAAACATAATCAAAGTATAAAAATACATTTTATAGTAAAAATACCAGCAATACTATTTTACATAAAAAATACCAGCAATACTATTTTACATAAAAAATACCAGCAATATATATTTACAGTAAAATTATCAACAATACATTTTATAGCAAAATGACCAACAATCTTTTTTATCTGTAGTTGAAGCCATACAGTTATATTAAAATATTTAGATTTCGGTATTAAATAACCCATAAAGATGTTGATATGCCGCTAAACAAAATCAACCAACCAACATGAAAGAACTCTTTCAAGACATTAATCCATGTAATATCCTACAATTTCTTATAAAAATCAAACTGTCCTGCAAAACATGACTTCAACAAACCTACAATATAAAACACACTTATCACCGTCTCTGGTCAATTATGTCCACACAAACATGTATATTTACAAAAGCTGAGTATCATCTACCATGTATTCAATTGTGAAAGCAGAATAACATATATTTTTATTACTTCAAAGCTCCCTAGAAAATTAAAATTCGGCATTAAATGACCCATGAGGTGTTGATATGCCGTTAAACAAATCAAATCAAATCACTCTCATAATATTTTTAATGTCGTAAGTTTATTATTTCTTGTTTTATATTATTATCTGGTTTTATACATATTGGATATTAAACTGCAGCCGGCAGCGTTAGGCATTTTCTGATTGTTCAAACAAACGAGCATCCTTCAACAACACATAAAATAACTTACCGTTACATCTTATGCTTTCAACTAATGGTCAAAATTCGCTGACATTTTTCCTAAGGCTCTGATTACATTAGGCAGAATTTTTACTTTTTGGGAATTCCATATTATCTTGATTTCGTAATTTGTCTGTTTAGGTCTCAATTTTCGGTTTTTTCTTCTCGACTTCTCTGGTATCAAACAGATAAACGATGCCAATAAGGAAAAAAAAACTTGGTTTTCTGTGTTGACAACAATTATATCAGATCTTTCAATGATCTTGTCCGTTTGAATCTTCATGTTCAAGAAAAAAACTTTACTTTTTTTAATCATTTTATCTCAAGCAAGGCAAAAAAGCGACTAAGACTCAGAGGTGGGTATTGAGTGTAAAGAAAAAACGAAAAACATTAATAAGGAGTCAGTAGATAACGATTGACATTGCATTTAAATTTTTGAACATCAAAGTTTGCTTCCACAAGCGAAAAGTACGAGAAAAGAAACTGTTATCATAGAACTTACGGTTACATCTAGCCAACCCAATTCTAAATTAATGAGACCTAAGCGCCAATCTATTACTGCGCTTAAATTCATAGTGTCTAGATTATTATTATTATTATTATTATTATTATTATTATTATTATTATTATTTCCTTAAGTTTCTGTTCTATACACATTTTCTTCTGGATCCCAACCAGAGACCTAAGATCAAAAATGGCTTCATGGCATCTTCCACTGATCATTTTTAGTAAAAAAACAAAACAAAAAAAAAAAACAAAAAAAAACAAAAAACAAAAGACAAAACAACCCCCACCCAATTCCCAAGATCATACACATTTTACATAGATAAAGCTTTTCGTAATGTGTGAGCTGTAATTGTAAGTACAATTTTTTGTATTTCTTTAAGGCATAAGCTACCAGGAATCCCTTCAATTTGTCTATAGGGACATTATTATTATTATTATTATTATTATTATTATTATTATTATTATTATTTCCTTTGATTTCTGGCGCGTACACATTTCTTTCCGGGTCCCGCCCAGGGACCTAAGGTTAGAAATGGCATCGTGACACTTTCCATTGACAAAAAAAAAAAAAAAAAAATTACATAGATAAAGCCCTTCGTAAAGTGTGGGCTGTACTTGTCAGAACAATTTTTTTGTATCTCCTTGAGGCATGGACTTCCAGGAATCCCTTCAATTAGTCTATTGCAATCTTTTCCAACCTGTCCTAGTGCTCCAACTACAACAGGGATTGTTGATGTTTCCATGTGCCACATTTTTGAGATTTCTATTTCAAGTTCATTGTATTTTGACAGATTTTTGAATATCTTCAAAGATACATTGCAGTCAGCAGGGATTGCCATATCAATAAGGAGGCACTTTTTTTGTTTGTGGTCTTTAATAACAATGTCTGGGCGGTTGGCTTTGATTGTTTTATTATTATTATTATTATTATTATTATTATTGTATGCATTTTCCAACCACATACTTGTTGGTCATCGCTGAAGTGTGAATGATAGAAAATCTGCTAAAATCTCCAATACCTTTCTCACAGATCACAGCAACGTTGTGGTCTGTACTATGACCAACCATACTCGGATTTTCAACTCTTCCAATTTTAATTCCGCTGTTTTTGACACAGTTCCAATCGTATCTATTCTTATAGATGCAATTCTAGTCTTCATACATTTCTCAGCTCTCGTTCAAGGTCCTGGAATTTCTTTAATTTATCATCCACTTTCACATCCACTGTGTACTACGCCAACACAGCCATACGCACGATCTGTTAGAAAGTTTTTATCTTATCTTCAATTACCATATCCGGTCGTCTCGCTTGGTTGGCGCGCTTTGATTGGTCATTAAAATCTAAAAGTGTTTTGATGATACCATTTATCACCATAGTTGATGACAAATCACTTGCATAGTTTCCAGTGTATGATTGTTCCCACCATGCTGTGCGTAATTGTATAATTCTTTCTTATTCAAGTTTTACATTCATCGATATTGTATTTTACCATCCCATCTCTTTATCAGCAAAGGCGGCATCCACTGTTTTTCGGAGTTTTCTCATTAATTACTTTTAATGCACTTGTTCTAGCCGCTATGCTATTTTAAGCGTCCTCGGCAAAGTCGTATCTATGATTTTTCGCCCACGATTTTATCTCTATGCTTCTAAAATCGTCTATACAACGTTTGCACAAAAGATGCCTGGAAGTCAGCGCTTGGGATCGAGTGTCAGCAATTCTTGTCAATTCTCCATTAATTTCTGAAAATTTCTCACCGACATTTCTTTATATCAAGCAGTTTTTTCAGGGAGGGTTTTTGGAAACTTTGCCAGTACTCGAATGATTATCGGCATGACGAACAATTTTATTTTCAAAAGTTTCTTTATTTCTCAAAGAAGGTTTTAGTATATAACCATTTTTACTTTTACTTTCTTACAATTTCATTTAGCATTCTTCTTGGAGTGTCATGTCTACAATCAGAAATATATCTTCAGTTTCCCTCTTTAGTTTCTGAAGGCATTTTTTCATATTATTATTTTAATTTTCAACGACAGATTGATAAAATTAGTAGATATTTATGTAACATCCCTCTAATCATTATATATACCGTACAAGTCGAGTTTTGAAGCCTAAAAATATATTTTCAAAACTAGGGGTCAACTTATATCGTGGGTATAAGATGCAAATCTTTACCATCGAGTTGTGAATAAGTGGGAAAACACGCCTAACAATTACTGTACCGCCTACCGTATCTCCAGCAGGCTACCGCAAATATATACAACTTTACTAAAACTTGTGTTTGGCGAACATATTTGGCATATTAACACAGAAATAAACTATAAAATGATAAAATAGTCAAATAAATTCAGTATTCTATTTATGTTGCAGCACAAAAGGCGTCCAACAGCTAAAACACTAATTGTAAACACTGACGAAAGCGCCGTTTAACACACTGATGCAAATGGCGGATAAGTGATACAATAACATACGAGATACGTAGCAGTGCTATCCAAAATCTACGTGGTGTGATGAGTAATCGTTAATATTTTATAAGGATTAATGTTGATTTTAATGTGTTTATCTGCCGACCTGAGGCGCTTTAAATGTTCGCTAAGTTATACTAATACAATATGCGATACTGACCGTTGTGTGTTGTAGGTTGTTTGCTATACAACGCAAATAGAAAAAAATATGAGGTTTAGTGTCGCAATATACAGGTAAATGGTGTAACCTTTTGTAGTTTTCGCATGTACTGTAGCTCAGATCACTTTACCGGTAGGCTTAAGTTTTAAGCCACTGATAGACTACTGTATGTTTGAGGGTCGACCTATACACGATAGGAAATAGGCCGAACCTAGAATTTTGAGATAAAATTCTTGAGGTCAACTTGTACTACCCAATTTACGGTATAACGTGTCGAATTTAGTACGTAAAAAGTTTAATTCCCTCTAATGATTACATATATAACGAGTAGGATTTATTAAACAAATAAGTCAAACCTTTCATTCCCTCTAATGATTACATATATAACGAGTCTGATTTATTAAACAAATATGTCAGACCTTTCATTCCCTCTAATGATTACATATATAACGAGTAGGATTTATTAAACAAATATGTCAAACCTTTCATTCCCTCTAATGATTACATATATAACGAGTAGGATTTATTAAACAAATATGTCAAACCTTTCATTCCCTCTAATGATTACATATATAACGAGTAGGATTTATTAAACAAATATGTCAAACCTTTCATTCCCTCTAATGATTACATATATAACGAGTAGGATTTATTAAACAAATACATCAACATTTTCATTCCCTCTAATGAATACGTATATAAAAAGAATGATTTATTAAACTAATTTACAAAAAATGCCCTTTATCGGCACCCCAACGTTCCATCAACAGACTCATTCATCGACAGATAATTATTTTCGGAGTAGGACTTAGTAAGCATCATTTCTTTGAAGAAGTAAGTTCGAGTGACACAACGGATGTCAACAGATCGGTCATATTCCTCTCCTCTCCATGTATATAGCTTGTCTCTTTTCATTTGGAAAAGAATGACTTGGACGGACATCAAAGCCCTTAACGTACCGGAGTGCTCGTTTTTCGGTTTTATATAAAATCCCAGACACAGAGTATCCGTTCCTATCAGCATTTCACGTCCACGGTGTTCAGACGATTACCAGTTCGGGTCATCAAAATTCGGACTCGCATGATAGTGTCTGGAATTACATTAAAATTCACAATATCGTTTTACAATTTTCGTCTAAACTAAGAAACATAGAACGGCAGATTGGCTATCTTGCATATCACATTGATTATTTGCCAGAATAAATCATCTAATAATAATTTTCTTGCTCGAAACATACGCAAACAAATTTTGACAGTATTAGTTTTTTTTACAATTCCTTCTTCACAAACTGCACATTTTTTTTGTTCTAGGGTCAAATTTTTACCTTTCTTTAAAGAAAAACGCACAGCATACAGAAAATGTGACATCCTTCATCTTCAATGAATGAATTTGTTTGAATATGCTCTAATAAACAAACTTTTTCACAATTTAGCTTAAAAACGGTTTAATATAACAAAATAAAAAACTGGCCCCCTTTTTTTTTAATTAATTAGCGACAGGTATTATCTAACCTCAAAAACAGAAGGAATGTTGCATCAGGAAACAAATACTAGTGTATTCATATATACATATAAGTACATACATGTGTACGTTTTTGTATTTCTCGAAAACTTTATTTACTAAATCTCGCATAGTCTGGCGACAATGCCTGTGTTGTTTGCAACCAGGTATGCAGATTATCATCTGGACTAAGGAGACATAACGGTTGTACATATGCAACCCAGTCAACTCAATCAACTTTACAGAGTTTATCTCTCATATATACATGAGACTTTTGAAATCAAATGCTCGTCACAAGTGTCATCTTAGGCGAGAAATAGACATCGAAACCAGACGGATGCCATTACTAGTGATGCGAAGGGTGGGAATGCGGCTCTCATCTGAGCAAGATGCGGCAATCATCAAAATAATCATTATATATATATATATATATATATATATATATATATATATATTGTATTTGGGCAGCAATATTTCTTTTATACAAGTTTCATTAAAAACGACTGACAAGGTACTGCGGTTAAAGTCTTTTTAAAATTTATTTCCTTGCTATAAGTTGCAAAGATATTTGTTAATTATTCCTTTGTTTAAGTACGTCATCATTAATATTTTGGTTAAATCCGAAAATAATGAAGCACAATACCATATCAACTTAAGTATTTATGACGACGAACTTAAACACAGACAAATATTTACGAAAAAGCTTTGCAACTTATAGCAAGGAAATATTAAAAAAGAAACTTAAACTAAGTATTTTGTCAGTCGTTTTGTAATGAAACTCTCTCTCTCTCTCTCTCTTTATTTATATATATATATATATATATATATATATATATATATATATATATATAAAAACTTCTCTCTGTTAAATTTTAATACCCACCTTCTCTTGTCTGTTACTCCTCCATAGCTCTAACATTCGTCCAACACTCTCATACTTACACTCTCTGTAAATTTTTTTTTTATTTCAGGAGTTGTTTTTTCTCTTTTCTTTTGAATTTGTAGGTCTGATGAATTGGATCGTATTAACGATTCCAATGGAATAAATTATGACCATGGAATATTAGTGTTTAAGCCTTTTTTTATATATATATATATATATATATATATATATATATATATATATATATATATATAATATATAAATTTTTGACAAGTTTATCTTTGAACTTGTTGAAAGACGACAGATAAACATGGCAAATAAAGTGCATAATTTAAGAAATTTAAATAATTTGAAACATAGTATGTTTGTACATATTTATATGTACTCACTTGTGATTAATATATGCTTATATACGTATCAATAAGCTTTTTGCATAAGATTTGAATGACACAATTAAACATTGTCCAGTACTTCTGATCGAAACCAACTTATGTTGTCGTTTTGTGATTAAATACGAAACTAACGGTTATTTTTAGGGCAACTCCGCATCCTAGTTCCGGTCAATACCCGAAAGCGACCCTCCCAAATAACATGTCCTCGGTCTGCGTCAAATAACCAGCAGAAACGCACGCGGCTAGTCCGTCCAAAACTACCCATGAGATTCTGGAAGGTCTTGATACCCGAACATCCTGAGTACTTTCCATGTAGGTAAAAATACAATTTTCATCCGATAATATTTTCCTCTGACCTAATTTCTTATGACAGTCGCAATAAGTTTACAGTAAAACGCAGCTGCAGGATTTGCCTCTTTGGTTGTTCGCGCCATGCGCATTTCTGTCGCCAAAAAAAAGAGCCTTCTCTGTTGCTAATACCTTTGTTTAAATATGGCCATTGAAAGACTTGAGGAAATTAATACAGAAACAAAATATATAACGTTTCCAATACTACTACTACTACTAATGATGATGATAATATTAATAATACGCATAATATATAATTTATATTTTAATTTTCTTACACATATAAGAATATATATTTGAAATGTATTTAAAAACGCTTTTTAATTATTTCAAACTGTCAGCACGCTTACACATTGCTTTTGAAAAGTGTGAACGAACAGTAGCGCTCGGGAGCGTTACTAATAAACAGCTACCCATTTTGAAAAATCGCTAAGAGCTGAAACAATTAATAGGTAAATAAAACAATGATGTTATCTATCTATCTATCTATCTATCTATCTATCTATCTATCTATCTATCTATCTATCTTCATGTCTATCTATCTATCTATCTATCTATCTCACAGTTCACCGCTCTAATGCTGTTCATATGTATATTTAAATTAAATCTATAGATTTTCATAAAATGCCGTGAGGATGCAACATAAAACATATTTCTTTGTCTATTATAACTGATAACATTCATTTTCCTGATAATGAGAGATGGTCGGAAGAAATTGAACAAATACATTATGAACTTTGAAATTTTTCTCCATAAAATTGGACTGGTTGTGTGACAATTTCTAAAAAAACTGGAAAATGTAATAAAAAATATAACGAAGAGAAATTGTCGGTCTATTTTAATAAAATTTGAGTGAATATTTTCTTCTTCTTATTTATCTTTATATGCAGATATGCTTCAGTGTAACTATGATTACTTTTTCCTTTTCTTTAATTCACTCTCTGTCTCTGCCTCTGTAATTGCCTATTTTCTCTCTTTCTCTCTATCTCCATCTCTCTCTCTCTCTCTCTCTCTCTCTATATATATATATATATATATATATATATATATATATATACAGTGTAACCCGGATATAAGAGAGTTGTCGGGACCGGAGAAGAAGTCTCTTATACCCGGGTTTCTCTTATATCCGGGTTTGGTCTATTTTATATACATTAACATAGGCTCTAATTTGGGACCAGAGAAAATCTCTCTTATATCCGGGTTTCTCTTATATCCGGGTCTCTTATATCCGGGTTACACTATATATATATATATATATATATATATATATATATATATACACATATTTAAAGACGAATGAAATTTCTTGGTCAAGGATTTTTGTTTATTTTCAATATTTATTTATTATTCTATACTTTCAACATAGTAATAAATCTTGTATCGATATTTCTAGACTTTTATATCGATATTTCTAGACTTTAACATTGTATCGAAACTTGTATCGATATTTCTAGACTTTTGTATCGATATTTCTAGACATTTGTATCGATATTTCTAGACTTTTAACATTGTATCGAAACGTATCGATATTTCTAGACTTTTGTGTCAATATTTCTAGATATTTCTATAGATATTTCTAGACTTGTAACATTGTATTGAAACATGTATCAATATTTCTAGACATTCGTATCGATATTTCTAGACTTTCAACATTGTATCGAATCTTGTATCAATATTTCTAGACTTTCGTATCGATATTTCTAGACTTTTGTACCGGTATTTGTATCGACGCTTGCAATCAATGCCGAATTGGATTTTTGTTAAGGGATCTTTCTTCAAATACTTGGTTGATTTTTTTGTGTTGTATCGAAGCTTTCTGTACAAGTCTGAAATTTTAGAGAATAATTCTTGTTTCAGATTTTTATCCAATGTGGCAAAACTTATACAGTAAATTATTTTAGGAAAATCTATCACAAAGTAGAAAAAATTTTCATGTGACGCGTTTCGTTCTTTAGGACGTCATCGGGCTAAAGTAATGGTTAAATTGATGCGGCTGCACGAAAGAAAGTGGACGCTAAGAATTTTAAACTTTTAAATTTATTTTTTTTTAATATATGTTTTTGGGTCTATAGTCTAACTGATTTCATTTAGTTTGTTTTTCTTTTTTGCTTATGTTTTTATCACTTTTTCTTATTAAATATCCCACATTGTAATTAGAGACGGTCTTTCAAGATGAAATGTTATAAGAACAGTAAATTTACTGGGGATCATCTATAGCGATTAAAGCACTTTCTATAGGTTTTTTCTTAGTAAATTGCTTTTTCTATGAATTAAAGTAGCATTTTTTTAAACCAAAATTATTGCCGGACTTATTACGGTGAGCAACTAATGCAATGAGTTTGTGTTGTGTGAAAAGTCCCTTTTGTGTTCATATAATCTTTTAGTTAAATTCTTTGCGGTTTCTCCTATGTATTTGTTGTTGCAATCATTACAGCTAATAGAGTAAATTCTTCCTTAAAGTTTCCGTTTATTATTTTGTTTTGTATTAAGTTTGTTTTTATTGTTTTTAGAAGTAGTTGTAACAAATTATATTTTAAGCTTGTAGAATAATATATTTTAATCCGTTGGATTCGTATTATAAAAAATGATGCACTAAAGAATTCAGGAAGCAATTTAACCCTTTAGCGACAAGAGAATCATTATTCCGCTTTTAATTTTTCCGTGTTTAAAAACATTTACTTTGGGACAATTTATTTCTACTTTCGCTATTTACCCGATTTCTTATAAGAATTGTTTCCATAAATTGTATAAGAATGATAATAGGAAAAAACATCTTAGTTTTTTGCCAACGCGTTTCGTCTTCCGACTTTATCAAGGCAAAATTGAATCAAAATATTTTTGCTTTCCTAGTTACATTTTAAATCCAAAATTTAAAAAATAGAGACGCGTTGGTGTAAGCCTTTTTCTGGCTAATGTTAACTTCCTTTATACTATGAAAACAAAATCATTTCGATTCAATTTTGCCTTGATAAAGTCCGAAGACGAAACGCGTCGGCAAAAACTAAGATGTTTTTTCTATTGCCATTTTATAAAAAATTTGTCTTATCCACATAATTGTTCTAGGACTTTTATTATATTATTTTCATAAATATGTAAATATTTCAGATTCATTTTATGTTTGTTTTTTGCTGTTCAAGTCAATGTTTTGTTAATTTTTGTCTCTCAAATTTTCCCAAGTCACCAAAAATTACAGACAGTAAAATTATTTTTTTCTTTACCTGAACTGTCTGCATGTGAAAAATCTAATTCCGATGACATGAGGTTGAATCAATTTCTATATTTGCTGGTAGGAAATAGCCAAATTATGCCAAAAATGGAGTACCATTGTAATGTTTGGACGGGAGCTGTCCAGACGCCCCACCCTTCAGTCTAAAAGCGTCTCTGAGTCCTTGTGGGCAACGAATTATTTTCCACCTTCCA